>OZ030010.1:23320337-23632837 GCA_964023405.1 Apodemus agrarius
ATGACACCCTGGTCAAGGAAGAAATAAAGAAAGAAATCAAAGACTTTTTAGACTTCAATGAAAATGAAGGTACGACCTACCCAAATCTCTGGGATACAATGAAAGCAGTGCTAAGAGGAAAACTCATAGCCCTGAGTGCCTCCAAAAAGAAACTGGAAAGAGCATACACTAGCAACTTAACAGCACACCTGAAGGCGCTGGAACAAAAAGAAGCTAACTCACCCAGGAGGAGTAGAAGAGAGGAAATCATCAAACTAAGGGCTGAAATCAATCAAGCAGAAACAAAGAGAACCATACAAAGAATCAACAAAACCAAGAGCTGGTTCTTCGAGAAAATCAACAAGATAGATAAGCCCTTAGCTAGACTAACCAAAGGGCACAGAGATAGTATCCAAATTAACAAAATTAAAAATGAAAAGGGGGATATAACAACAGAAACAGAGGAAATTCAAAAGATCATCAGATCCTACTACAAAGGCCTATACTCAAAACAACTGGAGAATCTGGAGGAAATGGACAATTTCCTAGACAGATACCAAATACCAAAATTAAATCAGCATCAAGTAGACCAGCTAAACAGTCCCATAACCCTTAAAGAAATAGAAGGGGTTATAGAAAGCCTCCCAACCAAAAAAAGTACGGGACCAGATGGTTTTAGTGCAGAATTCTACCAGACCTTCAAAGAAGACTTAACACCAATACTCTTCAAACTATTCCACAAAATAGAGACAGAAGGGACACTGCCCAACTCATTCTTCGAAACCACAATTACGCTGATACCTAAACCACAAAAAGATCCAACAAAGAAAGAGAACTACAGGCCAATTTCTCTTATGAATATAGATGCAAAAATACTAAATAAAATCCTTGCCAACCGAATCCAAGAGCATATCAAAACGATCATTCACCATGATCAAGTAGGCTTCATTCCAGGAATGCAGGGATGGTTCAATATACGGAAATCCATCAATGTAATCCACTACATAAACAAACTAAAAGAAAAAAACCACATGGTCATCTCATTAGATGCTGAAAAAGCATTTGACAAAATTCAGCATCCTTTCATGCTAAAAGTCTTGGAAAGAGCAGGAATTCAAGGCCCATACCTAAACATAGTAAAAGCAATCTACAGCAAACCAGTAGCCAACATCAAAATAAATGGAGAGAAACTTGAAGCAATTCCACTAAAATCAGGGACTAGACAAGGCTGTCCTCTCTCTCCATATCTTTTCAATATAGTACTTGAAGTTCTAGCGAGAGCAATCAGACAACATAAGGAAGTCAAAGGGATACAAATTGGAAAGGAAGAAGTCAAAGTATCATTATTTGCAGATGATATGATAGTCTACTTAAGCGATCCAAAAAACTCCACCAGAGAACTTCTACAGCTGATAAACAACTTCAGCAACGTGGCTGGTTATAAAATTAACTCAAGCAAATCAGTAGCCTTCTTGTACTCAAAGGACAAGCAGGCTGAGAAAGAAGTTAGGGAAATAACACCCTTCACAATAGCCACAAACAACATAAAGTACCTTGGCGTAACTCTAACCAAACAAGTGAAAGATCTGTATGACAGGAACTTCAAGTCCCTGAAGAAAGAAATCGAAGAAGACCTCAGGAGATGGAAAAATATTTCTTGCTCCTGGATTGGCAGGATCAATATAGTAAAAATGGCCATCTTGCCAAAAGCAATCTACAGATTCAATGCAATCCCCATCAAAATCCCAAATCAATTCTTCATAGATCTAGAAAGAGCAATTCTCAAATTCATCTGGAGCAACAAAAAACCCAGGATAGCTAAAACTATTCTCAACAATAAAAGGACTTCTGGGGGAATCAATATCCCTGACCTCAAGCAGTACTACAGAGCAATTGTGTTAAAAACTGCATGGTATTGGTACAGCAACAGGCAGGTAGATCAATGGAATAGGATTGAAGACCCAGAAATTAACCCACAGACTTATGGTCACTTGATCTTTGATAAAGGAGCCACAACCATCCGGTGGAAAAAAGATAGCCTTTTCAACAAATGGTGCTGGTTCAACTGGAGGTCAACATGCAGAAGAATGCGAATTGACCCACTCTTATCTCCTTGTACTAAGATCAACTCCAAGTGGATCAAGGACCTCCACATAAAACCAGACACACTGAAACTATTAGAAAAGAAACTTGGGAAGACCCTGGAGGACTTGGGCACAGGGGAAAAGTTCCTGAACAGAACACCAATAGCTTATGCTCTAAGATCAAGAATCGACAAATGGGACCTCATAAAATTACAAAGTTTCTGCAAAGCAAAGGACACTGTCAGAAGGACAAAACGGCAACCAACAAAGTGGGAAAAGATCTTCACCAACCCCACATCCGACAGAGGGCTAATATCCAATATATACAAAGAACTCAAGAAGTTAGACCGCAAAGAACCAAATAACCCTATCAAAAAATGGGGCACAGAGCTAAACAAAGAATTCTCACCAGAAGAAATTCGGATGGCCGAGAAACACCTTAAAAGATGTTCAACATCATTAGTCATCAGGGAAATGCAAATCAAAACAACCCTGAGATTCCACCTCACACCAGTCAGAATGGCTAAGATTAAAAACTCAAGAGACAACAAGTGCTGGCGAGGATGTGGAGAAAGAGGAACACTCCTCCACTGTTGGTGGGATTGCAAAATGGTAAAACCGCTCTGGAAATCAGTTTGGCGGTTCCTCAGAAAATTGGGCATGTTACTTCCAGAGGACCCTGGCATACCACTCCTGGGCATATACCCAGAGGATTCCCCTGCATGCAATAAGGACACATGCTCCACTATGTTTATAGCAGCCTTGTTTATAATAGCCAGAAATTGGAAGCAGCCCAAATATCCCTCAAAGGAGGAATGGATACAGAAAATGTGGTATATTTATACAATGGAATACTACACAGCAATTAAAAATAATGAATTCATGCAATTTGTAGGTAAATGGTTAGACCTGGAAAATATCATCCTGAGTGAATTAACCCAATCACAAAAGAATGCACCTGAAATGCAATCACTGATAAGTGGATATTAATGAGCCCAGAAGCCCTAAATACTCAAGACACAAATAGCAAGTCAAATGATTCCCAAGAAGAAGAAAGGAGAGGACCCTGGGCCTGTAAAGATTGCTTCCAGTTTAGTAAAGAAACCGAGGGGGGAGGGGGAATTATTGGGGAACAGATGGGGGGGAGAGGAACTATGGGAACTATGGTGGGTGGGAACTGGGAAAGGGGAAAGCCTTTGGAATGTAAACATAGAATATAGAAAATAAAATTAAAAAAAAAAAAAAAAAAAAGATAATTCAGAATAAAAAAAAAAAAAAAAAAAAAAAAAAAACAGTAAGGGAAAAAGGTCAAGTAACATAAAAAGGTTTTATGAATCAGAATTATACCAGACTTCTCACCAGACACTATGAAAGCCAGAAGAGCCTGGGCAGATGTCATACACACCCTAAGGGAACACAAATACCAGCCCAGACTGCTATATCCAGAAAATCTCTCAATTACTATAGATGGAGAAACCAAGGTATTTCATGACAAAAACAAATTCAGAGTATCTTTCCACAAATCCAGCCCTTTAAAGGATAATGAATGGAAAACACCAACAAAAGGAGGGAAACTACACACTAGAAAAGGCAAGAAATTAATCTTCTGTCAACAAACCCCAAAGAAGATAACCACACAAACATAAAAATTACATCAAAAATAACAGGAAGTAACAATCACTATTCCTTATTATCTCTTAACATCAATGGACTCAATTCCCCAATAAAAAGACATAGACTAACAGACTAGATACGTAAACAGGACCCAACATTTTGCTGCATACAGGAAACATATCTCAGTGTCAAAGACAAACACTACCTCAGAGTAAAGGGCTGGAAAACAGTTTTCCAAGCAAATGGTCCCAGGAAACAAGCTGGAGTAGCCATTCTAATATCCAGTAAAATAGACTTTCAACCAAAAGTCATCAAAAATAAAAAAGACACAGAAGGACACTTTATAATCATCAAAGGAAAAATCTACCAGGAAGAACTCTCAATTCTGAACATCTATGCTCCAAATACAAAGACACAATTCACATATCAAATGATGCCCAAGAAGGAGGAAGAACAAAGTATGGATATTGTGGTCCTTCTTAGAAGGGGGAACAAAATACCCACAGAAGGAGATAGAGACAAAGTGTGGAGCAGAGACAGAGGAAAAGACCATCCAGTGACTACCCCACCTAGTGATCCATCCCATATACAGTTACAAAACCCAGACACTATTATCAATGCCCACAAGTACTTGCTGTCACTTGGAGCCAGATATAGCTGTCACCTGGGAGGCTCTGCTAGTGCATGAAAAATACAGAAGGGGACACTCTCAGCCAGTCATTGAACTGAGGACAGGGTCCCCAATGAAGGAACTAGAGAAAGGACCCAAGGAGCTGAAGGGGTTTGCAGTGCCATAGAAGGAACAACAATACGAGCCACTCAGGACTCCCAGAGCTCCCAGAGACAAAAACATCAACCAGATAGTACACGTGGAGTTACCCACGTCTCCAGATGTATAGGCAGCAGAGGATGACCTTGTTGGACATCAAAGGGAGGAGAGGCCCTTGGTCCTGGAAAGGCTGGGTGCAGCAGTGTAGGGGAATACCAGAACAAGCAAGGGGGAGGGGGTTGGTTGGGGAACAGGAGGAGGGGAGATGGCTTATGGTATTTTCTGGGGGGGGAGTAGGAAAGGGGAAATCATTTGAAATACAAATAAAGAATATATCTAATAATAAAAATTAAAAAAAGAAAAAAGTTGATAGAAATATACTAGACTTCTGCTTCTTGTTAGAATACAATATATGAAATGAGAGCATTATTCTCATCTAACCATAGATACAAACTTGAAAAGGTACAAAAATCAAGTTTTACAAAACCTATGTGAAAATGTATACAGAAAACCTTAAATGAACTACATTCCATAAAGCTGCAAGTCATCAAAGGAAAAAAGAGCCTCACCTGTCCCACTTCAGAGCTCAAAGGGAAGTAGGGAAAAAAATCTAAGTCTAAGGAGAAAGTACAGGAACTCTAATAACTGTTTATGGGGTCTAATGTGGTGTGACATGACCAAAAAATGTACTAATGTGGGCTGGAGAGGTAGCTCAGTCAATAAAGTGCTTGTTGTGCAAAGCGTGAGGACCTGAATTCACCCCCAGAACCTTTGTATGAGAGTACCAGAATAGAGCAGAGAAATGGTGGGGTGGGGGTTGGAGAATAGGCGGGGATGGGGGGGTGGGGGGTGGAAGAAGACATATGGGACATATGGTGAGGGGGGAACAGGGAAAGGGGAAAGCCTTCGGAATGTAAACAAAAAATATAGAAAAATAAAAAAAATGTAAAAAAAAAATCCAAGTATGGTAGTATGTTCTTGCAATTGGCATGCTTGGATGTTGAGATAGACCCATGGCTTACTTATTAGCCAACCTGGTCTACTTGGCAATCTTCACAATAGTGAGAGACCCTATTTAAAAAAGCAAGATGGATGGAGGCTGATTGATGACAATTCAGGCTGATCTCTGTTTTCCATATGCACATGCACACGAACAACTTACATATACATGTACAAACACACACAGAAACACACTCACACACAATACTAAGAAATCCAGTTATAAAACAAGCCTTCACTGATCTATCAAAACAAATTATTCATGGATTGTCAATATGTATACAAGAAATTGTGCCAAAGTGTGTTATGGGCAGAAATAGATTTTCTCTTTTGATAATTGGGTTCTTTCCCATGTTCA
This sequence comes from Apodemus agrarius, assembly GCA_964023405.1. Taxonomy (NCBI): domain Eukaryota; kingdom Metazoa; phylum Chordata; class Mammalia; order Rodentia; family Muridae; genus Apodemus; species Apodemus agrarius. The sequence goes on from OZ030010.1 coordinate 23,326,141, forward strand.
AGTTCTCCAAAAGCAGAACTGAGAAAAATGTTACTGAGGCACACTGGGATCTGAGGCACTGCAGGCCTGTTGCTTGTAACATAAGCTAAAATAAACCTGTCCATAACACTCCTAAAGTCAACAGTAAATATTAAGTACTAATGTTTTCATGAATATAGATTACATGAAACAAAATTAAGTATACAACATAAACTCCTACCTCATAAGATACAAGGGAAATGCAAATTTAACAAAATATTAAAGGACAACAATATCAAATATTGTTAGTAAATCAAAAGCAACTATAATTTGAAAACATTTTTAGTCAGAATACAAAGTAAGACAGTTTCAGAAACTGTTGGGCAGTTTTCTAAGTGTTAAACATTCATGTTTTCTCTGAGTCAGAGACTTCACTCTTACTTAGGTAATTATTTAAGGTAAATGAACAGTGCATGCTCACAAAACAAATTGTTTGTAAATGATCAGAGAGCCATATCCTTTTTTATTGGATATATTCTTTATTTACATTTCAAATGTTATCCCTTTCCCAGTTTTCCCCCCTCCCAGATATCCCCTATCCCATCCTCCCTCCCCCTGCTTCTATGAGGGTGTTCCTCTACCCACCCCACTCCCACCTCCCTGCTCTCAATGCCCCCGCATTGGAGCAATTGGGATATCTATCAAGCTTTCATAGGACCAAGGATCTCCCATTGATACCTGACAAGGCTATCCTCTGCTACATATGCAGCTAGAGCCATGTGTACCCCCTTGGTTGCTGGCTTAGTCCCTGGGAGCTCTGGGGAGTCTGGTTGGTTGATATTTTTTTTCTTCCTATGAGGTTGCAAACTCCTTCAACTCCTATAGTCCTTTCTCTAACTCCTCCATTGTGGACTCCACACTCAGTCCAATGGTTGGCTGTGAGCATCTGCCTCTGTATTTGTCAGGATCTGGCAGGGCCTCGCAGGAGACAGCCATATCAGGCTCCTTTCAAAAAGCATTTTTTTTTTTTTTGCCATCCATGATAGTGTCAGGATTTGGTAACTGTATATGGGGTGAATCCCAAGGTGTGGCAGTCTCTGGATGGCCTTTCCTTAAGTCTATGAGATAGCCATATCTTATTCATCACAGTACAACAGTGAAGATCATCCATATATGTTCAGAAGTGTAGAATTGAATAAAATGGTGTAGGTTCATATAATCAATTACTATTCAGACATTAAAATATGATGGACATAGAATTATGTATATTCTAAGTAACTCTATGCAGATTGAAAGAATACAAAGGTACACATCCATAAATCCATTTATATAAAGTACTGGAATGGTAAAATTCACCTGAGATATGAAAATCAAAATAGTAGTTGAATTGATCAGAATGGAGTACAAGAGAGTTTTCTGAAATGATAGAAATGACATTTTATTTTATTCTGGATGGATAACATGCAAAATTGTCCAAATACATTTGAGACAAGAATCTGTGGTAACATTTTTATAGATGAATAATAACTCAATATAAAAATACATTATGACATATCACTAAGTCAGAATGTTGAAAATGACCCAGTTCTAATTTTAGGTCATGACACAGAGTAAGAAGCCAGGCCCTGCAGGCCACCCAGTGTTAATATTAAAAAATAAAATCAGTTAACCAAATTTAACTGTTAAGTGATGACAGGACAAGGCTGGGTAGTACAAAGGCACAATTCCACACCCAACCAAAGATCCTATCCTTTTATCTGTCTCTATGGTGTTATCTCACACTGATTTGTTCAAACCTGTCAATGTGTCACTGCCATAATCTCTCAGTGTCAGACATAATTGCTTAGGGTCAGTACTTAGAGCACTGGAGACCCCCATGCAATTCACTGAGCTTATCAATTGCATGGCTTGCTAGAGCTTTACCAGGAACTGCTCAATTGGTTCATTATCACCAATGCTGATATTATGGTCTCTCTGAAAGTCTCTGCAAACAGTGTCCCTTAAGATTCCTTGAAATTTCAATGAAGTCATTATGGGTGACTAAGTGGGGAAAATCAAGTTTTCAAATGTTAATGTTGAAATAGTACCTCTCATACTTTAATGTGCAAACAAATCACCTAGGAATCTTGCTAAACTCTAGACCGTGATTCAGAAACTCTGCAATAGAGCTCAATTTTCTGTGTTCTTAGTAGACGCCCAAGCTATAAGTTGCTACTACTTGGAGCATACTGTGAATTTTATGGAATTGATATTTTTCTTTATGACTATGTGGTCTCCAGAAATCACCTTTCTCCATGTGTAAATGCATAATCTAGGTTGGGACCGTCAGCAGCTTCAGTGTCAAAAAAGAAAAGCTGGGGTCCCAGAAGTGAGTAGAGGACCTTCATTGTCAACCGCATCATATTTAGAGTCAGAGAAGTACAAGTTACCTCTTTGCATGTTTCCAAGGGTGTTTCCAGAGAGGTACAGGGCTGTACCCTGGTTGGGGGTCGTTCCATACATTGTGCCAGAGTGGACTGAATCAAAGGAGACAAAGGAAAAGTGGCTGGCTGAGCACCAGCACTCTTCTTTCTTTCCTTCCTTCCTTCCTTCCTTCCTTCCTTCCTTCCTTCTTTCTTTCTTTCTTTCTTTCTTTCTTTCTTTCTCTCTTTCTTTCTATTCTGCCTGAATGTATGTATACAGACCATGTGCATACAGATGCACACAAAACCCAGAAAAGTGTGTCATATCCACTGGAACTAGAATTACAGACAGTTGTAAATCACAATGTAGTTACTGAAAAGAACTCAGTTCTTCTATAGGAATAGCAATACTTTTACCCACTAAGCCTCCAGTTCTCATTTCTGATTCTTTTTAGTCTTTAAAGATTATATATGCATAAATAGATATGTATACACATAATATACATATTCATAATATATACATAAGTATGTGTGTATGTGTATATAGTGTTTGGCCTGCATGTAAGTGTACTACATGCTTGCCTGGTACCCATGATGGTCCAAATAGGGTACCAGATCCTCTATTACTAGAGTTACAACCAGGTATAAGCCACATGTGGGTTCTGTGAAGCAAACCCGAGCCCCTTACAAGGGTAGAAAGTACTCCAAACCACATAGCCTTGTCCCTCACCTTTGCATCTTGACTACAAATTCAATGTGACCTACTCTTATGCCTTCCCACTATCGTGAACTATATCCCCTCAATCCATGAGCCAAAACAAATCCTTCATTTCTTAAGTTGCTTTTGTGAGTCATTTAGTTCAAGCAAAAAGTGAAGTAATTAATCCATCATTTGAGGCTGAAAATCAGCATGCTGGTAAGCCAGTCTAGATTTTCCTGAGTCACTATCAGTACATCTCTGCTTTATGTCCATCAATTTATGGATTATCATTGAGAGACACATAAAGGGCAGATTATTGACTTTCCAGAATTATCTGAGACCATACCAATTGAACATCAGCCCACAGATGCAAGCATAAACAAACTGAGTGGCAGCTGAGGAGAAATGCTGGTCCCAAAGACTCTGTCCAGAATGGTCTGAAATTGGCTTCCATAAGCAGATGGCAAAAGTATTTACCAATATTTCTGTTAGTTACACTGTTGCTTTTTTAAAAGACACCAGAAAATAAAACATTTTTCCTAAACTGACTTTTGTGCAATAGCACTATAAAAATGACAAGATTATAATGACTATATGACATTTGATACTTTATACGAAAATATTTTGAAAGACTTAGGTCTTTATGAAAATTATCAAGCAACTAAAATACTGTCTCTATGCAAAAACTCGAGGTCTTCATCTCAAGAAAAATGCACTTAATTGTTGAATGTAAATAATTTAGAATATTCATAACCCCAACTATTTTAAGCAGTGAATCTTGGGGAAAGAAAAATAGCATATAAATATATATAAAAGCTATAAAAATAGCATAATATTCTGATAATAATAGATAGAGAGTGGTTACTTTTTGGAGAAGAAAAAAGGATAGAGTGATTTGTGGCTTTGTGGAATGTTTGCATTTTTGACAGTAGAATGTGTTCATCATAAATTTATAGGAAATAAACTAAGTGCCTGAAAAGTACTCTTAAGTTTTGTGTGACAATCTAATATCTTGCAGGTAGTAGCAATTTTTCTCATTGCTTTAACCAAAACCTGATAGGAAGTAACTTAAAGTTGGAAGGTTTGTTTGGAATCACAGTCTAAGACAGAGTCCACTATGGTGTGGAAAGAAGGGTAGCTAGAGTATAAGACAACGATCATTTGGCTTCTGCAGCCAGGAAGCAAAGAAATAGAAAGAATTGCTTGTGATCAGATCACTTTTTCCTATTTATTCAGTTGTGGACCCCAGCACATCTCTCTCTCTCTCTCTCTCTCTCTCTCTCTCTCTCTCTCTCTCTCTCTCTCCCTCTCTCTCTCTCTCATACATACACACACACACACACACACACACACACACACACACACAAAGTTAACCTTCCTAAATTCTAACTCAAGTAAAAAATTATGATAAACCACTAAATAATATATACTATAATGTTATTTACTTACCTTCACATTTCTACTGGACACTTTCCTGAAACTTTGAATATCATGCATGGATATTAAGAAAATTTTATTTATTTTGTCCACTAAAAACTAAATACAATTTAAATACTCAATTTTCAAGCAGTACTTATTTCAAAGAAACACTAAACGAACTTGTAGAGATTTTCCTACACACTCATGAAAAATGATTTTCTTAGAAGAAATGATAGGGACCCATGTAAATGAGTGAAAGAATGCTCTAGGAGAATTTTTATCATTGGTTGAAATTAGATTCCGATCCCTATTCTGTTGTGTGTACACATGCATACTTATTATATATTTTCATTATCAAGATACATGATGATTAACAAAAAGTTTTGTTGACTCACACAATTGGAAATCTGTAATAGTTACACCAAGATAACTCCCTTGGATTTTCCTCTTGGTTGTAAAGATAGCTTCTGCAATTTTAACCAAACACCATATCATGACCAAGAAAGCAGTCCAAACCGATGAAGATTTTTTTATTTATACATGTCATTAAGGAGGTCTAATTTCCTTAGCCTCCACAAATTTCCCCTTACACTGACTTGACCAGACCCAGATTACATGTCCACTATCAAATCAGTCACTAGAAAAGAGGTGAAAAATTTACACCTGGTCATGATTCATTCTTTTAGGCTGGGCCTCCTTCCCTGAACACAGGAAAGCTAGATTGCAAGTTAACAAATGAAGAGGAAATTAAATTATCACCCAATTTCCAAGCAGCTAAATATGCCATAATGAGTAATTATCAATTAAAGACACATTTTCTAAGTATAATCAAATGACATGCCTTCACAATTACATGCAATATAAGATGATATCACCAGTGTCAAGCATTAGGTTTCCCTAATTGTTCAATGAATACCAAATTTCTGTTTTAGCTTTCTCTTTAGTAATTGAAGCATGTTTCTTTTCTTTTTTTCTTTTTCTTTTTTTCTTTTTCTTTTCTTTTCTTTTCTTTTCTTTTCTTTTCTTTCTTTCTTTCTTTCTTTCTTTCTTTCTTTTTAATTTGGTTTTTTCGAGACAGGGTTTCTCTGTATAGCTCTGGCTGTCCTGGAACTCACTCTGTAGACCAGGCTGGCCTCAAACTCAGAAATCCGCCTGCCTCTGCCTATCAGAGTGCTGGGATTACAGGCATGTGCCACCACCGCCCAGCTAGCATGTTTCAATCAGGAACAATCATTACTCTAGAAGGAACAGAAAAGAGTTTAGATGTGAAGTTTTCTCTATTCAAGAAGCTCGATCCTTCTGAAGTAGTGGTTCCCAATCTTATGTGTGGATCCCAGCAACTGGAGTGCTTGGCAAGCTATAGATTTTTGGGACAACCCATAATAAGTCTGAAGTAGACTGCAAGAGCATGGATTTCTAACAAGCTCTGTAGTGTGCTGATGACCTTATTCAGAATAACTCTTCCAGAACCAGAGTAATGCATAAACCATGAGGGTAATGCATAAGCCATGAGCATGATGCATGAACCATAGGCTTAAATGATAGCACCATTTGCTCACTGAATGCCCATCAGGGAACTCAAGCTTAGTCCAGCCAAATGACTTCAAAGACCAGATCTGTAAGATATATAGCATTTCTGAACTTTTAGATTGTTTCCAGGTTGCAGAGCCTAAGACAGAAAAGCTTCCTTTAGAGATAGATCCACACAGGTAAGCTTGAGAGAACAGGAAGACCAGCCACTCCAAGTAACTAGCTACCATTATCTCACCTGCCAACTCTTCAACAAAGGGAAAGTGAAATAGCATTCATTCGCATTTGAAAATACTTTTACAGGCTTAAAAGTATTACAAGTAAACCATCTTTCCTTTCTCCTGTTCCTGATAAAACCATTTAAACACAGACCCCCAAGCACTTACAGGTCTTTTACTTCTTTGCCAAAGGACAATTTTTGATTGGTCTCTATCACAAAATCCAGAGCACGGCCTAGACACTGGCTAGACAGGTCTGCTGTCAACTGCTTTGCCAACAGTGGACCAAAGAACTAGACTGGAAACTTTTTTCTGTAATTCAATGCAACATTTTTTTTCAAAACAATATTTTAATTTGCATAGCAAGCCAAATTCTCTCTCAGAGGAGGGATAGAACACATTCCATTTGGTAAGACGATACTCATTCCCACATAGTGATGTCAGTGCTCAACAAGCAATGCTCTTTCTAACATTCTTTGTCTGGCTTGTAAAGTTCCTATTATAAAATGTGAACCACTTCAGAATCAAGCAAGATGTTACAAATACTTCTGTTATCATTTTTGTAAAACCCAAAGAGACAAGGCTGTCACCAACTGCCTCATTCACAACTATTTAATGACTTTTCCCTCTTGGTATGAGTAGGATTTCTAAAATCTATCTTCACTTCCCAGGACTTTCTTCTCACAGGAATTCTGATTTGGATAGTTTATTTTTGCCAGCTTTTAACAGCCATGGAGCAATCTCATTGTTTACTAAGATAAGAGGAGGCATGTCAAGGTTGTAAGACTGAATGTTAGGAAGAATTCTGAGGTTAATGGAAAACACACTGGGCATTTCATTAGGAGTACAGAGAAGATCAAGGACAAAACACACTCCAAGATATGAATGATGGAACATGGTATGGCATAGCACAGCTCAGCATGGGCATTTTAACAAGAGCTTATTTTTAATATTTCTCAAAATCAAGGTAAATTTTAGTGTGTCTGGTTTAATGTGGAAGTCTTTGATCCACTTGAAGTTGAGCTTAGTACAAGGAGATAAGAGTGGATCAATTCTCATTCTTCTGCATGTTGACCTCCAGTTGAGCCAGCACCATTTGTTGAAAAGGCTATCTTTTTTTCCACTGGATGTTTTCAGCTCCTTTGTCGAAGATCAATTGGCCATAGATGTGTGAGTTCAATTCTGGTTCTTTGATCCTATTCCATTGATCCACCTCCCTGTCACTGTACCAATACCATGCAGTTTTTAATACTACTGCTCTGTAGTATTGCTTGAGGTTTGGGATATTGATTCTCCCAGAAGTTCTTTTACTGTTGATGATAGTTTTAGCTATCCTGGGTTTTTTGTTGTTCCAGATGAATTTGAGAATTTCTCTTTCTAACTCTATAAAGAACTGAGTTGGGATTTTGATGGGGATTGCATTGAATCTGTATATTGCTTTTGGCAAGATTGCCATTTTAACTATATTAATCCTGCCAACCCATGAGCATGGAAGATTTTTCCATTTTCTGAGGTCTTCCATTTTCTTCTTCAGAGACCTGAAGTTTTTGTCATACAAATCTTTCACTTGTTTAGTTAGAGTCACACCAAGATACTTTATATTGTTTGTGGCTATTGTGAAAGGTGTCATTTCCCTAATTTCTTTCTCAGCCTGCTTATCCTTTGAGTATAGGAAGGCGATTTGCTTGAGTTGATATTATAACCAGCCACTTTGCTGAAGTTGTTTATCAGCTGTAGGACTTCTCCGGTGGAGTTTTTTGGGTCACTTAAATATACTATCATATCATCTGGGAATAGTGATAGTTTTACATCTTCTTTTCCAATTTGTATCCCTTTGATTTCCACACTAAAATTAATAGAAAAGAAACTGGGGAAGACCCTTGAGGACATTGGCTCAGGGGGAAAGTTCCTGAACAGAACACCAATAGCTTATGCTCTAAGATCAAGAATTGACAAATGGGACCTTATAAAATTACAAAGTTTCTGCAAGGCAAAAGACACTGTCCAAAGGACAAATCAGCAACCTACAAATTGGGAAAAGATCTTCACCAACCCTACATCTGACAGAGGGCTAATATTTAATGTATACAAAGAACTCAAGAAGTTAGACCCCAGAAAACCAAATAACCCTATCAAAAAATGGGGTACAGAGCTAAACAAAGAATTTTCACCTGAAGAAATTCGGATGGCTGAAAAACACCTTTAAAAATGTGCAACATCATTAGTCATTAGAGAAATGCAAATCAAAACAACCCTGAGATTTCACCTCACACCAGTCAGAATGGCTAAGATTAAAAACTCAGGAAACAACAGGTGTTGGCGAGGATGTGGAGAAAGAGGAACACTCCTCCACTGCTCATGCGACTGCAAGCTGGTGCAACCACTCTAGAAATCAGTCTGGCAGTTCCTCAGAAAACTGGACATGATACTTCCAGAGGACCCAGCCATACCACTTCTGGGCATATACTCAGAAGATTCCCCAGCATGCAATAAGGATACATGCTCCACTATGTTCATAGCAGCCTTATTTATAATATGCAGAAGCTGGAAAGAACCCAGATATCCCTCAACAGAAGAATGGATACAAAAAAATGTGGTATATATACACAATGGAGTACTATTCAGCCATTAGAAACGATCAATTCATGAAATTCTTAGAGAAATGGATGGAGCTGGAGAACATCATACTAAGTGAGGTAACCCAGTCTCAAAAGAATACCCATGGTATGCACTCACTGATAAGTGGATATTAGTCTATAATCTTGGGACACCAAAGACACAATCCACATACCAAATGATGTCCGACAAGAAGGAAGGAGTTGACCCTGGTTCTGGAAAGGCTCAAAGCATCAGTGTAGGGGAATACCAGAACAGGGAAGTGGGAAAGGGTGGATGGGGGAACACGGGGAGGGAAAAGGGCATGTGGGACCTTTGGGGGGGCAGGGAACCAGAAAAAGGGAAATGAAATGTAAATATAGAATATATCCAATAAAAAAAGAAAAAGGAAAAAAATCAAGGTAAAATAAAAGAACTTATAAATCTCTATCATTAGGTGTGCATATATACTGTGAAAATTAAGAATAAAGAAAGAACACAGGCCAGGCCAGGAATATTGTCCTGTGAGTCAGAAGTAGGTGATTCTGTGAGTTTAATGGCAGTCTGGGCTACATAGTGACTTCCAAGACAAGCAGAGCTATATAATAGAGAGAATTTGTCTCAAAATTAAATAAATAAAAAATATAAAACTGAAAAAAGGGATAAAGAATAATTGACTTCACATTGAACTATAGTTGTGTGCTAATATGTTCACTGGAAAGATTTTTTTAAAACATATCAGTAAAGAAAATACATCACAACCTGCCTAAATTAATTGTTCATATTTAGTCATTTTGCCTTAGCAAATACTAAAACAAAAAATACAACAGTACAACAAAATAGAAATACCCTTAATTCTTTCCATGTTCATTTGTTCCCTACTACTAAATTTTTAATTAATCTTCCAAATATTTTATGATTTTTATCTCCATGCCTTATAGAAATACTTGTATATTTCTCTAAGAACTGCATGATACTGTTGCAAAGTACTTAAAATTCTATAGTTTGATTGTTGGCACTGAATGATAATTTGGAGCCATGATATTTGGAGCCTATCTATCTAGGTACATATAGTTCTAGAATAATGTTAATATACTGATGGTGCTGTAACTTGCCATTCTAAGAAAATACTATAATTTATCTTTTTGTCAGTTGATGAAGCCTTTGGATGTTTTCCATTTTTCACTGTTATGGGCATGCTTCTTGAGTCATTAATGACATTTTTTTCTTGGGACTGTATCAAGGACAGTTCTGTGGCATCCTAACATTTCCACATTTTTTTCCTTGAGATGTCCTCAAACTGTTCTCCCCAAAGGATAGTAAAGGAAGAGTTGGAGATTGATAAGAATAAAAAAAAACAGTTTCACACTTACCTTTCCTCTCCTCCAAGCATCCCTTAAAAAAAGCATGAAAAATAAACATTTGGCATAGACATAGAATGATACTATAATGGTTATCTCTCTGCCTACCGACATCCCCATTTCTTGAAATACTGCATCTATTTTCTATGAAAAACAGTCTGCATACATAACAGTGTTGTGAGTCACCCAGACCTAAAGGAGTATCACTCTGGCTTCAGTGTTCCATTCATAGTTTGAGATCAGAACATAACCAAACAGAATTTTTTTTCAGGGGGTAATAAGGACAAAAGAAGAGAAAAATATCTCTTTTTAAAAAAATGAACTTGAAGAATGAGGACCAAGTTTTATTGCCTGCTGAGGATGAAGCCAGATAGAGAAAATGAACAATCTAGATTTATAGAAATTCCACTTTTAGGTATATATACCAAAGAACTAAAAACAAGTCCATTTCAGCATAATTTGTTTAGGTGGTCTTTCTGTTGCTCTTCTAAAATACTCTGACAAAAGCAGCTCAAAGAATAAAGGAGGGAAGGAAAGGAGAGATTGGTAGAGAGTAGAAGAGAGGTTAGAAAAGTTGGTCTATTTTGGGCTCAAAGTTTGAAAGCACAGTATATAACGGTCATGAAATCTTGGTAACAGGAAATTCAGGCACCTAGTGGCATTCCATCTATGGTCAAGAAGCAGAAAACAATGAATGCTACTTATCAGCTCATTCATTTTTATTCAATCTAGGTAGACCTAACCACAGGGAATCAAGCCACTCACATTTAGGTTGGTTTTCTCTACCTCAACCTAGTCAAGATAAGTCCTTGCAGGCATAAAAAGCAAATCTAATTCTTATTGCCAATAATAACCATCACATCCAGAGCAGCCAAAATGTAGAAACCACAGATTCCCACCAATAGATCAACAAATTCACAAAAAGTCCCATATACACATAATAGATTTTTGTTCAATCAAATAAAGAAATAAACTACTGACACCTTCTATAGTGTGGGTGAATATTGTTTAATTTTCTTTAATCTTTTTTCACAGTCCAGTCGTTATCCCTCTCCCATTCTGCTCTCCAACTTTTCCTCATCCCATTCCTCCTCCTGAGTCTCCAAGAGGATGTCCCCAACCCCCACATACACCCTGTTAGGTCTCCCCACTCCCTGGGGCCTCAAGTCTCTCAAGGGTTAGGTGCATCTTCTCTGAGACCAGACTAGGCTGTTCTCTACTGTGTATGTGTCAGGGCCTCAGAACAGCTAGTGTATGCTGCCTGGTTGGTGGCTGTATTAGCTGGGTTTGTGTGTCAACTTGACAGAAGCTGGAGTTATCACAGAGGAAGGAGCTTCAGTTGAGGAAATGCTTCCAAGAGACCCAGCTGTAAAGCATTTTCTCAAGAAGTGATCAAGGGGAAAGGGCCCATTGTGGGTAGTGCCATCCCTGGGCTGGTAGTCTATAAGAAAGCAAGCTGAGCAAAGCAGGGGAAGCAAATGAATAATATCCCCCCCATGGCCTCTGCATCAGCTCCTGCTTCCTGACCTGCTTGAGTTCCAGTCCTGACTTCCTTTAGTGATGAACAGCTGTGTGGAAGCGTAAGCTCAACAAACCCTTTCCTCCCCAACTTGCTTCTTGGCCATGATGTTTGTGCAGAAACAGAAACCCTGACTAAGACAGTGGCTCAGTGTCTGAGAGCTCTCAGAGGTCGGAGTTAGTTGAGACTGCTGGTCTTCCTATGGGGTCACCCTCTTCCTTAGCTTCTTCCAGCCTTTTTCTAATTCAACCGCAGGGGTCTCAGGCTTCTATCCATCCATTGAGTGTAAGAATCTGCTTCTGTCTCAATCAGCTGCTTGTTGGACGTCTTGGAGGGCAGCCATGCTAGGCTCCTGTCTTTAAGTATATCATGGCATCAGTAACATTGGCAGGCCTTGGAGCCTCACCTTGAGATGGGTCCCAATTTGGGCCAGTCAGTGGATGGACCTCGTTTCTCTCAGTCTCTCCATTTTTGTCGCTGCAGTTCTTTTAGACAAGGACAATTCAGGGTCAGAGTTTTGACTGTGGGATGCAACCTCATCCCTCCACTTGATGCCCTGTCTTTCTACTAGAGGTAGACTCTTAAGTTCCCTCTCCCCACTATTGGGCATTTCATCTAAGGTCCTCCTCCCTTTGAGTCCCAGGTCTGTGGTGCATTCTAGAGGGTCCTCCTATCACCCACCTCCCAAGGTTGTATATTTCCATTCATTCTGTTGGTCCTTGGGGCTTCACTCCTTGTTCACATCCAATACCTGATCATGTTCCCCTTTTCCCCTGCCTCTTCCCCTCTCCTCTCCCATCCAGTCCCCTCCCTCCCTCTGCCCTCTAGTTTCTTTTCCCTTTCAAGTAGGATTGAAGCATCTTCTCTTGGGCCCTATGGACGGTTAACCTTTTTGAGTTCTATGGATTGTATCCTGGGTCTGTACTTTTTAAGCTAATATGCACTTGTAAGTACATATCATGCATGTCCTTTTGGGTCTGAGACATCTCACTCAGGATGATATTTACTAGTTCCATCCATTTGCCTGTAAAACTCATGATACCTTCATTCTTTATAGCTGAATAGTATTCCATTGTGTAAGTGAACTACATTTTCTGTATCAATTCTTCCATGTGGGACATCTGGGTTGACTCCACCTTCTGTCTATCAAAAATAAGGCCAATGTGAACATTGAGGAGCATGTGTCCTTATTACATGTTGGATCGTCTTTTGGATATATGTCCAGGGGTGGTCTTCAGGTAGAATTATGTCCAATTTTCTGAGGAACTGCCAGACTGATTTCCAGAGTAGTTGTACCAGCTTGCAATCCCACCAGCAGTGGAGGAGTGTTCCTCTTTCTCCGAATTCTCACAAACATGTTCTATAACATGAGTTTTTGATCTTAGTGATTATGATTGCTGTAAGGTGGTATCTCAGGATCGTTTTGATTTACATTTTCCTGATCACTAAGGACTTAAAACATTTCTTTAAGTGCTTCTTGGCCATTTGAGATTCCTCTGTTGTGAATTTTCCATTTAGTTCTATAACCCATTTTTTGATTGGGTTGTTTGCTTTTTGAAGGTTAGCTTCTTGAGTTCCTTTTTAAGCCACTTGAAGTAAGCTAGGTTAAGCATTGCAATGCCATTCATTTTCTATTAGATGAAATATCCAGAACAGGCAAATTCAAAACATAAAATATATTAGAGCCTATCAGTTACTATGTAATGGGCACAGTTTTAGTATTTTGTGACATGGGCACAAATATGCATTGGAAAATTTTAAGAAGAGTCATATTTCTACAACTTTACAATGCAATTAATATTATTGACTTAAGGCTTTCAGCGGGGCCGCCATCTTGCTTCGGGACACCGTGCAAATGGCGGGCACAGCGAGCGGCTGGAGTCAGGTGCGTGGACAGAGATATAGCTTAGCTTAGTTCTGCAGGAGATCTGGGCACAGACAGCTCAGCTGCGGGTGCAGACCACCGCGGACCTGCTCTCCTGGCGGTATGGCAGCCAGGTGCCATCTTGCCTCGGGACACAGCACAGAATTCTAGCAGCTGGAGTCAGGGACTTGGACTGAGACCTAGCATAGTCTAGCACAGACAACGCCGCCAGGCTCTGGCCCGCACCCAGAGCCAGAAGAGATCGGCAGATCCGGGCACCAACAGATCAACAACGGTCACTGTCCCCTGGGGACAGGCGCGCTTTGCTTTCAGCGGGGCTGCCATCTACAATAAGACCAACTAACTCCAGATATAAACAGATGGCAAAGGCAAACGTAGGAACATTATTAACAGAAATCAAGGCAATATGGCACCATCTGAACCCAATTCGCCAACCACAGCAAGTCCTGGATACCCCAGCACACCAGAAAAACAAGAGTTAGATATAAAAGCACAGGTCATGATCCTCCTAGAGGAACACAAAAAAGACATAAACAAATCTCTTAAAGAAATGCAGGGGAACATCAATAGGGTAGAAGCTCTTACAATGCAAACACAAAAAACACTTAAAGAACTCCAGAAGAATATGGGCCAACAGACAGAAACCAATAAAGAGGAAATGAGAAAATCAGTTAAAGAAATGCAGGAGAACTTGAAACAACATGCAGAAGTCATGAAAGAGGGAGCACAAAAATATATTAAAGAATTACATGAAAACACAAACAAACAAATGAAGGAACTGAGCAAAACCATCCAAGATCTGAACACAGAGGTAGAAACAACTAAGAAATCACAAAAGGAGGCAACTTTGGAGATAGAAAACCTTGGGAAGAAATCAGGGGTCGTAGATGCAAAGATCAACAATAGAATACAAGAGATAGAGATAAGAATCTCAGATGCTGAAAACAACATAGTAACCATTGACTCTACAGTCAAAGAAAATGCAAAATCCAAAAGGCTTTTAACCCAAAACATCCAGGAAATCCAGGACACAATGAGAAGACCAAACCTAAGGATTATAGGGATAGATGAGAGTGAAGATCTCTTAAGATCAACTTAAAGGGCCAGCAAATATCTTTAACAAAATTATGGAAGAAAACTTCCCTAACTTAAAGAGAGAGATGCCCATGAATATACAAGAAGCCTACAGAACTCCAAACAGACTGGACCAGAACAGAAACACCTCCCATCACATAATAATCAAAACCCCAAATGTACTAAACAAAGAAAGAATATTAAAGGCAGTAAGAGAAAAAGGCCAAGTAACATATAAAGGAAGACCTATCAGAATCACACCAGACTTCTCTCCAGAAACCATGAAAGCTAGAAGATCCTGGGCAGACCTCATGCAGACCCTAAGAGAACACAAATGTCAGCCAAGACTACTATACCCAGCAAAACTCTCAATCAAAATAGATGGAGAAATCAAAATATTCCATGACAGGACCAAATTTACACAATATCTTTCCACTAACCCAGCTCTACAAAGGATAATAGGAGGAAAACTCCAATACAAGGAAGGAAACTGCACCCAAGAAAAAGCAAGACAGTAACCTTCTTCCATCAAACTCAAAGGAAGATAACTACTCAAAAACAAAAATAACATCAAAAATGTCAGGAAGTAATAATCTCGATTCCTTAATATCTCTTAACATCAATGGACTCAATTCCCCAATAAAAAGACATAGACTAACAGACTGGATACGGAAACAGGACACTACATTTTGCTGCTTACAGGAAAGACACCTCAGAGTCAAAGACAAACACTACCTTAGAGTAAAAGGATGGAAGACAATTTTGCAAGCAAATGGTCACAGGAAGCAAGCTGGAATAGCCATTTTAATATCAGATAAAATTGACTTTCAACCCAAAGTCATCAAAAGAGACACAGAAGGTCACTTCTTGCTAGTCAAAGGAAGAATCCACCAAGAAGAACTCACAATTCTAAACATCTACGCTCCAAATGTAAGGGCACCCTCATTCGTAAAAGAAACTTTACTAAAGCTCAAAGCACACATTGCACCTAACACAATGATTGTTGGGGACCTCAATACTCCACCATCCACAGTGGACCGACCAGGAAAACAGAAACTAAACAGGGACATGGAGAAACTAATTGAAACTTTGGACCAATTGGATTTAACAGATATATATAGAACATTTCACCCTAAAGCAAAAGACTATACCTTTTTTCTCAGCTCCTCATGGTACCTTCTCCAAAATCGACCATATAATTGGACACAAGACAGACCTCAACAAATATAAAAAGATCGAACTAATCCCATGCCTCTTATCAGATCACCATGGAGCAACAAAAACAACAGAAAATCCTCATACATGTGGAGGCTGAACAATATTCTACTCAATGATACCTTAGTCCAGGAAGAAATAAAGAAAGAAATCAAAGATTTCTTAGAATTTAATGAAAAGGAAGGCACAACATACCCAAATCTATGGGACATAATGAAAGCAGTGCTTAGAGGAAAACTCATAGCCCTGAGTGTCTTAAAAAAGAAACAGGAGAGAGCATACACTAGCAACTTAATGGCACACTTGAAAGCTCTGGAACAAAAAGAAGCAATTTCACCCAGGAGGAGTAGAAGACAGGAAATCATCAAAAACTCAGGGCTGAAATCAATCAAGTTGAAACAAATAGAACCATACAAAGAATCAACAAAACCAGGAGCTGGTTCTTTGAGAAAATCAACAAGATAGATAAACCCCTAGCCAGACTTACCAAAGGGCACAGAGACAGTATTTAAATTAACAAAATTAGAAATGAAAAGGGAGATATAACAACAGAAACTGAGGAAATTCAAAAAATCATCAGATCCTACTACAAAAACCTATACTTAACACAACTGGAGAATCTGGAGGAAATGGACAATTTCCTAGACAGTTACCAAATACCAAAATTAAACCAGGATCAAATAGATCGTCTAAACAGACCCATAACCCCCAAAGAAATAGAAGGGGTCATAGAAAGTCTTCCAACCAAAAAAACCACAGGACCAGATTTTTTTTTTTTTTTTTTTTTTTTTTTTTTTTTTTTTTAGTTTTTCGAGACACGGTTTCTCTGTGTAGTCCTGGCTGTCCTGGAACTCACTGTGTAGACCAGGCTGGCCTTGAACTCAGAAATCCGCCTACCTCTGCCTCCCAAGTGCTGGGATTACAGGCATGCGCCATCATGCCCGGCTCCAGATGGTTTTAGTGCAGAATTCTATCAGACCTTCAAAGAAGTCCTGATACCAATACTCTTCAAACTATTCCACAAAATAGAAACAGAAGGAACACTACCCAACTCGTTCTATGAAGCCACAATTACCCTGATACCAAAACCACACAAAGATCCAACTAAGAAAGAGAACTACAGGCCAATTTCTCTTGTGAATATCGATGCAAAAATACTAAACAAAATACTTGCCAACCGAATCCAAAAACACATCAAAACGATCATTCACCATGATCAAGTTGCCTTCATCCTAGGGATGCAGGGATGGTTCAATATACGGAAATCCATCAACGTAATCCACTACATAAACAAACTCAAAGAAAAAAACCACATGGTCATCTCATTGGATGCTGAAAAAGCATTTGACAAAATTCAGCATCCTTTCATGCTAAAAGTCTTGGAAAGAGCAGGAATTTAAGACCCATATCTAAACATAATAAAAGCAATATACAGCAGACCAGTAGCCAACATCAAGGTAAACGGAGAAAAACTTGAAGCAATCCCACTAAAATCAGGGACTAGACAAGGCTGCCCCCTCTCACCATATCTCTTCAATATAGTACTTGAGGTACTAGCTAGAGCAATTCGACAACAGAGGGAAGTCCAAGGGATACAAATCGGAAAGGAAGAAGTCAAACTATCACTATTCGCAGATGATATGATAGTATACTTAAGTGACCCAAAAACCTCCACCAGAGAACTCCTGCAACTGATAAACAACTTCAGCAAAGTGGCTGGCTATAAAATCAACTCAAGCAAATCAGTAGCCTTCCTATACGTGAAGGATAAGCAGGCCGAGAAAGAAATTAGGGAAATGACACCCTTCACAACAGCCACAAATGATATAAAGTATCTTGGAGTGACGCTAACCAAACATGTGAAAGATTTATATGACAAAAACTTCAGGTCTCAGAAGAGGGAAATTGAAGCAGACATCAGAAAAAGGGAAAATCTTCCATGCTCGTGGGTTGGCAGGACTAATATAGTCAAAATGGCAATCTTGCCCAAAGTAATATACAGATTCAACGTAATCCCCATCAAAATCCCAACTCAGTTCTTCATACTGTTAGAAAGAGCAATTCTCAAATTCATCTGGAATAACAAAAAACCCAGGATAGCTAAAACAATCATCAACAGCAAAAGAACTTCTGGGAGAATCAATATCCCGGACCTCAAGCAATATTACAGAGTAGTAGTATTAAAAACTGCATGGTATTGGTTCAGTGACAGGGAGGCGGATCAATGGAATAGGATCGAAGACCCAGAATTGAACCCACACATCTATGGTCAATTGATCTATGACAAAGGAGCTGAAAACATCCAGTGGAAAAAAGATAGCCTTTTCAACAGATGGTGCTGGCTCAACTGGAGGTCAACATGCAGAAGAATGAGAATTGATCCACTCTTATCTCCTTGCACTAAGCTCAACTCCAAGTGGATCAAGGACCTCCACATAAAACCAGACACACTAAAACTAAGAGAAAAGATACTGGGGAAGACCCTTGAGGACATTGGCTCAGGGGAAAAATTCCTGAACAGAACACCAATTGCTTATGCTCTAAGATCAAGAATAGACAAATGAGACCTCATAAAATTACAAAGTTTCTGTAAGGCAAAAGACACTGTCAAAAGGATAAATGGGCAACCAACAAAGTGGGAAAAGATCCTCACCAACCCCACATCCGACAGAGGGCTAATATCCAATGTATACAAAGAACTCAAGAGGTTAGACCCCAGAAAACCAAATAACCCTATCAAAAAATGGGGTACAGAGCTAAATAGAGACTTTTTACCTGAAGAAATTCGGATGGCTGAGAAACACCTTAAAAAATGTTCAACATCATTAGTCATTAGGGAAATGCAAATCAAAACAACCCTGAGATTTCACCTCACACCAGTCAGAATGGCTAAGATTAAAAATTCAGAAGACATTGGGTGTTGTCTAGGATGTGGAGAAATAGGAACACTCCTCCACTGCTGGTGGGAATGCAAGCTGGTACAACCACTCTGGAAATCAGTATGGCGGTTCCTCAGAAAACTGGACGTGATACTTCCGGAGGACCCAGCCATACCACTCCTGGGAAAATACCCAGAAGATTCGCCAGCATGCAATAAAGATACATGCTCCACTATGTTCATAGCAGCCTTATATATAATAGCCAGAAGCTGGAAAGAACCCAGATGTCCCTCAACAGAGGAATGGATACAAAAAATGTGGTATATATACCCAATAGAGTACTATACAGCCATTAGAAACAATGAATTCATGAAATTCTTAGAGAAATGGATGGAGCTGGAGAACATCATACTAAGTGAGGTGACCCAGTCTCAAAAGAATACCCATGGTATGCAGTCACTGATAAGTGGATATTAGCCTAGAATCTTGGAACACCAAAGACATAAATCACATACCAAGTGATGTCTGACAAGAAGAAAGGAGTGGACACTGGTGCTAGAATGGACCAAAGCATCATTGTGGGGGAGTACAAGAACAGTGAGGTGGGAAGGGGTGCATGAGGGAGCAGGGGGAGGGAAAAGGGCATGTGGGACCTTTGGGGGTGGAGAACCAGAAAAAGGGAAATGAAATGTAAATATAGAATATATCCAATAAAAAAAAGATACCAGGCAGAACGTTATCCTCCCTACCTTTTTGTCTATATCACTAATTTCTCTGTCTCTCTGTCTTTGTCTCTGTCTCTCTCTCTCTCTCCCACTCACTCTCTCTCCTCCCTTCCCCTTCCACTCCCCCTCCCACTCCTCCTCCTTTTCTTCTTCTCTCCCTCTCTCTCACACACATTTTCTTTCTTGCTTGCTTGCTTCTTTTTCTTTCTTGCTTGCTTTTCTTTCTCTCTTTCTTTCTTTCTTTCTTTCTTTCTTTCTTTCTTTCTTTCTCTCTCTCTCTCTCTCTCTCTCTCTTTTCTTTCTTTCTTTTTTTTTGTTTTTTTTTTGGGTTTTCGAGACAGGGTTTCTCTGTATAGTTCTGGCTGTCCTGGAACTCACTCTGTAGACCAGGCTGGCCTCGAACTCAGAAATCCGCCTGCCTCTGCCTCCCAAGTGCTGGGATTACAGGCGTGCACCACCACGCCCAGCTTCTTTCTTTCTTTCTTTGTCCCTATCTTCTCTTTTCTACTTTTCCATTTCCATTCTCCTGTGAGTTTTAAGTTATAACGTATGAACTCTGGTCTATATAAAAACTTGTTGAGACAGAGTAATCATGTAGTCCTTGCCTGGAATCACTATGTAGACCAGAATGGCCTTGAAATCCTTGAACTCAAATTGATCTGCTTGCTTTTGACACCCAGTGCTGTAATTAAAGGTAAATGCCAGTGTACCTGGCTCTGAAGCTTCCCTTTTTGAATTCATATTTTAAGTTATTCAATTAAAAAGACTAAGAACAGCAAGAGATAACCCAATTTTCCATTTAATCTATGGTGAATCTAAAGTGATTCTCAAAAGAAAAAATGGTAACAAGAGCAACTGAAAGAAACTTCCTAAAATATATGGAGGTGATTTTACTTAAGAATCCAAATAATAAGGGAAAGAAATTCCCATCTGGCTATCTCTTGTCACAAACCAATGTATCCAGTACTAGGACTATGTTACATCCAATTAAGTGGTTGGCCAAAGGGATCCCATGGAAATCCCAAACAGCCCAGGCTGTTGCAGAGACAACAGTGGTTCCTTTTCACAATACGACAGCAGGGCCCTATTTCTGAAGACAACACATACAAGCTCTTTGAACATAGAAAGATGTTTCTGGTGTATCCACGTAATTCTACATTCTATTGTCTTTGGTACATGAAGGTTTTCTTGTACCATAACAAAAAGAAAAATGTAAAAACCAGCCTAGCCACAAAACCTTTGATCTACAATGCCTGAAAAAATGTTACTGCAATGGTGGAACAAAGTTTATGGGAGCAACCAACCAATGTCTGATTTGACTTAAGGCCCACTCCATGAGATAGAATCCAACACTGCTTTGGTGAACAAGAATCAGAGACTAGATAACCCAAAGATGTTAAAACCAGATACTAATGGTCAAAAAGAGAGCAATAAATGACTATTAATGATATTCTGCTACACTCCTAGATCAGTACCTTATTTAGCCATCATCAGAGACCTGCAGCAGATGGGAACAAATACAGAGACCTTCAGGCATACATTACTCAGACAGACAAAAGGGGGACCCTTGGGACACACAGCTCTCAGTGGTTTGTCTCCATCAAACTCCTCCCCTGAGAGCTTGGGAAACCCTGTGAAGAAGCATCAGAAAGACTATAAGAGCCATAGGACATGGAGGACACCAGAAGAGCAGGGCTCTTTCAGTCAACTGAACTAAATATCTATGAGCTCACAGAGACTAAAGCAGCATGCATAGGGCCTACATGGGTCCATACAGGGTTCTCAGCATAGATGCTACTATAGCTTTCAGTTTAGTATTTGTATTGGACTCCTGAGTGTGTGAATGAGTGAGTCTCTGATTCTTATGCCTTTCCTTGGGGCTCTTTTCCTTCTGTTGGTTTGCCTTGTCCAAATGTGCTGTGATGATTGTTGTTCTATGTTATTGCATTTTATTTTGTTATGATATGGTGTTATCTCCTAGAAGCCAGTTCTTTTCTAATGGGAGACAGAAAGGGAGTGAATCTAGAGTGGGGAAGATGGGAGGAACTGAGAGGGTAGATGGAGGGGAAACTGAAATCAGGCTATGTTTTATGAAAAAATATTTTCAATAAAAGTGGAAAAATAATAAAAAGAGTAGCTTGATTTTCTTACTTAGTAAGTTTCTTACCTCTTCATTTAGAGCAATAAGACACTCAATTTTTGTGTGTGGTGCTGGACATAAAACCCAAAGTTTAATATCGACCAGAAAAGAATTTAAGCCACTTAGCTACACAGATGGTCCTTTTCTCTATTTCTGACCTTCTAAGTTCTCTGTGCATGTTTTCAGAATAAACAAACAAGGACCAAAACATCAAAGTATTTGCTATTTAAAAAAGTTGTAGAAGGTTATGTCAGCAGAAGCTTAGTCTTTGCATATGACTTTTAGAATCCCAATGGTAGGGAAATCCATATTGGAAATAAAGCATCAATCAAAAAGCATTATTGACTTAATACTTAAAATTCCTTAAATGACATTTTATGTAACCATAGTAAAAATTGGAAAACAGCAATCCTATTGACAAAAACAAAATGACAGATGACTGATAAGAAGTTAACAGTTAAAAAGATATCAGCAGTTAAAAATGCTTGACACCAGGTCTGATGTCTTCAGTTCAGTCCCTATAGATGAATCCACAGAGTGAAAGGAGAGAACTGTCTTCCACATGTTGTTGTCTGACTTACAAACATGTACTGTGGCACATGTGTACCTATACACACACACACACACACACACACACACACACACACACACATTCTTTACCTGAAACTAGTTCTAAATACTTTGTCTTTAGTTATATAACCAGATACATTCTAGTTTTCCTTATTTTGAATTAGTTTTTCCTTATTTTGAATTGGTTTTCTTTTTAAAAGAAACTGAAATAATTCTAGGTCATATAGATTCAGACACAATAGCTTCCTGTTAGGAAGGAAATTAATAACCCTAACCCTAACCCTAACCCTAACCCTAACCCTAACCCTAACCCTAACCCTAACCCTAACCCTAACCCTAACCCTAACCCTAGGACCATCTTCAATTGATATATCTACGGCACAACACTCAGGGAACATCTCAAGAGGTGGGGGAAAGATGTTAAGATCCAGAGTACCAGGACATCTTCCATGCCACAGTGTATTCTGTACACTACAGTGAGGCTGTGCCTGTGAACTCTTAACAATATGGTTGTAGAAGACTTTTCCCCCAATTAATTTAAATATTAATACAACAAGAAGCCTGTGATTAGACAAGGAAAAGGGAGGCAGAGCTAAGAGTTTTAGAGACAGAAAGAAGTAGGATGGGAGAAAGGAGGAAGATAGGGAAAGACCAAGAAGATCAAGATTCTGCATGGCTTTAAAGAGCCACAGGTAGCTACGAATATCTTAAAAGGAATGGATAATTACAGGACAATTTGTCTTATCTAGGTGGGAAATTTATAACAATATTGATTGGTTCTGAGTTCATTGTGGGCATTTTGTGGGGGTAAGAATTTACTAATATAAATCTGACTTATAATTTCCAATAGACCCAATGAATTGTATTCTTATGAAATATAATAAAGAGGCCATGAACTATAATTAGAGTAGAAGTGGGTAGAGATGGGTAGAAATGATATAAA
This sequence comes from Apodemus agrarius, assembly GCA_964023405.1. Lineage (NCBI taxonomy): Eukaryota > Metazoa > Chordata > Mammalia > Rodentia > Muridae > Apodemus > Apodemus agrarius. The sequence continues at coordinate 23,349,274 of OZ030010.1, forward strand.
CATAGTACTTACATATGAAATTCTAACATACATAAGTGGAACAAAAATAAAGAGGCAGTTAATTATTTTCATCTTCATTTTATCTGCCTTTTACTATCATGGTCCTAATGGGATTGGGAGAAGAGCATGGGTATAATAAAGGAAAGGAAAAGAACTTCCTTTTGATTTTTCTATAGTTTTGTAGTTTGACATTTCTAAATTTAGCAAAAAAAAAAAAACCAACAATGAAAATATTGACTGATTAAATTTTTTTGAAAAGTTGTGAAGTTAGATGGGCATTTTTTATCTTTTAATGTGTCAAAGAAAACAATCATAATTTGAATCCAGCAGTCTTCTCTTGGAAATTATACAGGTTACATCTAGCTAACTAGCCTATAATCTTTCTCATGTTTATGGTTTAGAATGAAACAAAATGGGCGGAGGGGAGAGGGCTTATGGGACTTATAGGGAGAGGAAACCGGGAAAGGGAAAATCATTTGAAATGTAAACAAAGAAAATAGGAAAAAAAAGAATGAAACAAAATACAAATCCAGTCTATTTGCAAAGAGACAAGTTATAGTTTTAAAAGCATTTATTGTAGAATTTCCTTAAGGATTTAAATATGAGTAGTGGACAAAAAATAGTAAGAGATCTCAAAATAAGCAATACTATTATCAGTAGAGATATAGTAGTCTTGAGCCAGGGGGTGGTGGTGCATGCCTTTAAACCCAGCACTTGAGAGGTAGAGGCATATAGATCTCTGAGAATTCAAGACCAGCCTGGCCTACAGAGCAAATTCCAGGATATCCTGGGCTACATGGAGAAACCCTTTATTGAGATTCCACCTCACACCAGTCAGAATGACTAAGATGAAAAACTCAGGGGGCTGGAGAGATGGCTCAGCAAGGAAGAGCACTGACTGCTCTTCCAAAGGTCATAAGTTCAAATCCCGGCATCCACATGGTGGCTCACAACCATCCGTAAGGGGATCTGACACCCTCTTCTGGTGTCTGAAGACAGCTAAAGTATAATTACATATAGTAAATAAATAAATCTTTAAAAAATATATCTTTATGCCCGGCAGTGGAGGCGCACGCCTTTAATCCCAGCACTTGGGAGGCAGAGACAGGTGGATTTCTGAGATCCAGGACAGCCAGGACTATACAGAGAAACCCTGTCTCAAAAAACCAAAACCAAACCAAACCAAAATAACAACAACAACAAAGAAAACAACACCTCAGGAGACAGCACGTACTGGAAAGGATGTAGAGAAAGAAGAACACTCCTCCATTACTGGTGGGATTGAAAACTGGTACAACCACTCTGGAAATTAGTCTGGTGGTTTGGAGGGAATATTACAAAAGGCCGACCCGCCATCTCTCCTGCCCACCAGGTCATGGTCCCTGCTCTGGTCCCTTGGCATCTAGCTTGCTTGTCCACACATCCTACAGTTTGCTACCTCTCACCTCAATTACCTGGTAGAAGCAAGACTCTTAATTAGCCAAGCATATTTATGTATAAATAATATTACAATTTACAATATGTCAATACAGTAATTTCAGAGCTAATTGGTTATGACAAAAGCTTTATCTCAATATTTCTAACCTTATAAAAACTTACCTAATTTGGCTAGTAGATGTCACACAGGTCCATATCCAAAGCCATTGTGTTTCCTTTTTTTCTCCTCCTGCAATCTCTGTTTGTCTCCCCAACTCCTAGCTCCACCTCCCCTTTCCTGTCCAATCAAAGGCCTTCCACTGTCCCAATGTCCCAATATCCTGCAACATGGTGGCTTCTCAGAAAATTGGGCATAGTACTACCTGAGGACCCAGCTATACCATTCCTGGGCATATACCCAGAAGATGCGCCAACATGTAATAAAGGCACATGTTTCACTATGTTCATAGCTGCCTTATTTATAATAGCCAGAAGCTGGAAAGAACCCAGATATCCTTCAATGGAGGAATGGATACAGAAAATGTGGTACATTTACATAATGGAGTACTACTCAGCCATTAAAAACAATGACATCATGAAATTCACAGGCAAATGGATGGAACTTGCAAATATCATCCTTAGTGAGGTGACTCAGTCACAAAGCAATAAACACCGTATGTACCCAGTGATAAGTGGATATTAGCCCAAAAGTTCAGAATACCCAAAATTCAATTTCCAGACCATATGAAGTCTAAAGTTGAAGGAAGACCAAAATGTGGATGCTTCAGTGCTTTTTAGAAGGGTGAACAAAATACTCACAGGAGGAAATATGGAGAAAATACTCACAGGAGGAAATATGGAGACAACGTATGGAGCAGAGACTGAAGGAAAGGCCATCCAGAAACCGCCCCACTTGGGGTTCCATCCCATATACAGCCACCAAAATCGGGCATTATTGTGGATGCCTGGAAGTGCTTGCTGATGGAAGCCTGATATGGCTGTCACCTGAGAGACACTGCCAGTTACTGACAAATATAGAGGAGGAAGCTTGCAGCCAACCATTGGACTGATCTCAGGGGTCCCAGATGGAGGAGATGGAGAAGGGACTGAAGGAGCTGAGGGGATTTGCAGTCACATGGAGGGTGCAACAGTGTCAATAGGTCAGAAGCCCCTGGAGTTCCTGGGGACTGAAGAGTACACATGGAATGACCCATGGTGCTGGCCACATATGTGGCAGAGGATGGCCTTGTTGAACATCAGTGGGAGGAGAGGCCCTTGGTCCTGAGGGTGTTTGATACCCCAGTGTAGAGGAATAACAGAGCATGAGGATGAGAATGGGTGGGTAGTGGAGCATCCTCATAGAGGCAGGGGAAGGGGGGATGGGATAGGGGGTTTCCCAAGGTGGAGACCTGGAAAGGGGAAAACATTTGAAATGTAAATAAAGGCCGGGCGTGGTGGTGCACAGCTGTAATTCCAGCACTTGGGAGGCAGAGGCAGGCAGATTTCTGAGTTTGAGGCCAGCCTGGTCTACAGAGTGAGTTCCAGGACAGCCAGGACTACACAGAGAAACCCTGTCTCGAAAAACAAAAACAAAAACAAAAACAAAAACAAAAACAAACAAAAACACCCCCCAAAAAACAAACAAAAAAGAAAGAAAGAAAGGAAGAAAGAAAGAAAGGAAGGAAGGAAGGAAGGAAGGAAGGAAGGAAGGAAGGAAGAAATGTAAATAAAGAAAATGTCCAAGGGGGGGGGAAACAACAGCAACAACAAAACCCCAAAATACAACCAAGAAATATAGCAGTTTTCAGCACAAGTAAAAGAGTGTTAGGTGAATGTAATGAAAAAAAAAATCTATCACTAACAGTTTACTTAGGAAACTTAGTTCAATGACTTCAGAGTGATCAAATTCAAAAGTAGACTAGGTAGGCTGTAATAAATATTAAGCCCTTGTTCCACATGAAAACTGCAACGAGAAGGTAGGAAATGAATACTGCCACATCATGAAAGTGGAAATACATCCCTCATGTTTCATTTGATTGGCTCTAAAATAGCTCTATAAAGCTGGAGGGAGAGGATAAAGGAAGCTGAGGAAAAGATCATTTTCAATACTCATTTATAAATGTTTCTCAGCATCATCTAGCTTAGCCCTTTTTTCATTTCCTCAGATTGCCAGTGTGGGTCCTTTTCATACCTCATTTTCATAAGCAAGACATTATGAAATATGCAGCATTATACTAATAGCAGGGTGTGGAGGCACACCACACAGAAGAGCTCACATTTCAAATATTACTACAAGGATCTTCTTCCTGAATTGTGTAAATTTCCAGTTCTGAGAAGGAACAGCTGGTTCATGTCCCATTGATATCAAAAAGCCTTCCAAAAGGAGACAACACGCATGGGCTATAATGTACAGTCCATTTCTTGTAAAAAATCAGGAAAATGAGCTGATGTTTCTACTTCACACACCATGTGGGTTTTCAGTATGTTTCACGAATTGAATGAATAATGCCATAGTTAGAGGGAAAATTATTTGGCAGAAAACAAAGGAGGATGAGAGAAGGAATAATTGACACAGAACGTCATTTAATATTATCAGTAAAGCTCCAGATCTGGGTTTTGAGGATAATTCCAAACAAAATCCCAGACATTGGTTTGGAAAGTGTTTCTATAATCTGTGTTCTACTTTTATGGCATTCCAATGAATGGTCTTCTAAATTATAAACACTTTCTTCAAACAAGTCCCTGCAGATTGGCAACAATTGTAGCTTAATTGGATGGAAGAAAATCTGACTAATATGAAGAGGAGATAAATGAGCCATAGAATACTTCATTGTATATAGCATACCTGTGAAATGATTGAGGGCTCATCTACATAATGACATTTCCCTTGTAATCTGAGCTCTAATAAATTAAAGATGGCATTGGAAGTTGGAGTTTTTAATCAAATATTCATTTTGTCTAGTTGGTCCTGGTCATGTATGTCTATTCTCAGCACTCAGGAGGCTGAGGCAGTAAGATTGAAGAGTTTGATGTCAGCCTGGGCTATAGAATGAACCAGTCTGAAAAAGTAAATATGTTTAGTTTTGTTTTTTGTTTGGCTTTTCTAGATAGATTTTTTTCCAGATACTATAAAAAGCAATGGGTTTGTCATTCATTATATTTTGTTTCCCACTCCAACTGTACCCCCATTGTCTTTGTCTCCTCATCATTTTAATGAATACAGTGGCTAGTACTTAAAAATTGAAGTACTAAATTAAAGTATATAAATGAGCACCCTGCTATCACTCTACTCCATTTCTACCTCTCCTCCTACCTTCAATGAAGTACTGGAAGGCACCCGGAAGTGAGTGAGAGGTTTGAATTGTCCCTTCAGTTAGTCACTGGCTCACTCAAGATGTGTGGGTAGCTATGCTGGCCTCACTGTTTTCTGAGGACACTTGTGAAGAGTGAGACCCTCTAAGCCCACAGAACTGAGATCACGGAGATTAACAGAGTAATCTGTAACTTAATCCCAAGCATGAGTGCTTTATCAGGTCCCTGGTTTTTTTGATACAGTGTGGGCCTAAAAAAAAAACCCTTAAGTGCTCTGTATATTCTAATTGTTTTTTATTATACCCATGAGAAGGGTTTCTGAGACATCTCAACTTAAAATTCATCTTGCATCTCAGATTACCCCTCAGCTAGTCTATAAAATTGTCTAGAGAGAGAGCAGTTAGGAGCTTCATGGGCACTTCATAGAAGAAATGAGCTAAGTTCACTGCCTTGGGAGGAAGAGTTTGTTATAATAGATCCTTACAGATTTTCAAGTGCTTTTTTTTTCTATACTGAATAAGAATTACTCTCAAAACAAATATTGTAGATAGCAAAGTTCTAATTCATTAAGATAGCATATTTTGACATTACCAACGGAAATGCCAGCTACCTCTATTGTATGCAATCTGGAAATTAAACTCCTGAGATCAATTAATCACCGTCATCCGACTGGTTTGACCCACCAGTTCCCAACAACAACAAAGAGACTTTTTATTATTTATGAATGCCTATGCCTTCTAGCTTAGGCTTGTTTCCAACAAGGTCCTAGAACTTAATTTACCCATTTATTTTGGTCCATGTTTGTCATGTGGTCTGTTATCTCACTCGGTCCCTGAAAGTCAGACTCTGTGTCTGGGTGGCAAATTCTCTGCACAAATTCTTCTCATAATTCCTATCTTTGCCCTGATGTCCTGCCTCTCTCTCCTGACCTATAAGTCACCAGTGCTTTATTAAACCAATCAGAAGGTGATGGAGACTATGATGAAGGTGCCGAGCGATTAGAATAACAATATCAAAGTCCCAACAGTACTCAGCACTCTGTTGGTACAGAAATCAACATCTGCATATAAAGACAGCCTTTACAAGGTACTCATGGTAATGACTATGGAATATGAGTTAAATACAGAAAGCTGCTCCCCAGAATGTGGGGCGGTGTGCTGTGAGAGGCAGCCTGGTTCCTGGTCAAGCACAGGTGAACCTGAAGGGACAGAAGGTTCATGTTTTGCCATACTCCTGAGCCCCTGGCTCCTGCCATGTAGCTACAGCCCCCCCCCCCCATTCCCCTGTAGAAAGGTCAGTGGCCATCAGTCACTTAGGAGCAGCACCCCAAGCCCTCCAACAGATATCCCCAAGCTCTCAGAAAAAGCCAATAGGAAGTACCTGTTGTCAGACTCTGACCCACCTCAAAACTGTATATAAGAATCCTATCTAGAAGGAACAAAGGTGTGTGAGAATTACTCCGTCCTCTGAGAATTTCTGTCATAATTGCTGTTAACTGCAGTTTAGGAAGAGATCAGCTCTTCCAAAACGCTTGCAGAAGCTCTCCTGCATTCCTTGCTGGCTAGTTGGCTTCTTGTCTGCTCAGCCTAGCCCAGCCCGACTCAGTGAAGGCTTAACTTCTTGGAGCAACTGAAGTGACAGAAGGAGGTGGAGGCAGCTGCGGCAGCAGAGGTGGTTCTCCCTCGCTGCTCGCATTCCTCTCCCCTTTGCCAGCACACTCACACCTGGCCAGGTCAGAAACCTCCATGGAAAGCCTCTAGTACACCAGCCCATACCAGAACTTTTTTTAACATTAAAATAACTGAATGTTATTTTTGAAGGGAGGGAGTGTATGAAGACAGAGTAGAATATTCTACACATAAGGGAAACATTCTAATTAAGATACTTTAAAAGTGTAGGGGAATGTCAGGAGTGGGTTGGTTGGTGATCAGGAGGAGGAGGGATATGATAGGGTTTTTTTGGGGGGGGGAGAATAAATGAGGAAAGGGGATAATATTTGAAATGTAAATAAAGAAAATATCTAATAAAAATATAAAATAGATTAAAATGAGTTTTATATTCTGTATTTACTAAAAAAGAGATACTTTAAAAGCTATTGTAGATGTTTATTTAATACTGGAAATGGGTTCATAAAGTATTTCTCTTCATCACAAAATAGTAAGCATTACACACTCCAAGGTACTACACTTCTTAAGGTCTTGCAACATCTTGAGTAGAATTATCCAATGTAGTTATGAAGTGTTTAAGCTCTTCAAGGCAGCGCTCACCTATCTCCCGCAAATTCTGTTTTAGGGAAAATTGGATAGATTTTTCTAACGATGGATCTTTATCAATCAGCATTTTGACTACCATTCCAAAAGTTTCACAGTCGTGTCGGTAAACCTCCTCGATCTCTTTGGTTTTCTTGGCAATGGTTTCAGAGCGGATGCTCTGCTGGTAGTTGTCACACATCTCTGAATCATCTGGTATGTTTGGCTTGGGTTCTTCTTTCTGCTCACTAAATACGAGTGCCTTGGAGTGTGCCTCGGATTGTGCCTTGGATTGTGCCTCGGATTGTGCCTCGGATTGTGCCTCAAATTTAGGAATTTCAGCCTTGTTAATTTCTTCTGATTTCTCTATTTTGTTAGCGCACTTGTTTTCAGCCTCATCAAGTTTCTTCTCAGTCAGCCTGTTGGTTTTGACTAGCACTTTGGATGAGGAAACTGCTGACGAATTTGAGCACAGAGCATCTCTTGATCTTTGAAAAGACTGGAATCTCTCTTTACGTCGATTTTGCGAATGATGGTAATGTGCCCTGCTTTGCTCCTGAGAATAGTTTCGACTGCTCATACCAGAATTGGCTCGGTTTACTGGGGCGTTCTTCCAGCCTGCAGGTGATTCTTTGAAGAAAGGAACGTGCCTTTTATTGGGAATCCATTCTCTTGAATAATGGGAAGAGTAGAATCTTTTTCTTCTGAAGTTATTTTTCATGCCCTTGTAGTTAGGGTGCCGGCCTGTGAAATGATCATCTCTTCCCCATCTGTAGCCAGATTCATGATGACGAGTATGAGAAGGGCCATGTCTTCTATTACGAGAAAAAGTGCGGTTTTCATTATATACTCTGAAACCAACATGACTATTATATTTTCTGTAGCCTCCTTCATCAGGTCTGGCTAGCAGAGGCTGTTTCTTGTCTAGCAGACGAGGCATCTTATCTAATAAAGGTGGAATCTTGCCTATCAGAGGTGGTCTTTTTGGCACATTAGCTACTCTATTGTAGCCATCACTGGGATGGCTGCGAGGCGGCACTGGTTCTCTTGTAAGTTGTTTGTAGTCATGCTGTTGCTGAGACCATATTTCATTTTTTGGAGCAACCACTGCTTGCCACTGCTGTGCTGCTGTAGCTGCTACCACCGCTGCTACCTGGTAGGGATCTTTAAAGAGGAAACAAAGAAATCCCTTAAAGGTATGCAGAAATATACAATTAAGCAGGTGAAGGAAATAATTAAATCTGTGCAATACCTGGAAGTAGAAATAGAAGTAATAAAGAAAACACAAACTAGAGAATCCTAGAGATAGAACACCTAGTGAAGATAACAGGAAAAACAGATGCAAGCAACACCAAAATAATACAAGAAACAGAAGAGAGAACCTTCAGGTATATAAGATAAAATAGATGAAATTAATATATCAAAGAAAATGTTAAATCTAAAAATTTCCTGATGCAAAAAATCCAGGAAATCAGATACCATGAAAAGACCTAACCTAAGAATAATAGGGATATAAGAAGGTGAATAGTCCCTGCTCCAAGGTTCAGAAAATATTTTCAACAAAATCATAGAAAACTTCCCCAACCCAAAGAAACAGATGCCTATAAACATACAAGAATCTTATAGAACACCAATTAGACTGGACTAGAGAAGAATATCCTCCCACCCATGATAATCAAAACACAACTCTGCAGAACAAAGAAATATTAAAAGGGGAAAAGGCCAGTTAACTTACTTACCAAGGCAGACCTATCAGAATTACAAATGACTTTCCAGAGAGACTCTAAAAGCTAGAAAGGTCTGGAAAGATTTCTTGCACCTTCTAAAAAACCCACGTAGATTACTATAAAAACCAAAATTCTCAATCACCATAGATGGAGAAATCAAGATTTCAAAACAAATCCGAATTCAAATATATATCCACAAATCCAGCCCTACAGAAAATATTAAAAGGAAACCTCCACTCCAAGAAGGATAACTACATCCAAGGAAACACATGAAATAAATAATTCCATACCAGCAAAAAACAAAAAAATGCATGAGTGCATGCATGAATCCTTGCTCGAGATTGCACGTGCGTGTGCAAATACACACACACACACACACACACACACACTTACTTCAAAAGTCTGTATTTCACAAAATTGGAAAATCTTAAGGAAATGGAGGATTTTCAAGACAGATACCAATTACCAAAGTTAAATCAAGCTCAGCAAAACTATTTAACCAGCCTTGTAAACTCTTAAAGAAACAGTAGCAGTGATTAAAAGTCACCCAACCAAAAAATTCCAGGGCCAGATGCTTTAGTGCAGAATTATACCAGAATGAATACCAATTCTCCTCAAACTATTCCTCAAAAAAGAAACAGAAGTAACACTGCCAAGTTGATTTTATGAGGCCACAGTGACCCTGATACCCAAACCACACAAAGACAACTTCAGACTGATATCTTCTATGAACACTGAGCAAAAATACACAATAATATACTTGAAAACTGAATCCAGGAACACATAAAAAAATCATTCATCAGGATCAAGTAGGCTCCATCCCAGGGATGCAGGGATGGTTCTATAAATAAAAATCCACCATTGTAATCCACAATATAAACAAACAAAAAAATTACAGATTTTTTAGATGCTAAAAAGCCTTTTAGCAAAAAAATTACAGATTTTTTAGATGCTAAAAAGCCTTTGACAAAATCCAAGACTGCTTCATGTTAAAAGTATTATACTTTTAACATTAGATCAGGGATACAAGGAACATACATTAAGATAATCAAAGCAATATACAGCAAGTCAATAGCCAACATCAAACTAAATGGAGAGAAATTTAAAACAATTACACTAAAATCAGGGACAAGACAAGGCTGCCAATTCTTTCTCTATCTATTCAATATAGTACTTGAAGATCTAGCCAGAGAAGGAAGACAACTATAGGAGATCAATGGGACACAAATTGGAAAGGAAGAAGTCAAAGTATCTGTATTTGTAGATAATATGATAGTATACATAAGCGATCCCAAAAATTATACCAGAGAACTCCTATAGCTGATAAACACCTTCAGAAAAGTGGCTGAATACAAAACTCAAAGAAATCAATAGGACTCCTTTATTTAAACATAATAATTTATACTTTGGAAATCAATTTGGTGGTTTCTCAAAAAGGCCCAGCTATACCACTCCTGGGCATATTCCCAAAAAAGTGTTCCACCATTCTACAAAGATACTTGCTCAAATATATTTATAGCAACTTTATTTGTAATCACCAGAAACTGGAAACAATCTAGATGTCCCTTAATTGAAGAAGGAATAAAGAAATTGTGGTACATCTATCTACACAATGGAACTATTAAAAACAAAGACCCATAGACTCTTAAAACATTACAGAATCTTTCCAATGTTGAATGTCCTCCATACCTTGACAGTTTGAGGACTCCATGAATTTGAATCGCACGAAGAGATCAAACTGATCTAATCTGAAAGTTTCATGTTCTTCTAGATTTCACAATGCTGCCAAGGAAAAAAGCAGTAGTTAGTCTTACACAGCTGTAAATTCTATAAGGTACAACAACATCTTGCCTAGCAATAAATATCTGCTGGTGCAACAGTAGCATAAATATCATGGAATTAATCAACCACTTTTTAAATTGGATTTAACTACCACTCCACAAGATTAAACCCATACCTTGCACCACTCTCAGGCCCCAAATCTGAGGCTTGAAAAGTCATAGGCTCTAAGGTGAGAACCTACTAGTGTAATTCTGATAAGTGAACATAGTATTAAATCAACTGCTAATGACTTATTATTATTTCCATACATTAATGCAGTCCTTACTAGAGAATTTTCTATTTGCAATAGATGGTGATTAATAAAAAAGATCTAGAACTGGCCAAAGAACAGAAAATATCATTGATTCTAGCCTAGGGATTCCTGTGTTAAGGATGCATCTCTAGTATATATGGAAGACTTATTGTATAGATGTGTAGATTGTTATCATGGGTTACCTTTTTCATCACTGCTCCACTATCACTATGCATTGATCATCCTCAAAAGGGATTCAAACATTATGTGCACTAACAAAATACACCACAGAGGTTCAACACTAGTATGTCATTTTTTCTCCCAAGGATCAAATATCCTAGGACTGATTTCTGTAATTAAGAACCAGGGTTGCTGGGAAGTGCTTGCTGATGGAAGCCTGATATGGCTGTCTCCTGAAAGACTCTACTAGATCCTGAGAAAGACAGAGGTGGATGCTCGCAGGCAATCATTGGACTGAGATCTGGGGTGCCCGATGGAAGAGTTGGAGAAGGGATTGAAGGAGCTGAGGGGATTTGCAGTCCCATGGGTAGAGCAACAGTGTCAATAGGCCAGACACCCTGGAGCTCCTGGGGACTGGACCACCAATCAAAGAATACATATGGCACTGGCCACATATGTGGCAGAGGATGGCCTTGTTGGATATCAGTGGGAGGAGAGGCTCTTGGTTCTGAGGGTGTTTGATACCCCAGTGTAGGGGAATGTATCCTCATAGAGGAAGAGGGAGGTGGGATGGGACAGGGGGTTTCCGAAGGGGAGACCTGGAAAGGGGAAACATTTGAAATGTAAATAAAGAGAATATCCAACCAAAAAAGTCAGTAATCTTGAGTAAACATGGAAGAAGGAGGAGGAGGAGGAGGAGGAGGAGGAGGAGGAGGAGGAGGAGATGATGATGAAGAAGAAGAAGAAGAAGAAGAAGAAGAAGAAGAAGAAGAAGAAGAAGAAGAAGAAGAAGAAGAAGAGAAGCAGCAGCAGCAGCAGCAGCAGCAGCAGCAGCAGCAGCAGCAGCAGCAGCAGCAGCAGCAGCACCACCACCACCACCACCACCACCACCACCACCACCACCACCACCACCACCAGGGTTAAAATTTCAAAGATTCCTTTTATCCTGATTCAGAAGTCTCAGTGAAAGGCAAGATGTTCCTAAGGACAAGATCACCCTTGATATGGAAGGAGAGGAGAATAGGGATCAACCAAGCTTTTCCAAAGCAAACACCAAGGAATAAATTACACTCCAACTCTTGCTACCCATTCAAAATTGTTCAATTTGACCCAAGAATTCCATTTTATTCTGTTTCATCTTGAAAGCTTAGAAGGCACACTGATGTACTGTGACTTCAGGGTAGGGTAGAGTATTGTCAGGCAAGGTATTCTCCGCTCTCATCTGAAAAAAATCTCCTAATTTCCTCCAGCCATCATAGGTTGCCTACTAGGTTGCTGTTTGTGTAAGATAGATAGTTCCCCCTTTCTCTCTTTCTCCCCTCTCTCCCCTTTTCTCTCTGTCTCCTATTCTGCCCATCTGCCTACTGTTAACTTCAACTTTATCTTGATCCAGGACTCAGTCATTTGTTCAGTTCTGTATCTCTCAGAGGCCTGGCCCATGCCCCTAATGTACCAATGTTGACAGCATACTACCTACTTTCATATGTAGAGTCTCCAGATGACAACAGAGGCAGTAAGGAGAATGGGAGTGAACTAGAGATGTGTCCAGTATCCTAACTTCAGGGTTGTTTCCACCAGGTTCCATTGTTGAACCATAGCCTGTGGTATGGATATCTTTTAGAGGTCTACATACCTTTGGAACTAGATGCTTTAGCTGAGTCTGTTCAAATTACTCAGTGAGTAAGTTACAGTATATCTTGAGTCACACATCTCCTTATAAAGGTTCTACATTAAGATATAGTGGCAAGGATTTACACCTCTATTTATGGCTGCCTTCTTGAGGCAAGTTCCCCTGTACTTGGGAGAATCCTCTGGATTCTCAGACAGCAATGTCTCTGATATAACAGGGCCTCATCTGACTCATTTTCCTCAGTGCTTTCAATAGCATTCCCATTCTGTGCTTACCTTATATTTAATATTCTCCTGAGACATTGGTTAATAACTCTCAGGCTTTGTTAAAAATTCCTTTGGCTCCCTCAAGCCTTTTCTATATTGTTTTCCCTCTGCCTTTAGACTCCTGAGGAGCAACTGATCACTTTTCTGCACTGCTTCTTATCAAAGGATTCATTATACAGTTTAGACCTCATGTCTAGGAAAATCTGTTTCCTTCATTAACACTATTTCATTTTAAGGGATAATCCTATGTCTTTACACTCTAAATGAGAATAGTGCTGAGATCAGAACAGAGGTGTTCAACCAACAACTACTGGGTGACTTCATTATGAAAGTTAGCATTATTTCATAGCCTAAATGAACTCAGCCAGGACTTCATGCTGGACAATCCTTCTGGTTGGACACAATATTGTGTCTAAAAGTGCACTGGGACATAACTTTGAATCATTAGTTTATTCTGCCTTGATTACTTAACGGCTCATATATGATAGATGTCTTGGATACAAAATCCTAGCACACAGCAGCAACAAGTTCTTTCTGAGAACATACATCAGCAAGGAAGGGTAGCCAGTTAGACCCTGGCAGCTACAGACGATAATTCTGTTATGCTTCATAGACTCCAAATTCCTATCTTGCTTCTAAGTGATGAGGAATTTCAAGTCTCCAAGGAAAGCATATAACATGAGAAAACTTAGTTAGGAAACTACAGGGCCCTGGGGCCAGAGTTTAGAAAACACTTAGGCAGCTGAGACCATTTTCAAGAAGTTTTGACTGTATAAATTTCTCTTTGTCAGAGTTACCACATATTAGTCCAAGACAGTTATTATATTTTCTTCCTATAAGCATTCATGGTGTTCTGCATCTGGTACATTTGCCAAATTGTAGATTTATTCCTATTTCTATACATCTGTTAAAAGAATGTGTGTTCTATCTCATTAGGGAGTTACTTGAAGTCACAGGTTGCTAATTCTAAATGAATAGAAACAGTGATTAATCTGGGAGATAGCACTATTCATGTAACAGATGTCCATTATGATGAGTTACACATTTGTTCCATGTTTACACTAGAATATAAAAAGAAGATTCAAGTATTTTGTAAAAGAAAAGAAAAAGAAAAATGGGGGTGAGAAGGCAGGGAGCTACAAAATACTTGACAATGTTTATTCAGGTGCCAAGTTAGATGCAACAGAGACTAGCAGTATGTCTAGAAGGTGGCAGGTAAAGAGTTGAGAGAAGGTCAAAAGCTAAGGGAGAAAGGGAGAAACAGGAATCTGTATTCCTGGCTTCATTTCAGGGTGTGGATATTAACTCAGTCCATCTCACTTGGCTGACAGAAGCACTAATGCCAAAACCGGCAATTTCATCAGCATCAGTTACACAGAAGATGGGATTTCAGAGGAAGGCACGAGAAAATGGAGAATGATGCATGTGATTCTATTCAAATAATTAAAAACAAAGTTGGCAGTCTATCTTCCTGTCAAGAATAATAAATATCAGACTATGGACTTGGAAGGAAAAGTGCAAGTGGCTTCCTGCTGCTCCATATTAACTTTGGTCCAATACAAACTTCAGAGTTGACTTTTCACACACACAAAAATCCATTTTAAATGATCTTCATATATGGTTTTCTAGTTAACTCTGTGAGTGGAACAATAGATTAAGAGGCTACCAGCCTAAGGTAAATGGTATAAGAGGACACCTGTCTGAAACACACTGAAGCTATTCACTTGAATGGCAAAAATAAAGTTTGTATACCCAAATTTCTTCTTCATAGCTGATGAAAGGTTTCTAATATTGTTCTGCTTCTCATTATTTGCATCTTGTTCTCATAATCTCAGGAACTAAAATGTGCCCTTAAAAATAGATGACAGACCTACCAGATACTTGTATATACAGACCAAAAATTTAATGAATGAAGATGGGCTGAAATTAATGAATGAGATGTTCACAGAGATAGATATTAGTAACCAATGTGTTCATTATCCTATGTATATGCTGTACTCATTAACAGCTTTTATCATCAATGTGACCAAATACATTAAAGAAGCAAAGGTCTATTTCAGCTCATGGTTCCAGTGGACTCAGTAAATGATTAATTTTCCTATGTACATGGACAGAATGTCCTGGTATACAGGATGTGCAGTGAAAGAAAATACCAAGAATATAGTATAACTTTGAAGGCATATACCCCCAGTAACTACATTTTTCTTACTAGGACTCAAAAACTCAAAATTTCCACCACTTTTCAAGCAAATGACACAGGTAAATGACCAAGAATGCAATATGCAAGCCTGTGAAGCATATTTATATTCACATCACAACATTCTGTCTTGGGTCTTAAAAGACCATGGCTATCTCTGTGCAAAATGTATTTAGTCTATCTCTAAGAATCCCCAAAGTCTTAACAGTTCCAACATTGTTCAAAAGTTGAAGCCCAGTCTCTTCTGAGTCTCAAAGCAAACTTCTAGCTATAAGGCTCTTATAATTAAAAAAACAAAACAAAACAAAAACAAGTTAACTACTCCAATGGCAGGGGAAAAAACACTCCCATTGCAAAAGAAAGGAAGAAGAAAGCAAAAAAAATAAATAAATAAAAACAAAAACAAACAAAAAAACAGGTTGAACTAATAGAATAATTTCAGGTTGCATATATATTGAAATATCAGATGGTATAAGGTTAAGAAAACAGGGTTACCAATAATTGGAGAGACAGATGCTGACTATCTGTGTGGCACAACAGTGGGGGTGGATGATCAAAAGTAGTACAGAAAACTACTCCAATTGCCAAACATCTCTGATAAACCTTTTATCAAGTATTTTAGCAGGCACAAGCAGAGGAGGTTTCTCAAGATTTCCCTAAAGGCCTCTTAACCCACATGTAGCTAAATCTGAGTGAGATTAAGATTTCATTTCTCACTTGAAAAGAATAGTTTGTATTATCCTCATTGGAAAACTCAAGGTCATAAAGGGAAGGGGACTGAAAGCATACTGTATTCCAATTTTCCTCTCTAATACATCAAGGCTCTCAGAAGTAGATAATAGTGATAATTGATTGACAATAGATAACATAATAGCAGTTCACCTCTTGTCCAGACTACATCCATGTATAGTTAGTTATTTTAAAGTTGCTTATAAAAGTGAAAAGTATCACATTTCTGTCCTATGTGATGCAACTATTTCTCACATATCCAGAATCCATTCTTCCCCCACTGCAAGCAGGATCACAAAGTGATCCTGGGTTGGGGTAGACTGGGCTGTATCATGAAACAGCAGCACTTGTAAGCTCTGTGTGTTCATTATATAGAGGTGAGGAGAAAGGTGGTTATTGCAGACAGATAAACAAGGAAAAGAGGTATTATATACAGCTTAACAAGGAGGTAGGTTTAACATATATAGATAAACAAGCAGGCAAGTTCAGGTAATCTCTGTAGGGTGGTGGTCTTCAGGCCATTAATATTTAGGGAGAGAATGCTATGGAGTAAGAATGGTCTTCAATAGCAACAAAAACAGCAGAAAGCCCACATACACATGGAAGCTGAATAACACTCTACTCAATGATACCTTGGTCAAGGAAGAAATAAATTAAAGACTTTTTAGAATTTAATGAAAATGAAGGTACAACAAAGCCATACTTATCGGACACAATGAAAGCAGTGCTTAGAGGAAAACTCAGAGCTCCAAGAGCCTCAAAAAAAAAAAAAAAAAAACTGGACAGAGCATACAGTAGCACTTTTAACAGCACAGCTGAAAGCTCTAGAACAAAAAGAAGCAAATGCACCCAAGAGGAGTAGACAGCAGGAAATAATCAAACTCAGGGCTGAAATCAACCAACTAGAAACAAAGATAACTATACAAAGAACGAACAAAACCAGAAGCTGGTTCTTTGAGAAAATCAACAAGATAGATAAACCCTTAGCCAGACTATTCAGAGGGCATAAGAGACAGTATCCAAATTAAAAATCTGAAATGAAAAGGGAGATATAACAACAAAAACTGAGGAAATTCAAAACTATCAGATCCTACTACAAAAGTGGAAAATCTGGATTGAAATGGACAATTTTTTAGACAGATACCAGGTACCAAAGTTAAATCAGAACCAGTTAAACCATCTAAACAGTCCCATAACCCCTAAAGAAATAGAACCAGAAAATGTACTGGTTTCCCTAGGTTGATTTAATTTCCTCCTACTTTGCTGAAGTTTCTGTCAGATCTAAGTTTTCTAGTGATGTCCTCAGCAGTTTTTAAGTACAGGATTAGATCAAATATAAAAAAAGGATAATTATTCTCTTCTTTGTATCTCCTTTTTTTTAAAACTAAAAATCTTGTTAATTCTTCAAATCTTACATTGCATCAGAGTAAAAAAATGGCAGCTAGGAGCCACTCTGTAGCCCAGGCTGGCCTTGAAACTGAACTTGTTCCCCATCTCAGCTTTCCAAGTACTGGATCTACATGTTTGCTACTCTTCATGGATTTCCATAAATACATGGGAGAACTTTTATAACTTTCAATTCTCCCATACCTTATGCCTCTCCTAAACCAAATCTACTTTTTTTCTGTACTAGTTTATCTGATCTAAATAGTGGGTAGGATTTAAATCCCATCAAATCTGTCTTTATGCTCAAATATTATGTAAATTAGCATATTTCCTTCATCCTATTTCAACATGTATCATACCCACATTCCTGTTTAGTGTGTACTGTAAACCTAAACTATATTTTCTGAGAAATTTGTTCATGAATATTGAGTTACTTTTTTCTACTGATACTTAAAGCATTTTGTAATGAACCAGGATGTTCAAGTATCGTTTAATTCCTTGTTTTCAATACTTATTGGTATTGGTATATGTACTAGGATTTTACTTATTTAACTTAATAAAATATCAAGATAAAAATAAAAATAAAATGAAATCTTTAAAATAAAGTTTTTACTTTTTGTTGGACTATTTGGACTATTTATATTGAATATAATTATTAGTGTAGTTTGGTTGAAGCATATCATTCTTTTCTATTTCTTTTCTATTTGCCCCACTAGTCTTTATTTTCTTTCACAAGCATTTTGTTTATTTTATTTTATTTTATTTTATTTTATTTTATTTTATTTTATTTTATTTTATTGCCTCAATTGGTATATTAACTCACACCTGTTGCTTTAAATTTGTACTTTACATTTGTGAACAATCTAAAAGATATAACATTTCTTGTATAGCATATCAAACTTCCAGTAGTACATTTCTATTTTCCCATTAATTCCTTGATGATGAAACAATGTGATGCATTTATTTTTTCCTGTAATACACTTTTGACATTGTAACTATTTTTATTTAAATACTGAATGAACTCTAGATACTTAAATAGTAAGAAAAACATATATTTATTCATATAGTGATCATTTCCAATTGCATTATCCTCTGTGAATTTGTAATTCCAATTGGCATAAGCTTCCTTCTGCCTGACAGATTATCTTTAAATTTATTATGGTGTGAAGACACTAGAGAGATGTTTCAGATTTTGTAAGTTTGAAAAAGTATTTTTAAAATCCTCATTGGGTATAGAATTCAAAATAGACAAGTTCTTTGTTTCCTTAGTACTTTACAAATTAAAATTCATTATTTTATTGTTCACATTGAAGTAGGGAAACTATCATCAGTAGATTTGTTCATATGTATGCCTTATTTTCTCTACAAGCATTAATTAATTTCTCTATCACAGGTATATAGACAGTAAATCTTAGTATAATTTTCTTTATGCTTCTTAAACTTTGAATTGACTAACTACTTAGATATATATGATTATTGATTCATCAAAATTAGAAATATTTTGGTAATATTTATTACATTTTCCCTTTAATCTCTCCATTTTGGGAACTCCAGTTACACAAACACGTTTGGCTACATGTATTAACCCAGATCATTGATATTTTGTTCACTGAAAATAAGGTTTTCCTCCACCTTCCATTTTATATAAATTGTATTATTCACTAATCTTTATTCTGCAGTATCTACTCTGCCATTTCTTGGCAGTCTATTTTAAGCACACATATTGTAGCTTTGTTGTCAAGATGTTTTAATGAAGCCTTTCCGTATGTTCTATGTTTCTACTTAGCTTTTCAATTTTGTCTTGTGATTGAGATCTATTAGGCAGGACCAGAACTGTATTTAATTTAGGAATAACTATGCACCACTGAGGCAGGACCCTCCTGAATAGCATATCCAATACTCTTTGAGGAATGAAGTTTTCCAGATTTTCATGATTTAAACAGGCCCCATTTCCATCCTTGTGTAAGTGACACATACTACTTTCTGTACATTTTCAGATGCTTCTTCCTTTAGACCTGGGCAACTTCCTCTGCTGCACACACTGAATAGAACTGAATATTCTACAGATCTCCAGTGTTCTTTCCCTGGGAAATGTTCTTCTTTCTCAGGAATGTTACCACCACTTTCTCAATTCAATCAGTTCATTGTGCAAAATTGTGCTGTACCTTGATTCTCCTCCCTGAATCGTGGCCTGGAAACTCTCTCAAAGCAGTAAGCTTGAAAAATCATAGGGTTTCCACAAGTCACTTCCTATCTCTCAAGAATCACTGTCTTAAATTGTCTGATATCAGTTTCTCATAAACCACTGCCTGATATATTTTATGTAAGATTTTTTTATTATTTCTGACAAGAGTATAAATCTGGTCCAGGCTATTCTACGTTAGTCTGAAGTACAAGTCTACCATTTCTTATCTTGTTTTATTTTAAACAATAAACACAGTAAATATTTTGAGGACCTTTACTGCATTATCATATTTTAACCTACATAATATTGACCAGTACTCTTTAAGAAAAACCTATAAATACATTTTAAAATGTCTATTAGTCAGCTTTTTTCCCCACTGTTGAATGGTTCTTTCATTAATCAGAATGGCGAAGTTTTGCTATAATACTTCTGCTGAACAAGCAATAATAATGCTGAATGAGCAAGAATATCTTGATAAAACAGGAATCAATTACAAATAAATCATACATATGTATTACAAAATTATACATGTAAAATATACAATTATAAAAAACAGGGATACTGTGAATTAATTTAATAAAAAGATCCCCAAAAATGAATAGTCTAGCTGCCACATAATTTTTGGTGTCTATTTCAAAAGAGGCTGAATTCACTACAAATAACATCATCGAATTTAAGAGGTAGAAACTAAAAAAAAATTCAAATATTTCTGGATCTTTCTCAGCTTTCTTCCCTCGAGCCTCTCCAGTCACTGCTGCCAAAGTCAATCTTTCTTTCCTTTTTAGCCTAAGACATATATCTTGCTTAGAAAGTCTATCATTGGCATGACTTTCTACACTCTGAGTTTTCTTTATGGTCTGGTTTGATTGTGTGGAATGAACCAGCCCTCTAGTATAAGCATGTTTATGAAAATAAATAAAACACAATGAAATTCATGATCAAAAATGTTACTGTTAATGACACTTTCTTACAATGATTATATAGTGAAGACTTTTGTCCACCTCAAATGCTAATCTGATTCTACTTAAGCAATGTACAGTACAAACACACAAATAAAATGTTATGGGAAGCTACATATAAATTTTTAATTAGTAGAAGAAAGTGATTGAAAGTAAGCATCAGAAGTACCTGGGTTCCACTTTTTCTCTGTAATTCTGTTATAGCTTTATTATGTCATTTGCCATTTGAAAGCATCAATTCCCTCATTAGTAAAATATAGATAATAAAAACTTTTTAAAGAACAATTATCCAAATTTGGGATAAAGTAGAACTGTGTGATCTTTAAAAAAATCTTAGTAAGGCAGTATTTGGCCTAAGAACTACTTCATTATCTAAAATGATTTGACTTTCTGTTTCATGTTTAATTAGAATTCAGATGTTTTAGATCAATGTAAATTCAGATTTCTACCCAGTAGAAAAGGAAATTCTGAAAGGTTGTCATTTTGTTGCTCTGAAAAATATTAATAAATTCTGACTGCTTCTTTAAAAGCTTTTTGCCAAAACTTTTATTCACCAAAATGCCTAAAATACCACATTCTTCAAAATGCTCCTGGAATTAGATTTATCCCTCATAGTTCTCAATCTTAATGAGCTGGATAAATGTCTGACATGTGTTCATGTTAAGTTTGGATTTGAAGAATATTTACATTTTTAACTCCTTCCCCAATATCTATGAGGTTCCATCTCTATAAATTTGACCAACCATGAGTTTAAAAAATGCATGTGTTCTGAAAACACATGGATGTTTTGTCATTAGGCTTTAAACGACACAGTAGAAATAACAATTATAGCACTTATTAGGTATTACTAGGTATACAGATAGTTGAAGGATAGGGAAGGATGTATATTTGCTACATGCAAATGGGACACCATTTGATATTAGAAATGAACATCCACAGATGATGACATCCATGGGAATTTTGGAACCAACCTCCTGTGACTATAGAGAAATGTATTTATATACATATGAGGTTCTCTAGAATTATATGTATGTCTGAGAACATTAAAACCTTTTCTGAACCACACATATTATTTCTTGATTTTTAAAAATTCATCTTACTCTCCTTTGGTTCCCTGGGACTAAATAACAGCTCATTGTTTTTAACCTGAATTTAACTCCCTACATTCTTTGGTTTGCCTTTTCAAATAAGTACAGTAAGTTCCTGCATTGTATACTTCAATGTTTGAGATATTTCGAAGCTATTTGATGACCCAGCCTCTCTGTGGTTTTGTGTACTGTGCAGAATAAATACAAGTTCCACTTACTTCTCTTGTCCATGGAAAGTTTGAGCCCCAGTACTTGTATTTTTTCCCTGTGGATGCTTTTTAAAAGGAATTATCTTCAGACACTGGTGTGGAAAGAAATTGCTTCTGAAATGCTGTTTCAACATTTATTCAATGGATTCCTTTGTGCCAAAGCTTATTTTACTCCTTTGTTACTTTCTATAAAACAAACTTAGAAAAAGAAATCTAAAATCCACTGAATTCTTTTTTAGGATTTATAAACTGGAAAAGTTCTTTGAACATAATCAGCCCCCAAATGCTAATGAGTTTAGGGACACTAGTCATACTCCTTTTTTATCATTTAGTTTCTTTCGGGAGGTGTGTTCTTAAAAACAATTATGGATTTAATTTTGTGCATGGACCTGAGTAAGGCAGCATATCTCTTAGAACTGGAGTAAGAGACAGTTGTTAACTGACATTTTGGCGCTAAGACCTGATTCTGGGTCCTCTAGCAAGAACAATCAACACTCTTAACCACTGAGCAATCTCTTCTGCCACACGGTTGTTTTGTTTTGTTTTGTTTTGTTCTGTTTTGAATAAAGCCATCAGTGCTTTCAGTCATTGTTAAAAATGAAGGAAGGTAAGGTTTTTTTTTTAAAAAGTTTAAAATTAAGAACTAATATTCAATTCAGCTACCAGGGCATTTTTAAACATATTTGAAACAGTCTGGAAATAGGAAAGAGAAAAAATTTGGTGGCCTTGGAATCCATACAGCTATTGAAGGATTGCATTAATTTACAGGAGGTGCTAAACCCAAGTGTATTAAAGTCAGAAGTGTATCATCTCAAGAGTTTTAGGAGCTCAAAGTCCAAGGACAAGGCATAAGAAAAGTTTCTTTCTGGTGCATGCTGACTCTTAAGTTCAATATGTCCTTACATGTTTTTTTCCTCTCTGTGTACATAGAGACCAACAGACACAATGAATGTCTATAAGCACTGTCTCTGGTGTCTCTTCCTCTTCTGAGTATACCAATCCTCTGGCCTTATTTAATGTAAAGACCAAACCAAAATCCAGTTACCTTTAAGGATTATTCCTTTGACATGTAAAGTGGGATGGGGACACAGGCTGACCATTTCTTTTTTCTTTTTTCTTTTTTTTAACAGAGCTGAGGACCGAACCCAGGGCCTTGCGCTTGCTAGGCAAGTGCTCTACCACTGAGCTAAATCCCCAACCCCCAGGCTGACCATTTCTAGGCGTGTTCTTGGACAAGGGGTAAGAAGGTTAACTTGAGAAGAAAAGCACTAACCATTCCACAAAAACCAAAAATGGTATAACTTCCCTGCCAAATGGAGGGGTATTTTAATTTGTAAATATGCTTTCATCAAAGCAAAACCATAGATTTATTATGTTTCTCTGTGCCTGTTCTTCTGCAACAGTGAAAGAATTTGGTGGCTTTCTCAGAGACAATGGTCCCAAAAGCTCAAAAGATTTAATTGCCTTGCACAGAAATCAGGAGAGGCAGTTTGTGAAGTAAATCAATGTATGATTGTCTCTTTTATCCTCAAGATACTGTGATAAACTCAGTGTCCTGGTCATTTCACTGATATGAAACAATGTAATAGACATATCCACACAGCTGGCAGGAGGAGAACCCAGAGCAACAACATAATGATCTGAAAGGGTACCCCTCCTGGCCCCTCACAGGAGGCCTATGGCATTTCTCTTAGGGCTCTGAACTGTATATGATTGCTGCTGTCAAGCCTGAGGTCTGAAGAAGGCATGTGCTGTACACGATAGCTTACATTTATCCTAGCCTGGAAGGTCAACGACTGTCACTCAAGCCCGCACATTCCACCCTCACCTTGACACATTATCACATTCACACCTTTATCACAGGAACTAAATTACTATAGGTCCTAAATTTCTTGAAAATTTGTTTCACTTCCTTTTGTGTTTTATGCCAGGGCATGTGTTTTATATGACTAGGATTTACACAGAAATCAGAGCACTTACATTAAGGGAGCCTTGCAAATAATTATGTAGACCTTAAGGGATTTCCAGGGATCAGCCTGAGACTCTCAGCCTCAAATGTGACTGTTGCTCCTTTTCTTTATTGCATAGCATGTTCCCCTCTTAGCACTCAGTACTGAAATCACAGTACTTTTCCTAGTGTAGGGATAAAAGTGGCATGTGGCCACAATAAAGGTTTCTATTTATAAGCATTGCTAACAAATGAATCTTTCTAAGACCTTTTTTAGATTAGTAGAGGAATTTCTCAAGTATTTACATAAAACCCAGAACCTTCCAGTTAGGCCTAAGGAAGCAAAATCGCAATTTTATTATTAACTAATGGATTACTCATTAGATGGCAAGTTTATCTTCCTGTCCATACAGACCCGGGTATTTAATCTTGATTGTTGTCCTGTTTAGGTTGGGAGGCACCTAGGAGATTAGTAAAGTACATATCTGGGTGTATATTTTCACACACCCAGTATTAACTAGTAGGACAAGAGTAGTCCTGATTGTGGACAGCACCATTCCATAGACTGAGGCCCAAATGAAATAAAGGGAGAAAGGAGAAATAGAGATGGCAAAAGCATTCTCTTTCTGCTGCCTGGCAGCTATGATGGGACCTGATCTTCTCTGCCACGCCTTCCCCATTATGAATGAAAACCTCTAAAATCATAAGCCAAAAATAAATACTTTTCATTTAAGTCATTTTATCATACCTACAACATTCATAACACAGAGACAAAGTATTTCTCTATGGATTCCAGGTGCTCTAGTCTAGCCAGCATCAGTTCCTGTGAGGAACATCTTTTGTCATTTCATTTAATACTTAATGTATTATCACAATCACAATGCTCACATTTTACTATTTTCTATTGCTCTTAATGTTCTATAAAAGCAGTAACTGATCTGGCAGGGAAAAATGTGGCATGATTAGTGACACATGCTGAATGCTTAAAATGCTGGGAAAGAGGCCCCCATGTAGAATACTGGAGCTGAATTCTTTAATTAAACCCAAAATGTCTCCACTTGTATGACATAGTATAGATTATCTAAGTATCCCTTAGCAATATGTAAAAGTAGATTCTAGAGGACAGAAAATACTAAGCACAGGATCCATGGGCCCTCATCTTGGCTGCTATCTTTGAATCCCTAAATCATCCTATTTCAGGACACTAAGAAATGGAGATCCTGGGATACACAGGATACACCATAATATCTTGAATCTATGCATGCACAATAGTACATTCTGGACTTCATTCCATAACTGTCTGTGTTTCATCCCTTCTTGGGAGTAGAATCAGGATAAATCCTTGTGCTGACATTTTCTTCATGAAAATCTTAAAGAAAACAAGACCAAGCGTGGTTATTAATTGGCCTTCTGACAGTGATGTTTGATTGAGTATGCTGGCCAAAATGGAGTGCCAGAGCTAGACTGCAATTATAACAGTTCCCAGAACCACTGAGTAAATGAGGAAGATGAAATTAAGTTCTCAGGAGTGTGTCAAGTGGCCAAAAAATTATTCCTGCAGTAAAGATGTGTATTTTTAAACATTTTGTTTATGCATGTGTATGAGACTGCATGTTTGCTCCTCATGATATACAGATGCAGACCAAAAGACAAATTTCAAGAGTCGAATTGCTCCTATATTGTGGGTCTTGGGGATTGAATACAAGTTGCTGGCTTGGCATCGAGTGCCTTTAACCACGTAGCCACCTCACCAGTCCCCTAATGTTTTTCTTTGTTTTCCCCGGGATACTTTTCTGAACCTGTCTACATCCCTCTTATTAGAAATTTTAAGTGTCCCTTGAAGTGTTAACTATCACTCAGACTTCCTTGAGATAAACTCTGCCACTTCCCTAGCTTCCACAACAAAGGCAACCAAAACTCTGATCCAAGTGCCTAAGAGCTATCTTAAAGCCACTTAAACTGAATTCACATGTGTTTTCAAGCACCCTTCTGTATTTGCATACTTCTTTGCAGTTTCAGACTGAAAGGAATTGAAAGAAATTCTTAAAACACTCAGGTAAAGCAAGGGCTTTGTGTGTGTGTGAGTGTGTGTGCGTGTGTGTGTGTGTGTGTGTGTAAGGTGGTCTGCCAAGGTGCTAATTCTAGCCCTAGTACATTTCTCCCCTACCTCCGCCCCAGGAATCTGCCTCTCATCCAGGAATTTCCCTGTGCTTAGTGATTCACACATCCAAATTACATCTCTGAATAAATAAACAAGCTGAAGTGCTTACTTGCCTGAAGATTAGCAGAGCAGTTTCTGAACTTCCATCGCCCCCCAGTGGCAATTTCATCTGTGACTTTGTTGGAGATTTTAGTACTGCTAAAATTTAAGTTAGGGCTCTCTCCCTAAACTTATCCTTTCTTTTTCTTTCTAATTTTCACGCTGGACATAATGAAGTGTTTATGTGGAGGTGTGTCAGTAATCTGTTGACTAATGAGTGGATCAGATGTAGTATCTACTTTCATGGTTTGCAATGTGAAAGAATTTTAATCTGGACACTATTGTAAGACTCAAGCCTCAGTAAAAGGGTCAAAAAGCATTATCAGATCATTAAGTCCTTAAACCTATCATTAGTAGCATGAAGGGAACCTATAAAGTCATGATGTATAGAGCAGAAACACAAAGTTCACCTGCCATAACTATTCAGTGTCTTCTTTGAAAGACAAAACATGTAATAATTCAAAAGTATAAAGCATGAACTATGTGTTGAACAAGAGAGTGTTTTGTGTGAAATCTACCTAGAAAACACTTTTATGATATAAGGAATTCATAAACCCATGTTAAATAAAATAATGAGTTTTTATAGTGGTGGAATTTCAGAAATCCACGGAAAACAATTCCGGAATAAAAGGCTTATCTTCGGATACAAAAATGGAAAGTCTTCACAATCCAGCCAACAACAGGGTGGATATTTAAGTGTATTTTTCCACTATAACAAATCCCCTTGGTTCACCACCTGCTTTGCTCTACTCCCACACCGTGCTTAAATAACAAACTTGTAGTCTTTCAAATAGTTCTAACCAAAGTCTAAACATTTGCCTGCATACCAAGTAATCTGGCCAATGCTAAATCCTAAGGGGAAGCATGTGTCTTTTGTCTTCCTTTATTCCAATTTTGACACTTTCCCTGCTAGAACATTCTGCTTCTGAGGCTACCTACTCTCCTCTTTGGAAATCATTTTTCTTGTTGTTGCTACTGCTGCTAAGATGGACTCTCACTATGTTCTTCTAGCTGGTATAAAAATCCTAGGCTCACAAATGGATGGGACCACAGACATAGACAGCCACACCAATATTTGAAGATGACTTTGATTAAAACTTCGTGTGGGGGAAAAATATACCAGGGCTAGAATTAGCACTTTGGCAGACCACCTTCAACACACACACACACACACACACACACACACACACCCCGCCCTTGCTTTACCTGAGTGTTTAAAGAATTTCCTTCAATTCCCTTCAGTTTGAAACTAGGGAACTCATGTTAAACTGCAAAGAAGTAAGTGATCGATATGCTAATTATATTATCATTACATCTCACAGTATATACACATATCAATCATTTTTGTAACTCTCAAATACTTCCTCAGTCTGCCAATCAGACTTTAGTAAACCTGAGAAAAGTCACAACAGAAAAGATAAAATTTAATGTATAACAAACTACAAACAAAAAAAAATATTTTGTTCCTCTTGAGCAATCATTTCAGTTCAAAGTATTGCACTCACTTGGTTGCGAGCGTCGTTAGTACAATGGCCTTTGTGCTATTGTTCATAAAAATACTCTGTTGCAGAATATTTAATCACACTGTGAAACCCAAGATTGTGTTATTGACAGTGGAAAGGAAAAAAGAGACCTGTTTCTAGTTTTGATGTGGTTCGCCCTTAGCACACACCTTTAATCCCAGTGGCTGGAATATAAACATACACTTAGTAGACACTTTTAATCTCAAACAATGAAGGTAAAGTTAGTTTGCAGAAGAAAGCACCATTATTTGAAAGTGAGTCTAAATTGAGAGGCAAAGTGAGGAATTAGAGAAAGATTTGACAGAACAGGATATGCCCAACTCTCATGAGAAGAGAGAGGAAAGGGAAGTTACTTAAGAGCAGTGCCCACGGAGAGAAAAATGAAAGAGGCAGTTTTACCAGGAGAGGTTTACAAAGACAGAACAATCTCGATACAGGTGAAGACAGAGCAAGTCAGAGAAGGAGCCAAAATATTAGAACACATTGTCAAAGTGATTATGAGGCCAAGAGAACAATTCAGAAGTGGAGAGAAGCCAGACTGAGGATGGCATGGGGAGGAATTTGAGCCAGAACAGCTGAATTGGCCAACCAGCCAGAGATCAGAAAGAATTAGAAAAAGGGAGGTTAGTTAGTAGCAAGTCTCAGAGGCTGAAAACATTCTAGGCCTAGATTAGGTTGTATGGAGGCTAGAAACTTTCAGGACAAGGCCTAGGTTAGTGGATTGAGATAATAAGCTTTGGAGACAATTAAATCAGGTGAATAAAAGATAATTTTACAGTACTGGAAGTTCCTTAGTAAGAGCTATGAAAGTATAATAATTAAAATTATACACTAGCACAGCATGTATTTACTAAATACAAATGAAAAGGAACAGCACATGTACTAATATGAAAGATTTATAAAATATTTTAAGTGAAGAAAAGCAATGCTAAAATGCTGTCATTTGCAGTTTTTTAAATTAATCCAAGAAGACAGTAGTTCTTCTATAGCATCTAGAAATGTTTACTTATCCAGGGGTAACCCCTGAGTTAGCTTGCAGATCTCAAATCATTGTGGTGGTTATATAATATTGTGGATGTTCTTAGAGCCATGTTGCTTTAAAAACAAAAAAAATCCATCTGTTCAATGTTCCCAAATGAAGATTCAAGAGCCACACACTATGGTAAAAGCCCAATAGCTTAGAGAGGCAGAAAAGCACCCAGCCTGACCTTCCTATTCTATTGATGATGACCTGGAAGAAATTTTTCTCCTTCTCCATGCTGTCTTAAATACCCTTTAACTAAATGGCCCTCCTTTCTCTTCACTTGTGTTCATTCCCTATGAGCTGGCTGCTTGCTCAGCCTCTTGACTTATGGTTTTTATTTCTTGGATTAAAGGTGTGTGCTAGGGCTGAGCCACACCACACTTGTCTACAGTAAACCAAAAGCTGTAGGATCAAAGGCTGAGCAACAACTAGGAACAGATATTTAGAGTTCACAATCTCATGCTTCACAATGTGATCAAATGTCCTGCAATAGAGCCACTAAATTGTTCACTCATTAAGGTTACAACTCTAAAATAAAAATGCAAAAGGCATGTATATAGTGCACAGACACGAATGTATTCAAATGACCCAAACACAAAAAATAAAAATAAACAAATCTATTTAAATGCAATTTCAAATTCATCCAGTTGAGTGAAGGAAATTCTATTTATACACTACCATATCTTTAGAAATCAACTATAATAGATGAAAATATGTGATGCTGTGTGTCTGGCTACCCGGGAGTATTGATGGGCAGCAGGGAACATCATCCATGCATACCCTGGCTTCAGAGAATAGAACCACATCTAGCACATGACAAGAGCACACAAGAGGTTCATCTCCCAATCTGCCTAATACATTTACATTTTCCAGCCCCCATAATGGCTTAAAACAACTCCCTAAAATTTATTTTAAAATACTTACAAGCACATATGCATATCCACATATACACAATCACACACAAATGGTTCCAAAGAACCCTGAAACAGTTGATAAGGCAGGAGATAAGAGAGTGTTCCTAAGATAACCCTGTGGATCATGCTTCCCAATAGTATTGTTACCGCAGCTTCAGGAGTACCTAGACAAGAACTACTGGCAAAAATAGCAGAAAGCTTCCAGAACAGAGGGGAAGCTAAGATGTTTTAGCATTTCTTATAGTCATCTCATATATTATAATTTATAATATATTATTTTGGATATAAAGTGTTATATCACTATCACTACAGTATGTGTGTCTGAGAGAGGTGATGGGGAGCAGGATAAAGAGAGGACATTTACTATATTTTTTGTTATACTTTCCAAATATTTGTACCAATAACTCTTCACTTAGATTTTGTATATCGATATGTTTCACTGCACAGCGAATGTGCACAATAGATCATCACAAACCTTTGTACCTACTAAGATTCAAGCCTTAAAATATAAATTTTAATATCCCCCAAAGCTCATTTTTCAGGAAACCATATTTCATGTGGTAGCAGAGAACAGCTTGCTATCTTGTCTTCTGTGGCTTCAATCCTTCGAACTCACTCTAGAGTGAGGCCAAGTCATGGGAGTACCTTATCTTCTTCCCTTTACAGCAGATTATACCTTACCTTCTCGATTTTCCTTCTACTTTCATATCTTATTCCAGTTTATTAATTCAGAATACTTACAACAAGAAATAAAAGTACCAGAGGAAAAGGAATATATTTGGGTTAGCTGGTGATACATTTTCTTCCTAGTAGGGAAAATAAGTCACAAGGTCCTTGGTAATATCAAATGAAAGCAAAGAAGACCAAAAGCCTTGAAAGATGGTGTGGTGCCATTAACTCTTGTGGCTTTAGCATCCAACCATATCCAATGTTTCATGCATGTTAATGTTTCCTTACCTGCAACCAGCTCGGTTTTTTATTTTGAATTCCAAAGGACATACTGAAATGCTCTTGATATTTCTTTGCAACAACCACTATTTCAACTTTCCTGCACTGTGCAAACTTGAACTCACCTTCGCGGAAAGCATATTGTTCTCAAAGGCAGCTGGCATTCCCTTTGCTCCTTCCACCTGCTCTCACCTTACCTTTCTCATCTCTTCAGTAAGACCATAATTTCAGTCAACTGTAGTATACCATGTTTCTACACTTCAAAAGAAGTGAAGCATACAGGGAGGGAGCCACTGGAAATTCACAACCCCAATGTTGTCCCATTCCTCTTTGTAACCATTGAGTAGTATCAAACCTGATCCACCACTAACTGTATCCTCAGAGAAGACTGAATCTCTACTCCTCTGGGCAAAACACAACTATTATTTTGACTTGAGGCAAGGGGAGCTTTAGTGGCACTATAGGGTTCTCTCCCAAGCAATGCTTACTCATCTGTTTTTACCAGTCCTCCTATCATGTTTTTCTGCTTATCATATTAAAAGCATCCACCCCTAAAAGGCCCACATGTAGCAACAAATGAGCCATCAACTTACTCACAGTAACATCAGTATTAATAATTGTATTACTAATCTACATGGTGGTTGTTGCTAATTTCATGATAACTGTTGCTTTCCAGTAGAAAGAGAAAGAAATAATTTAAATTATCCCAATGTAGTTAACTAGTTCGTCCTCTGGTCCCTTCTTCCCACAAATCCACGATGGTCCATGCTTCAGCTATCAGGATCAGAGAGAGCAAGATTTGGCTCATGGACTTTTGAAAATAGTGTTTCTCCACTTTGACACTGTAGACATTAGATGATAGATAAGGGCACTAGTGATTTAAGATGTTGTAGGCCTTTGTGGGTGAGGTCTAAAGAGAGAAGTCTCTATAAGAAAGCTTTCCTACCAGTTGGGGCAGTGATTAAGGCAGAAATGAGGGGCAGGGTGGAGATTGAGTTTTCTTTTTGGCCCAGAGTTGGTGCTGCTACGAATAAGCAGTTATTAGTTAAAGAAAGTTAGGTGATTCGTAAACATCTTTTTTTTTTCTGAGATGATGTTCTCACTATGTAGCCTAGCTTGTTTGGTGCTCACTATATAAACTAGGCTGGCCTTGAACTCACAGAAATTCACATACCTCTGTCTCCTGTATACAGGGATAAAATGGATGTTCTCGTCAAACAGAGCTCTAAATATCTCTTATGAAGGATCTTTCACAATGGTCAGGAACCTAGGAAAATAAGTTATAGAAAGTTATTTAGATTCTGGAAGGATAATTGTTTAGGAAACTCCCATCATTTAACAAACCTGGATGAACTTTTCAAAGTTCCATGGCTTTGGCTAACAGACACATAAAACCAGATATTACTTTGTTATAAGACCTTTTCCGTACAAATCTGTAGTGGGGCCTGAATGTATTTGAAATAGCTCCAAACAGATAGAAATCTCTTCATAAAATGAAGGTTCACTATCAGTCTCTCCCCATCAATCTCTATCAAATAATGTTTAAAATCAAACAGATCTTTTAGAATGTCTCTTTAGATGAGTTGTATTGTTAGTTGATTTTTAAATTATTCGAATATAAATTCCCAAAGAACAAAGCCTTTGCTCAGCAATTTTGTATTCCTAGCAGTTTCTATAATACCTGGTATGTTACATGTACTCTATGACTGCTATCGAACAAGTGATAGTGCCCTTAGACATAAGCCATACCAATGTTTTGTTCTCTGGTTGTGATCCAGTGAGAGACCTCCTCAGATCTTCGAAAACTTTAGAATTTCAGCACCAAGAAAGGTGCGAGTCTTCTAATCAATTATATTGCCCAGTGAGAACTGCAGGAGATAACCAGAAATGGTTATGAGGAGCTGTATGAGAGAAGGCAGAATGTAACAGAAGAAATAACTGTGAGATAGAATGGATCAATGTGACACAACAAAGAATTCTGAGAAGGGATATTGAATTTAGAAGGAGCCTAGGGTCTGGGGAAAAGAATAATATATTTTAAAAAATGGGGACAACGTGTTGAATGAGAGAAGAAAAAATTGGAGAATACACAGGAAAAAAATTAAAAATGTATAACACAAATTTTAAAATGTTATAACACAATTATATATTATACATATTATCCAATACTACGCTGTTACCTGTGAAATCATATACACAAACATCGAAACAGATTTGACAGACGAGATTTATGTTGGGAACTACTGTGCATATATGTATATATGCACAAATACATAAATCTATGTACTATGCATATATACATATATGCACAAATACATAAATCTATGTACTGTGCATATATACATATATGCACAAATACATAAATCTATGTACTGTGCATATATGTATATATGCACAAATACATAAATGTATGTACTGTGCATACATGTATATATGCACAAAAACATAAATCTATGTACTATGCATAAATACATATATGCACAAATACATAAATCTATACTGTGCATATATGTATATGCATATATATGTATATTTATGTATTTGTGCATATGTATATATGTATATATGCACAAATACATAAATCTATATACTGTGCATATATATGCACAAATATATAAATCTATGTACTGTGCATATATGTATATATGCACAAATACATAAATCTATGTACTGTGCATATATGTATATATGCACAAATACATAAATCTATGTACTGTGCATATATGTATATATGCACAAATACATAAATATATGTACTGTGTATATATGTATATATGCACAAATACATAAAAAAGTTATGTATTTGTGCACAGTAGTTCTCAACATAAATCTAGTCTGTCAAATCTGTTTCAATGTTTGTGTGTATATGATTTCACAGGTAACAGCGTAGTATTGGATAATATGTATTATATATTTGTGTTATAACATTTTAAAATTTGTGTTATACATTTTTAATTTTTTTCCTGTGTGTTCTCCAATTCTTTCTTCTATCCTCAGATGAGTGCAGCAAACACTGATTGTCAAAGAAGCCTTTCTTTACAGCAACTGCAGACCATTACAGAACACCACAACTGGAGAGAATGAAAAGATCAAAGGACAATGGTTAGCCCAGTCTGTTAGGATTCTAAGTCCTCCTGCCCCCCCCCCAAGTTACCTAGCAACAGCCAGGTAGGCCTGGCCCACTATAAAAATGGCTGCTTGCCCCCTCCTCTCTCTTTTGCCTCTTGCCCTCTTGCTTCCCACCCCTCTCTCTCCATTCCCTTCCCCTCTCTCAAGTGCCCAGCCCATGGGTGTACCAGCTACAGTGGGTGGGTCCTCCCACATCAACCATTAATCAAGAAAATGCCCCCACAGGCTTGTCCCCCACTTTCCCACAGGCCAGTCTGATGAATGTCATGACTCTTGTGTCAAGTTAACAAAGATCTAACCAGCACAATAACCATCTCCTATCTGTTGATTTACCCTACACAAGTAATATACTTACTTTATATAATATGAAATATAATACTTATATGAAAGCTGTAAATTCCATGATTACATGGAGTACACACACAACAGTTGCCAGCGGCCTTGAAAGGACCAGGCACAGGAAGTTTAAGTGTGTGTATTGATTTACAAGGCCCTTCAGTCCACAAATAAGCACAAATATTACTTGTTTATTAAAAAAAATACAAATTGACCTTTCAAGAACCTAAGGAGATGGCTGTGAAAACCACAGCAACTTGACAACTCCTCGAAAGCGATCCCCTGTTATCTCAAGCACAAACCCCGATTTCTCACCTCGAATAGGGACAGCGACCCCCCTCTGTACCCCGATTTCTCACCCTGAACAGGGAAAGAGATCCCCCCTGTTACCTCAAGCACAAACCCTGGTTTCTCACTCCGAAGAGGGAAAGCGACCCTCTTTGTTACGTCAAGCACATACCCGGATTTCTTACCCGGAACTGGGAAAGCGACCCCCTCTGTTACGTCAAGCACATACCCGGATTTCTCACCCTGAACAGGAAGAGACCCCCTCTCTGTACCCCGATTTCTCACCCGAACAGGAAAAGCGATCCCCTCTATTACCTCAAGCACATACCCGGATTTCTCACCAAAGCAGCCCCCTCTGTTACCACAAGCACAAATCCCGATTTCTCACCCCCAACAGGGAAAGCGACCCCCTGTTACGTCAAGCACATACCCGGATTTCTCACCCCGAACTGGGAAAGCGACCCTGCTCTCTGTACCCCGATTTCTCACCCCGAGCAGGGACAGCGACCCGCCTGTGTACCCGGGTTTCTCACCCCGAGCAGGGACAGCGACCCGCCTCTGTACCCTGGTTTCTCACCCCGAAGAGGGAAAGCGAACCCCTCTGTTACGTCAAGCACATACCCGGATTACTCACCCCAAAGAGGGCAAACGACCCCCTCTGTTACGTCAAGCACATACCCGGATTTCTCACCCCGAACAGGGAAAGAGACCCCCCTCTGTACCCCGATTTCTCACCCCGAACAGGGAAAGCGGCCCCCTCTGTTACCTCAAACACAAACCCCGATTTCTCACCCCCAACAGGGAAAGCGACCCCGTTACCTCAAGCACAAACCCCGATTTCTCGCCCCGACCAGGGAAAGCGACCCCCCTCTGTACCCCGATTTCTCACCCCGACCAGGGAACGATCCCCCCTGTTACCTCAAACACAAACCCCGGTTTCTCACCACGAAGAGGGAAAGAGACCCCCCTCTGTTACCTCAAACACAATTCCCGGTTTCTCACCCTGAAGAGGGAAAGCGACCTCCCCTTGGTTACCTCAAACACAAACCCCGATTTCCCACCCCGAGGAGCTCACCCAGCCCGCTGAGTTAAAAACACCGCCCAGCCCGTAGGGGCGGAGACCGAGAAAAGGCCCAACAGGCGATAGGCCTCGGAGCGGAAGGGGTGGGACCGATCCGCCCTAACCGACGACCGTTCCGTTCCTCAGCTCGCGGCTTGCCTCGCCGCTACCGGAAGTCACGCCTCCGGAAGAGGAAGTAACAGCGCACGAGAAAGCCGGCTGTGACCGGGCGTTCGCGGTGACCCCGCGTGAGGAAAAACGGCAGGTGCGGTCGGCTGCAGCCGAGTGCGTTCGGCTTGGCGGTTCGACGCAGCCGCAGTCGCAGTCGCGGCCGCGCGGGCTGTCGGAGAGGAGACTCGGGGACAGAACGGCGTCCAGGGTTGGCTGGAGCCCGTGCACTGTGGAGACCGCGGACCGGTGCAGGTGGGACGCGCGTGTAGACGGGTAGGCAAGACAGGTGGCTTCCTGCCCTTCGCCGCTTTTTGCCTCCCATTTTGGGGACGCCCGTTTTTAGGAACCTTCCTATTTTCCCCGAGGCCCTGGTCCTCAGGGGGCAAGAGTTCGAGGCTAGTTCAGCATGTTTCCCCTCAGGGCTCCTGGCACCACCCCTTGCACCCCACCATCAAGACTACACCCGGCTTCGCGATGTAGTTTCATCTTACATGTTTCCAGTCTCTCTGAGACGTGTCCCCAAGTGGTGGCATAGGCTTCACAGTCTTTTCCCAAAGGAGGCACTATTTTCAAACTGCCCCCCAAACAAGTGTCCTACCTCATATTTTCCCATGGGATGGAGAAGAAGAACGAGGGCCAGCCAGGTTCAGAATAACAAGGGGATATCAACTTAAAGTTTAGCCTCCACGTTTTAATCTGATTCCTTGCTTTGGTAGTTGGGAATTTTAGATTGGGAGTGAACTCTGTGACTCCAGCCATGGGCTCCTCAGCATCTTCTCCTGCTGCAGCAGCAAACACTTCAAACGCTTCAGTTCATCAGCCAGCTTCACCACCTTCAGGATGCCCGATGCATGAAGGGCAAAAGAAAGGTAATTTGCAACTTAGCAGTTCTTCCGTAAATCAGCCTCATCTCTCTAAAATTTACCTGTGCCTACACCAGCGACTCTCAGCCATGCATGAGAAGAGCCATCATTCAATACATATTTTAGGTTTTCACAGCTGAGAGGAAACGGTACTGCTGACATATAGTGGGGTGGTATTTAAAGACAGTGCTAAACAGACATCTTAACTGCCTCCGACGTGGAGTCTTTGGTTCATAAATAGTAAGAATGCCAGAGCAGAATAAATCCCAGTCCAGCTGTTTCAATAAACTACTCGCATATCTGTTATGGTCTTCATCTAGGTTAAAATAAGCCTTCACCAAGTGAATTTATAGACCATTATGTCAGAGCTAGGTCGGAAACAAAAGGTCTTTAGTGCATGTCTGCTTTAGATAGTTCAGACTGTGGCAGTGTTGTATGCTTACTGCATGTGTGTTTGCTGTATGCTCATGCTTCCAGTGTTAGGATTCCTCTTTCTCTCCTTTAGCCAGCCTTCTCCGAGAAGTCACCACTTATCTTGTGACGAGCATTGTTGGGTTTTGTTTGTTCACTGAAAGAGAAGTAGCAGTGCACATAGTAGACAAAAATCATTTGCCTAGGAGAGTTTACATTATCACTTCTATAAACCAGTGTGGGAGATTTTCGGACTGTTTTATAGTCAAGGAAACAGACTAAGGCTCAGAGCAATTTATGTACTTCAAGTCATGTAGCTCAGTAAGTGGCTAAGTTGGTGAAAATTCTCTGACCTTGGACAAGGACAGATTCCCATGGTCTCCTAGTATTTCTCCAAGAAGTTGAGACAAATCAGACAGAGCATGTGTGTCTCTGCTCTTAGCTTCTGTCCTCAAATCTGCATGATTTATATTTTATCTATTTTAGAGAGTTGTCATCCTGGTTTATTTGCATGAGTAAGAATGTGAGTATTTATAGGAGACTCAAGGGCTTCCTGGTTATATGATGTGGAAACTGTAACATTGCTTTCCCTCTAATAGCCGTCTGGGATGGAAGCTCTGGGAAGATTGGGGTTTTTAATGATGCAGAGGGAGATAAAGCAGCTGTCTTCTCATTCCTGAAGTGAACAGCTGCATGCAGTTTTTGGGAAATATAGCCTGGTCGAAGATACCAAGGAATAAATAGAAATTTTTCTTTCTATATAATAGTATTCATGATATTCCTTATTTCCTCTTGGTCCCTGGAACAAGGAAGGGTTTCATGACAGAAGTGGCTTTTTATTCTGGGACACAGATCTTTAATTACTTTCCCATTCACCTGATGCTTAGACAAGCTTCTCAGTCCCCATACCTGCCTGGTTTAGTACCCTAGGAGCTTGGGCATTATTTGGGATTGACTGAAGGATGAGACTATTATGGGACATTTTCTCTAAAAATTGCCTTTTCTTGGTGCACTTTATCTGCTGACAAGGACTAGCGCCTCAGATGAGTGGTAATTTTTTTTTTTTTTGTGGCTTACTTGAGTCTTGGAAAAACACATGAGCAGAGTAGGATTTACATTTTTCTTTGAGTGTATATAAAATCTGCCTTTCTGCTTCTGTATCCAGTATTTGAACGGAATATATTAACAATAGATGCACAGAGAATGGCTGCTCTTCCTTGGGGCTGGACTTGTATGGAACTAATGGCTGGAAGTCAGAGAGACCTTGTGAAGTATGACCAGCTCTCACTGGGTTTTTTTTCTCTTTTTTTCTTTTCTTTTTTTTTCTCTTAAAGGGAAAGTACATTTATAGCATCTTATCTTTAGGATTTTAGGAAGTTGAGCCGGGCGTGGTGGCGCACACCTGTAATCCCAGTACTTTGAAGGCAGAGGCAGGCAGATTTCTGAGTTCAAGGCCAGCCTGGTCTACAGAGTGAGTTCCAGGACAGCCAGGACTACACAGAGAAACCCTGTCTCGAAAAACCAAAAAAAAAAAAACAAAAAAACAAAACAAAAAAACCAACAACAACAAAAAAGGATTTGGGGAAGTTAACTACCTTAGTTCCTGCCTTTTTGTTTGTTTGTTTGTTTGTTTGTTTTTGTTTTGTTTCGTTTTTCGAGACAGGGTTTCTCTGTGTAGTCCTGGCTGTCCTGGAACTCACTCTGTAGACCAGGCTGGCCTTGAACTCAGAAATCCCCCTGCCTCTGCCTCCCAAGTGCTGGGATTAAAGGCGTGCACCACCAACGCCCGGCTAGTTCCTGCCATTTTTAAGTAGAAGAAATTTAGTTTTCCAATTGTGTTGGTCAGAACTTTAGCTCTTTAAGGTCCCAACTAAGAGGACTCCCCTCCACTGTATTTTAGCCTGGTATGATATGGTATTTCACAGTAACATTGTTTTAATACTTGACTATTTAGGCTGTCCAGTGACTGCAGCAACATCTGACCTGACCAGTGAGAGCAAAGCACACTCTGTGCCTGCTCACCAAGACCGGGCCTATGATTATGTGGAATGCCCTGTTACCGGTGCTGCAGCTAAGGATAAGGAGAACCTCGATCCTTCAAACCTGGTAATCCACCCTCATCTCTTCCCAGGGCATTTTATGTACCTATGCATTCTCTACCATGGCCAGCTGTGTCTCCTCAGACTATAAGCTAGAAAAAAACTTCCCTAAATTCCTTCTTGCTGGTTATTTTATTGGAGCAGTACAACTCCAAAAAAGTAGTACAACCTAAATATCAGAGGTGTGAAACTCTCATATCATTGATTTAATGAGAACTTGCGCTTCTTGCATGGAGAATTGCTTTCCGGGGTATACTGTTTATTTTAGAGTTTAGACCATAGTGCTAACATTCAGACACAATCCACTTATATTCTATAGATGCCACCACCTAATCAGACACCATCCCCAGATCAGCCATTTACTTTGTCTACCTCAAGAGAGGAGTCATCAATTCCAAGAGCCGACTCTGAGAAAAAATGGGTTTACCCTTCTGAACAGATGTTCTGGAATGCCATGTTACGGAAAGGGTGAGTGAACATTATTTGGGAGATAGTTTGCTTGCCAGACTTATCTCAGAATTAAATGTTAAAGAACTTTTGCTTAGCTTTCAGAATATAAAGTATTTTTTTAGTGACTTGAACAGTTTATAATAGAATATTTATTAGAATATAAGTTCAAGACCAGTATTCAAGGGCAAGATTTTGTAGAAGAATAGAACTAAGAGCATGGGGTTGAGGGCTGATCAGGAAGACATTTGTTGTAAAAAAGTGGTTCCCATTATTTAAGCCAGCAGCAAGACCCAAGAGCTGCAACCAGCAAGTGGCCAGTGATTTGAGTAGCCAGTCTGAGACCCCTGAGAACCAGGGACCTCAGTAGAAGTCCTGGCCTAAAAATTGAGAAGCTTAAAATCCAGAAAGACCTGATGTTTAAGTTCAGGTTGAAAATTAGGTGAAGCCTAATGTTATAGCTCCAGCAAACATGTAGGAATTCTGTTTGCTTATGGAAAGGACAGCAGCCCTTTTGTTAATACTTAGATCTGAAACTGATTGGATGAGATTTACCTGTATCTCACAGCATTTGTATTTTTAGAAATATGAAAATGAAACATAAAATGGGGAAAAATTGGCAAATCATTGATCAGTACTACTAAATGAATACTACCACCTTAAAAATAGATGGTTGTGTAAGGATGGCTTTTGGGGATTTCATGAAATGAGATTAACATGAACCTTCAATTTTTAATATTAGTGTATGTAAGCTTTTATAAAAGTGTATATTTATAAAGGTGTATATTTTATGTATGCATGGAATCACTTTGACTTTAATCAATAATAATGTTGTCAAGCTTTACTACATGTTCTTTCTTAGGTGGAGGTGGAAGGATGATGATATTAGTCAGAAAGATATGTACAATATCATTAGAATTCACAATCAGAATAATGAGCAAGCCTGGAAGGAGATTTTGAAATGGGAAGCCCTTCACGCTCAGTAAGTATGTTTAAACGCTTAAAAAATGCCCCAGCAGTATCTTTACTTCATATTAGCCTTCCTACACTGTTACCATTTAAATAGTATTTTCTTACTCTTGTGCAGCAGTGATCATCCTTGTAGGAGAGATCACACTTTCATACTGAGCTCATAATGCAGATTGCAGAGAATATTGAACAAAGATTGCTTAGGTCATGGTCAGAAATGGCTGCTGCCTAGGAATGGGCTAGAGTTTTCTGGAGGCTTGGTCATATACCTATATGGGAAAGGGTCTTATATATCACAGTGGGTGTGTTCCAGAACTGAGTTGTCAAAAGTACCAGGCAGAATCTAAATCTCCTTTTCTGACCTAGTTAGGTGACTCAAGTATTCCAAGCCTTGTGAGATTTCAAGGGGGCATGGAGACCTCATCCTTCGGTGGAAGAAGTGTGGTAGGTCAGTCATTGAAGGCAGAAGTAAAACTTTTTTGATCCATGGGAGGTAGGAAAGAACTTTGTGTTCTTTTAGCAGTATTTGGAATCCCTGTAAGGATTGACCTTAAAGATTTGTCTTCCCATTGGTCCCTTTTCTCAGAGAGAATAGGTCAATTAAAAGAGCAATATTTCTTCACATCACCTGGCAGGTTTGTTGCAACTCTACATGCTAGGCTCACTTATAAGATGTCTGTCCCAGGTTTAGTGTTTATGGAATGATGTGATACTGCTGGTTTTAGATTTCCAGAAGTGGATGAATGAGGAGTATTTTTTTATAAAGAGCTAGGTCCTATCACAATTTGGTTTACATTTCAAATTCCTTCCAGTGCAT
This sequence comes from Apodemus agrarius, assembly GCA_964023405.1. NCBI lineage: Eukaryota > Metazoa > Chordata > Mammalia > Rodentia > Muridae > Apodemus > Apodemus agrarius. The sequence continues at coordinate 23,390,088 of OZ030010.1, forward strand.
GAGTAGTAAGTTTCTTGGAGAAAAACCATTTACTGATTTATTTTTAAGGTGATCATTTTGTTTTTGGTATTTGCATCGAGCATTTCAATATTAGCACTACTTGAGTGTCACTAGCTGGATTGTAGGTGTAGGATGTACTTTTCCTTTCCGTAACCCCTGACCTAGAGGAAAGACCTGGCTGGCTAACTTGGAGCTGCAAGTATCCATCATAACCTAGGTAAGAATGTACATTAATTAAGGCCACCTGCTCTTTACTCGTAGTGTGATTTTAAAAGCAAAGTAATAAGAGCAACAGGCATTTTCAACTTGACAGTTTCAATACCACTTGTCATTTTGCATATTTCTGGCAAAATTAGCTAGGTCATAAAAGACTTCACTAATGTCTCCATAAGAAAAGTTACATAAGTTGAGTTTATTGCTTTGTCTTGAGCCTCTTGAGAAAAGATACTAGAAAGTTCATAGTCAGACTCTGTTGAACTCTGGATATGGAATCTTTTCTCCCATGCATGGTAGGAATATAGCTTGTCCTCTGAATGGAAGCAGCTGGCAAGATAGTGACTCCTGTCTTAATGGACCTGTCTTCCAATCCCATAAGGGCAATTGGTTTGTGTCTTTCAGGGGTAGCCTTCTTGTACCCCAATGCCAATAGAAGACAGTCCCCTAAGGTACTTCAGCTAAGGACTCTAATTAGGATCCTACCAGTGTTCAGGTTACTTAAAAAAGCAAATTCAGCACTACTTACAGTTAGTTCCTTGGAGTCAGCCCCCATTCTTTTTTTTTCCAGTTAAGTGTGTTAATTGTTTCTAATGAAGCAATAAAGTCCTCCCACAGTATTCTTGGATTGTTCCAGGACATCCAAGGGTAACAAAAGCCAGGGATACTTGAAGTGCCTTATATTGTAATTTCATTGCATTTGCATATAGTATGTATATATCTTCCTACATATTTTTGGACAGTCACTTATGACTAAAATCAATATGTTTTAAGAATATTTGATATACTATTTTATTTAAGGAATAATGAAAAGTAATAAAAATCAGATATGCTCAGTGCAAGTGCAGTTATGGTTGTTACAACTTTGTTTTTGAGACAGTGTTGTGTAGCCCAGGCTGACCTCTGTATAACCTAAAGATAACCTTGAACTTGTGATCCTGGTTACCTTTACCTTCCAAGTACTAAAACTGTATATGTACATCACAGTACTTGATTTATGTGGTACTAAGCATGGAACCCAGAGCTTTATGCATGGTAGGCAAATCCTGTACCAACTGAGCTATATTCCTCAGTTCTCAGCTACAGTGTTTGTCCAAGGACTTTAGTGTACAGTTGGTTGAATCTGTGAAAATGGAGCTCATAGACTCAAGAGGGCTGTCTATACAACAGTTTCTGTTGTTTCTCTGCAGAAACACTTAAGTGCTTTATGCAAAAGAGAAAGAAGACACACAGTATATAACACTTTTTCTCTTGAGAATATGCCTGTGCCCTTGTCCCAGATGAGAAGGTCTTGTTTCCTGAATCTGGCAAGAAAGCCAAGCAGATGCTACAGAGAGACATACATAATCGCAAAGGAAGGAAAAAGGTTTCTAACAAATAAGGACAGTTTATTTAAACATTGTTAGAAGTTATTCTCTGTAAATGTGATAGTATAACAAATAAATATAGAAAGATATTACTGAAAAACAAAAACATCATCTCGTCAAATGAAAGAGAATGTTTTTAATAGACTATTCTTATTTGGGCATTTTCAGTGAATGTCCCTGTGGCCCATCATTGGTCCGATTTGGAGGTAAAGCAAGAGAGTATTCACCAAGGGCAAGAATTCGTTCCTGGATGGGGTAAGTGTCAGTGTAGAACTGTTGACATTCCTTAAGCCATAGTCAGCATTGTTACCACCAAAAACAGAGTGTAAGAAAAGCAGTTCCATCTTCCATACCTCCAGTATCCAGCCTATATTTTTTTTCCATCTCCTTGGGTTTACTCATAGATAGGCAGAATTTTAAGGGTTGCATTGCTGGCCTCGTACTTCACTCTCCAAAGGATTGAATTGTCCTCTTTCTGGTGTCTTTAGAACTGTCCTTTTATTCCTCTTGTGGTCTTTATCTTGCCTTATCCCTTCCTTGTCTTACAGTGTAATAGGACTGTTTAGTACATTTGATTTTTCCAGCTTCCTACCTAGCCTGGCCTGGGTCTCCTTACCATGAACCTATTCCTTTGTAGATAGATGATCTGACATGGACGTAAAGGTTTGTTTTTTTTTGTTTTGTTTTGTTTTGGTTTGGTTTTTTTTTTTTTTTTTTTTTGGTTTTTTGAGACAGGGTTTCTCTGTGTAGTCCTGACTGTCCTGGAACTCACTCTGTAGACCAGGCTGGCCTCAAACTCAGAAATCCGCCTGCCTCTGCCTCCCAGAGTGCTGGGGTTAAAGGTGTGTGCCACCACGCCCAGCTTGGACTTAAAGTTCTTAATTACCATACTCTCTAAACACCAAGGACTGATTGACTAAGTCTCATCTCCTCTGCTAGATATTTGCATATGAGTATGTGATGTTTTTTCACTCTTTCTGTTAACACCAAGGCAGACAGAATACAGACCTACATTTTAACACTCTGTTTTCATTACAGGTATGAATTGCCCTTTGATCGCCATGACTGGATCATTAATCGTTGTGGCACAGAAGTTAGGTATGTGATTGATTACTATGATGGAGGTGAGGTCAACAAGGATTACCAGTTCACAATCCTGGATGTGCGTCCTGCCTTTGATTCATTCTCAGCAGTATGGGACAGAATGAAGGTTGCTTGGTGGCGCTGGACTTCGTAACCACTAATTTGTTTGTTACACTTTTTCCTGAGAAAGTTGTTATACTATTTTCCCCAAACTAAATGCACTCATAATGTCACTGAGGGTACTTTTCAAGTGAATGCTCATATTTGATCTTATACTTAGGAAGGATGCCATGCTCCGTTAAATTTTGAGTCACATTTTTTATTGCAGATAATAGGTCAGTTTAATTTTTTTCCCTGTTTGGTATGAGTGGGAAGCAGTTCCTTAGTTTTCCCATTAACTACAGTATTTCATGTTATTTTCTCTAGACATCGTAACAACCTCTGAAAAAGAGGTTTTAGAAAAGCATAAAAACTTGTTTTTATCCTTACTGTTTCCTCAGGTGTATTTGAGATATAAAACCTGAAACTGTGTGATGCTTTTACCTGCCAAATAATTTAATTATATTCATTATAAATAAGAGGCACTTATTCTTGTTTTAAAAGTAGCTAATATTTCTAAAATCCCTGTGGTCTAAGTAGCAATCCTGAACAAAATACACAAGTATATACTGAATGTAATTTACAAGACTAACATGTTTAAATATAATTTCAGATTTGACCCCGAGAAATTTCAACTCAATACATAAAAATTTCAAAATACTTGTTTTTTTTTTAATTCTGTCTCAGTGTGTAACTATTAATGAAAAGCTGATCACAAGATCCCTGGAAGTTAACAAATTATCCTACACTATCTCATCCCATTCCATCTTCCCAATAGGAGCTTGCCACCAGTAGTATAATGTAAACCTTGAGAGCCTGGCCCCAGTCACAGTGTCAGCAGTGTTTCTTTGACGAATAAGATTATATTTGGCTAAGTGTTAAAATTCACAGGAAGTGCATTTTTTCTCAGATGTGAAATGGTTGCATCAATTCATTATTGTTTTGATGTTTATTTTAAGTAAATGCTAAGTTTGCTGTTGAAAACTGGTTGTTTTGCTGGGCAGTAGTAGCATAAGCCTTTAACCCCAGCACTCCATAGATCTCTGAGTTTGAGGCTAGGCTGGTCTGCAGAGTGAGTTCCACTACAGCCAGAAAAATCCTCTCTCTAAAAACCAAAAGAAAAGAAATGAAAACTGGTTGTTATTTTAATTATATCAACATGTTAGAAATAACTTTTTTCTTAAATGTTGATAATGTGAAAAAATTTTAATTCATCCTAAATACTGTAGTATTAAGTTAGTGGACAGAATTGGTGTTTTTGAGTTCTTTGGAGTAGATTTCTTTGTTGTATGATGCTTTAAAAATCCAACATGTGAAAATATTTGTATTTTTTAAATAAAGCTAACAGTTAAAATGTTCTGAAACTTCTGAGAGTGATTTTGTAGTTACTTAATTTTTGAGACACTATCTTCACTAAATACAGCAGTGATCTCATCTGTTAATTTTAAACTGCGTAAAAATGTAATTACTGTTGGCCCTTCTCAGGTCACAACTGGATTAGGATTGGAAACTAAAACTGTATGGAAGGATTCACTGTTACAGTGACAGAGTATTGTGAAAGTCAACTGTCATGTAAATTCAGTTATAAGATTAACAGTTTTATACACCGTTTCACCACTTCTAGAAAAGATACCTGCTGAGTACTCAGAGTTGCTTTATAGCTAGATTATACTTAACTCTGTCTAGGGAGTAATACTTCACTGCTCTGATGGATTTTATATAACCTGAAATTCATATTGGATCGTCTTCCACATTTTAAACTAAGTCTTTTATCTGTGGAAATGCATCATTCAGAATCAGAGTATTGTCAGAAAAGGTATGTGCAAACTGGGTTACATATTATTACTTAGTATTTCTATGAATTCATTAGCTGTCATTTGTGAGATATTGATGTTCACTGCATCACACCCAGGACAGAAGATGGCAAATAATCATCCATCCCCTACCTACAGAAACACAATCTTTCTAAGCTCAGTCAGTAAATGAAATCATAGTACTGTAGAATTTCTCTAAAGTAATGATGGGGGGTAGGGATACATACAAGTACATTTCAATATATTTAGCTACTGTGAAGATTAGGTTGACAGAATTCAAAATGACATGGGAACTGTAACTCAGGGTGTGCCTGTGGGGGACTATCTTGATTACATTAATTGAGGTGGGAATATTCAGCCCCCATGGGCTGCACCATTGGTATCCTGTACTACATAAAATGAAGAAAGTGAACGGAACACTAGAAACCATGAATTCACCTCTCTGTTTCTGGATTGTGGGCATAAGGTGAGTAGCTGCTTCAGGCTCTTGCTGCTTTGACTGTCCCACCATGATGAATTACCTGGAATTGCAAGCCAAACCCCTTTCTCAAGTTGCTTTATCAGGCTATTTTATCACAGCAACAGGAAAGGAAACTGACAGTTACCAATTTATTTAGTCCCTGATGTGTTCACCCTCTAGCGGAGTTACTGCTCCCTATTGAAAGTGGGAGTGTTCTGTATTTATTTATTTATTTCCTTTCTTGTCCTTGTCATGACTGTCAAACCATGTTCAATCATTGGTATTGCTATGGTTTGAGGCTCTTTGTGATTAGGAGGGCATACCCTGAAGACTGGTGGCTTGTTCAAGTGTTCTCTTGCTCAGTGACATTTTTGTTCTGGGCCTCTGTTTTCATGGTTATAAAATGAGAAAATGAGCAGAGAGTTATTTTGCAAGTTCTATGAGGTGATCTCTGAGTGCTTTTGGTGTAGAATCCTGGGTAGAGAAAGTCTGACAGCCATCCACATGGTTGACAGTGCCCATCACAGATTCTGAAGCAAAGCTAGAAGTCAAAGTACTAAGACACTCCACAGGAAGAATCTGGAAAGATCAGGAGGTTCTTCTGATTTGTACGGGTACTTTTAAGTATTACAATAGATGCTAAGCAACCTCATGTTATCTGAAAAAGACGAAAGGGAATAAAGAATACATAGATATGATAATAGTTAATTTAATATGCAAGTCCTACTGAAGAAACATAATTAAGTGCCTGGATTTCCTAATCTAAAATGTTAAGCAATGTACGACACAGAAACAAGCTTCATAAATAGAAATTAGGTAAAACCTGTTAGCCATCAAGAATGTTGTCATGAAGCTGGCAACAATTGGAGAGAGAGAGAGAATCAGAGAAATTCAAGTTCTTTCACAGCTTTCCAGGGTTTTCTTAAAACTTCTTGCCACAAAAGTAGACTGAAATAAAGATGGTGTATCCTGCCGGGCAGTGGTGGCACATGCCTTTAATCCCAGCACTTGGGAGGCAGAGGCATGTGGATTTCTGAGTTCGAGGCCAGCCTGGTCTACAGAGTGAGTTCCAGGACAGCCAAGGCTACACAGAGAAACCCTGTCTCGAAAAACCAAAACCAAAAAAAAAAAAGAAAGAAAAAGATGGTGTATCCTGTGAGTGGGTCATGTAAGGAATAAATAATTGCTGGCACATATCATCTAGAAAAGCCAGTGACCTTTGCTCCTTGTAGAAGGACTAGTGAATGATGAGCTTTATGGCCTTTCAGTTAAAATCTAACATGTAATCATTTTACAATTTCACTTTAGCTGTTTTTTTTTCTTTTTAAAGCAGGGTATGGAGTTGTGTAAGAGAAGTGGTGTATGAGGGCATTCTTGGAGACTTTGCTGCCTCTCATCTCTTCTGTGTTTGCTTTACCAAAGGCACTTCATAAAAGTTATACAGATCAGACTTCCCTGGAAGTCTTGATAAAATGCAGATAAGTGAGTTTCCATGGGTCATTTACCTTGTAGACCTAGAACAGCTGAGACTTTATGTTTTAACAGGGCTTCCAGAAGATACTATTGATCCAGTCACCATGTGGACCTCATTTTTCCCTGGCATCTTTTGGCCATTACCCACTACTAACTTTGCAACTACATTCCCAATTGCTGCAAATTCCTTTGGTCATGGTCATGGTCAAGTAGGAGATGTAAAAGCAAAGGTTAAATGGAAATACCATTTTCCCATTTTGCTGACTCCTATTTCATCCCCAAAGCCTCTGTTTTCTCAGTTCTGAATAGTGCTTCATTTTTCCAAGTAATGTTTGTTTTTTGTTTGTTTTGTTTTGTTTTTGGTGTTTTTTTTTTTGTTTTTTGTTTTGTTTTTGTTTGTTTTTCGAAATAGGGTTTCTCTGTATAACCCTGGCTATCCTGGAATTCACCCTGTATACCAGGCTGACCTCGAACTCAGAAATCCACCTGCCTCTCCCTCCCAAATGCTGGGATTAAAGGCGAGTGCCACCACTGCCCGCCTAGTAATGTTTTTTGTTTGTTTGTTTTTTGTTTGGTTGGTTTGGGTTTTTGAGACAAGGTTTCTCTATGTAGCCCTGGCTGTCCTGGAACTCACTCTGTAGACCAGGCTGGTCTTGAACTCAGAAATCTGCCTGCCTCGGCCTCCCGAGTGCTGGGATTACAGGCATGCGCCACCACTGTCCGGCCTAGTAAGGTTTTTTTTTGTTTTGTTTTGGGTTTTTTTTTTGTTTGTTTTGTTTTTTGTTTTTTTTTTTTTTTCGAGACAGGGTTTCTCTGTAGAGCCCTGGCTGTCCTGGAACTCACTCTGTAGACCAGGCTGGCCTCGAACTCAGAAATCCGCCTGCCTCTGCCTCTCAAGTGCTGGGATTACAGGCGTGCACGCCCGGCGTTCTAGTAAGGTTTTAATAACAAAAACTTTTCCTTGGAAAGTTGATCTCCCATGGCTTCCTATAGGTGGGTAGGATTACAGTGGCTGAAGTGTCCCAGACTGACTGAGAAAGTCCCTGTTGTACTCTGCTGCTTCTATGTGGATTGGTGGTGGCCACTCCCTTGAGCGGGTGAGGTGTTTGCTCTGAGTTCTCTCTGATATATGACCTTTGCTCACCATCTTAGTTTGCCAGGTGGCTTTAACTAAGTGCTACAGATGGAATAGCTTAAACAACAGACCTTTATTCTCATGGTTCTGGAGGCCAAAGTCCAACACCTAGGGTCACGTTCCCTCTAGCAAGATTTGATCCATATCCTGCTTTTAGCTTCTGGATATTCCTTGGCTTGTAGAAGGACAGCACAACACCTGTCTCCATGCGGTATTTCTCTCCCTCTCCTCCCCTCCACCTTTTACTCTATTCCTCCCTTGCTCCTTCTCTCCTTTCTCTTGTGCTAGCTTGCTTGCTCAGACTCCCAAGCACTCCTCTCTCATGCTCCCTTGTCCTCTCTAGTGCGTTATTGCTTTACAAGTACTCTCTCCCTCCTCCCCTTTCACTCACTTGTGCCTCCCCAATCCTGTGTACTCTTTTTTTTTTTATTAACAGTTCTATTAGAGTCAAGCCTCTTCCAAATGCCTCCATCCTAACTTGATCATCCGCAAAGGCCCTCCCTGTTTCCAAAGAAGTGCTCATTTGTAGGTGCAAGGGGATCTGTAGAAGACCATCTTGGTGGAGGACAACACAATTCAGTCTATAATGCAGTGACAAAATTTATCCAGGAGCAGCTAGTCTTGGCATCTAAGCACTGCCACTTCTGAATTACCCCAGTGTGTTAGTTTAATACTTGGTTCAGCCATGACATTGTAAACTAGTACTGGTCCCTGGCAAGCTTCTGCCTAGCTAGGTATGCTCCCTGGTCACCACATGTATCAGGGATGGAATTCTTTTGGTGAGAAGTAAGACCTGCAAGGTACCTAGAAGGTTAAAGCTTGGTGGCTTGCCTACCCTTGACAAAGACAAGTGTTTTCTTTCTACAAGCCAAGGGATATCTAGGTAGTCGTGATTTGAGGTCAAGAAGGCACTAGAAATAGACTTACCATGTTTCCTTTCTACAAGAAAAAACTTTGTAACTTCATTCCTAATTTCATTACCCTCTAAGGGAACACTTTAATCATTTATTTATTTATTTATTTATTTATTTATTTATATGTGTAAACAGCATCTTTTCCTCACCTGCTAATGGGAACATCTGAAGGTTCTAACTTCCATTTCACTTATCAGCCTACACCCAGAATGAGTTCACTCCCCAATTGTATAGAAACTAATCCCATAGGATCTGGTTGCAGAAAGGAAGGGTTGTGGACTGAGGCTGTAGTTCAGTTGGGAATGTTCTTGCTTAACCTGGATAGATTCAGTGCCCACCCAGCACTGCATAAACTTAGCATAGTGCCATAAGCCTGTAATCCCAGCATATGGGAAGTGGGAGCAGATTGGTTACATATCAAGGTTCAGATCAGCCTGGCATACACAAGATCCTGTAATAGAGACAAAGACAGAGTACACTTCAATGAAGACCAATTGACAAACTGACAGACATGTTCACATCTGTCCCATTTACTTGGTAGCAAGGGAACTTAAGTGGCAAGGTAAGCAGCTGTTGATTGTAACTAGGTGTCACTTAAGGGTGTATTCTTATTCTATTATAGATCGCTGAGACCTCTGTTCTAGTTTCTGAGGTTTTACTCATCAGAGACTTTGGCTCCACAAGACTCTTCTGGTTATTTTAGGCCAAGTCCTGGCATTTTGTACCTATGCTCAAAAAAAAAAAAAAAAAAAAAAAAAAAAAAAGCTGGAATGTTCCGTTCTGAGTAGGGGGATTTCTGGTTTTGGCTCAGTTTCAACACTGTACTTTGGTCTCTGAACTAGGTGAGTGTCTCAATCTGATGAGGCTGCTATAACCAAGCACCATGGATGGGGGACTTTATACCTCATACATGAATTTCTACCACTTCTAGAGGCTGTCAGTCAGAGAGCAAGGTACGCATGATTCAGTGGCTATTAAGGGCCTTTTGTTTCATGGGTGACAGTAATTATGATTCTCAAATGTAGAATGAGCAAAGGGATGTGGGGGTCTTCTTTATCATCATATTCTAACCATGTCTCAAAAGTTCTATAACTAAGCCCTGACAAGATAACTGCCTACTGCGATAGTGGCATGAATGTGGGAATAACCAGCCATAACCAAAGTAAAGGGCCTCTCGATGAGCTAGAATCCACATCTTATACTATTAAAGGGGCCAAGAACCTATGGCTAGATAGCTTATAGATTCTAGGGGCAAACCCAATTCTCTAATTCTGCTAAATGGACATAGTATAAAAATGATTCCTAATGATTTATTGCTATACCCATAGATCAAAGCCTCTCTCATTCCCCCTCTGAGAAGCTTTTCCTTGCAGTAGGTGACAATTAACCCAGACCTTCAAGTGGTACATGTGCTCAGAATAAGAGAACATAGACTGGTCAGCCCTAAAGGAGACATACATATTTCCATCTCTGCAGGGATCAGCAGTCTGTGCAAAAGAGGGAACATCAAGATTGTTAGAGACAAGGGTGGAGAATGAAATCAAGGAACTATTTTTTTCCCAGACACAACAGGGAAGTTATACAGATGAACCCATAATAATTATGACAGCATGCACAAGACCTGTGCAAGATCCAACCAGCCAAAAGTCCCAGCATAGTGTGTGGGAGGTGGGCATAGATCCCACCACTAGCTGGGGGGCTCCACTGTTTCAATGGCTATAAGGAGAGACAGACAGACAGACAGTGTCGGAACGCTGTTAGGCTGACTACATACAAGAGCAGACACCAACCCAAGACTAGATGGCAAAACAAATTGGATTTGTTGGGGAAACAAAAACAAAAAAGGAAGTAATGGAGGCTGGAAAGGCTGTTTATGGGAGAAAGTGGGGAAGGTAAATATCAAAATGCATTGTAGGAAACTCTCAATCAATAAAAACACTTTAAAATCCCATAGTATTAGAGGTTATAAATTTTGAAAAGATACCAGCCATAGGCTGTAGCAGAAAACAAAACAAAACAAAAAACATTAAAATGAATAAACTGGGACTCCAAAGTAAGTTGGCTAAAATGCACATGCCAAAGCTTAGGACTGGGAAGGAAGAAGACTGGGAGGATGTATGTGGGATTGGTTTTGTATATCAGGAATGGTATGTGCACTCTGTGATACGACAGTAAGTTTTTAGCTTGGCTTTCAGATGGAAAAGTGTCCTGAGGAAGAGTCAGGAACCTGGATTCCCACTCTGCACAGTACAGGCTTGGGAAACAGGCTCAGGTCAAGGCCCTTTTGCCTCTCTGGCCCCTGGGCAGTTTCTAGATATACCAAGTGGCCACTGTCCTTCACTTGGTCCATCAGAGTATGTGACTACTTGCAGGGTCCAGTGGAAAAGTGACAGCGGAGGTGGAGCTTGTTGAAGAGAATTACCATTTCAAGATAGCCATACCACAGTCCAAATGAGCTAAGCAAGCGAGAAAGTACAAAGTCACAGACTGCACCCTCATTGCAAACATAGCACCCCTTATTTTTGACAAGTTTTGCCAGCTGTTGGTTCCACTTCCAGGAACACTCTTTACTGTGGAGCTGTTTGACTTTGGAATGCAGACAACATTTTATCATTGTCATGTCTCTGACTTTTCACTCCCAGAAAAGAGGTTGATATATGGATGAATTCATCAATTTATTCTTCCAGCTGCCCCACCAGAAAGACTCATTTTTGGATGATAACGCCCCCATTGCTGTGTAGACACAGCACATGGACACTTTGCTTTCTCACTAGCCATTAATGTATTTTAGGAGCAGAGGCATCATGGGCTGTGCTTTTTCACTGTGCCATCCAACACAGACATGGGGTGACAAGAGTCTTTGTATGACAGTGGCACTTAGAAGACAGTGTCTCTAGGCTTGGCGATCCCTTCTACAACCTTTTTGTTTTAGAAACTGTATACTTGTGTCTGCACAAGGAAGTGATGGCCTTGCATGGTTTCCTACTGCCCATGGCAAGTGACTTGATTAAAAGTAACATGCCTGTTTTCAGAATGCATTTATCAAGTGAATCCCAAATTGATGTCCTATCTCTCTGCCCAGTATAAAAAGGTGTAAAATTCACAAAGCCCCCAGCCTGACATAAAAAGGCTCCAGCTAAAGCGACAGGCAGTAACACTAATGGGTAGTGATGCTTCTCAAGGTGTCTGAATCCTCTGCAAAGAACCAGAAGGAGCTTCTATTGGGGTGTTTGTGTAAGGAGAAATTTTAAGCTAATTATTTTCAGAAAATACCATGGTGCCCTGTATGTAAAGGAGGGAGTTTCCTCTACATTTCCAGAGTATGGATGCCTATACTGCAAAGAGGCAAGAGGCTGAATGATGAGTGAGACTCAACTGTGGAGGGTGCTGTTGCCATGGAGTAGAGTTTTGTTTGTAGGCCGGAGGAGAAGGAAAGTCCTTACTGGCAGGGACTGCCTTTGTCAGAACTATAGAGAGTAGTTGATGGTAGTGGAGAGGTGAGAGGAGAGGTAGAGATGCCAGGCTGGTATAGTTATCCAAGAGGGAGGAGAGAAGAATCAGAGTAAGAGAGTGAAGATGGATGCATGTGCACTTGAAGGCGAATAAACCTGGGGTACAGTACATAGTAGGCATTTTCACGGCCAATTTGACTAGGTGAAAGATTTACACAGTCTGAAGAGAAACACGAGTCTTTAACTGGATTTAGAATCACCTAGAAGATGCTTGGTAACACCTCTGGGTGTGTCTCTGACGGCATTACCAGAATGGATTCACTGAGCAGGAAAGACCTACCCAGAATGTGAATGCCACCAGTTTATGAAATGGGAGAGCCAGGCAGAATAAAAAGAGAAAGGAGAAAGCTGGTATAGCACCAGTGTTCCCATTTCTGCTGCCAAGGTGTGAGGAGGCCTGTCCGCATAGCCTTCAGACTTCTCTCGCTACCAGGCCTTCCCTCCTTACTGGAGTGTTTCCACTGAACTCAAACTCAAATAGGTCTTTTCTCTCATATTTTGTCTGTAAAGTGTATTGTCACGGTGATGAGAAACATAACCAATACACCAGGGGAGGCCTCAGGTACACAGAAAGAACCTTCCTAGCCAAAGATGTGAAGTGATATAAAGTGAAATTGGGCTTCAGCATAGCAGGAGAGACATAGAGCTCGCCCTTCAGGACTGTTGAGGCACTATGGGACATTCAGTGAAAGTTTCAAGCAGGCATTGGAAGCCAAGTGTGATATTAAGGCTAGAGATTAAGGTTGCTATATTTAGCAAATAGATGTCAGATAAGCAGAGTTTCTTTTTAATAATAAGCACATCTCATAGTACTTCAGAGGATGAACCATAATTTTAGTATAAGTATATCCCAGATTTGACCTGGGACATAGTGAGACTAACATGTGATCTGTTGTTAAGCCTTTAAATTGAGTAGACACTGTATCTTATTTGTTATTTGTACTTGAGAAGTACCAAGGTCAAAATGTCCTATATCCTCAGCCCAACAGGCTCCATCCAGCAAGGGCTTGTGCTTGGTTATTGCTAAACCTGACCGAGCTGCAGCAAACTACAATAACGTGGTCCCTGTAAACTAAAGGGATATTTGCTGGCTTGAACTGACAGAAAATTGGTTGATTGGCTCTTCTACCCCTATGGTGGATTGAGGAATGTGTTAGGTTGGTATCCTGAATGCCAGTTCAAAACATCCAGGCCATCCTTGATTAGAAGTTTCCTTTGGCTTGTAGGTGGTCCTTGGTTATTTTGTTTTGTTTTGCTTTGCTTGGCTTGGCTTTTTTTGTCTTGAAGATCATTTGTTGCTGTTTTATAATTCTGTCTGGTCAACACATCCTGTTTTCATCTCTGTGTGATTCTTCTGCAGACAACTCCTTTCTTCTTAGTTCACTAAAATCTACCTCCTGCTGTTGCTGATCAGACCAAGAGACTGCATGGGCCTCCACTTTGTTCCAGTATCTCTTTATATTCAACCCCAGTATTGTCTCTCTGCCAAACAGATGTGTATTAAAATGTGCATACGAAAAGAAGCAAGCTGAATTTATTTATAAATTTCCTCAATTCACACCTCCCATTGGCATATGATGGTTGTTGTTTTTTTTTTCTATCAAACCCCACAACAAACATATGTTAATAGCTACTTAGAGTGATCAAGACAAATGTGTATTTGGCTATTTCTATCATCACCATTCTGGCCCTTTATCCAAAGATCCAAAAACAAAGTGATTGAGTATTCATAGACATGGAGGCATCTTTTCCTGAGGATCACTTTCCTCATGAGGAATGAGTGACGTGAACATCCTAGTAAAAGTGTTGGATTTGATTGTTAGGCATCATATCACATGTTATACAGTATTAAAAATGGCCTCAAGCATGGGGGATCTTTCCATATTCTGAGCTCTTTGATTTCTTTCTTCAGAGACTTTAAGGTTCTTGTCATACAGATCTTTCACTTGTTTGGTTAGAGTCACACCAAGATATTTTGTGTTGCTTGTGACTATTGTGAAAAGTGTCGTTTCCTTAATTTCTTTCTCAGACCATCTATTCTTCGAGTATAGGAAAGCTACTGATTTGTTTTGTGTTAATTTTATAACCAGCCACTTTGCTGAAGTTGGTTATCAGCTGTAGGAGTTCTCTGGTGGAGTTTTTGAGATCACCTAAGTATACTATCATATCATCTGCAAACAGCGATATGATATGGCTGTCTCCTGAGAGGCCCTGCCAGAGCCTGACAAATACAGAGGTGGATGCTCACAACCAACCATTGGACTGAGCACAGGGTCCCCAGTGGAGGACTTGGAGAAGAGACTGAAGGAGCTGAGGAGGTTTGCAGCCCCATGTGGGTAGCAACAGTCTCAACTGGCCAGACCCCCTGGAGCTCCTTGGGACTAGACCACTAACCAAAGAGTGCACATGGCTCCGGCCACATATGTGGCAGAGGATGGCCATGTTGTATATTAGCGGGAGGAGAGACCCTTGGGCCTCAGAGGGTTCTATGCCCCAGTGTAGGGGAATGCCAGGGTAGGATGATGGGAGTGGGTATGTGGGGGAGCACCCTCACAGAGGCAGGGGGAGGGGAGCTAGGATAGGAGGATTCCGGAAGGGAGACCTGGAAAGGGGATAGATAACATTTGAAATATAAATAAAGTATCCAATAAAAGAAAGAGTTTTTTAAAAATGGCCTCAATTTCTACATAGGTTTGGGGTCTTGTGAGTAGTGACTTATCTATGTGGATTGGGATGTGCATTCTTTCGTTAGATTTAAAGGCTGACAACAAATCGTTGCTTAACATTTTATTCATCATGGCACAAGATAGAATTTTAAGAAACACCACTGAAAATTTTCATTGCCAACATGAAAATTAAGAGTAGCACGTTATATATATATATAACCCTCTTTGTATATAATACACTGACTCTTCTGATTTGAAAAACAAAACAAAACAAAACAAAACAATGGAAAATACTGAAGCAAACTGCCACCTGCTGGTCAAAGTGGTTTTGCAGTTGTAACACTTCAAATTGTTGAAGTACTGTATACTGTAGTAACACACACATTACAATACACATAATATTACTGAAGATAATGAAGACATATTTTCTCAGCCTTTGGTACAATGTAAGCGCAAAGATGTAGCTTTTTTGCTCCCCCCCATAGGATTTACTTTACACAGAATTGCTTGTAATTAGGCTAATATTGATAACAGGGCAGATGGGGGAAATGATGTATAATTTGAATGTATATTTGGATTTTAAAACTTTTTATAATTGGATTTGAGTTGGTAGTTTTGAAAAATACATAAAAGCAATCCACTATAAATACATATTATAAGTGATCTATATAAAATTAAATTTGACCTAGAATGGGATGGAAACTCTTAAGTGCTCTTCGGCACCACCTTTCTCTGACTTGATTTGCTGAGTCCTTTCTAAACAGATTCTAAAAATATATTTCATAATGTATCAAATTTAATATTTCCTTAAAACATACTCACTATGAAAAAGCATTCAGTGACTATCACTCTTGTGTCTCAATACTATATAAAAATATGGCTTCTCATTTTCTCTTTCGTTTGGTCAGTATTTCCTTAGGCATTGAAGGGAGGGCTGTCCCCAGTTAAAAGGTGATGGCAAAAAGCACAGATACCCGCTTGTGCATATTCCAGAACATATAGAATCTGGTTGCTTAATATATCTCATAGTGTAATATAAGTGCAGTGATTTTTTTTAATTGTTCTGTCTTCTCTGTGAATATATCATATTGATGTACACAATTTGTTACAGAATATACAATAGTCAAAATTGAAGACACAAATACAATTAAGCTATAATGAAGCAAGAGTTTTCTTACATAGAGCCAATGTAGGTTGTTTTGAGAGTGGGAATTGTCACGTTTGTTTGCTTGTTTCTCCTAAGGCTGGCTATGCAATAGAATCTTACCATAAATGGCAAGGGGAGAAGTGAATCTCTAAGTGGACTTTCTCTTGTGTTGCTTTTTCAAAGTGTGGAAAAACAAAAAGGAAAGTGTCCAATTGTCCCTAGACAAGTGTTCCGGGTCTGGGCCGGAAGATGTGTTTTGGAAGGGTTGGCTCCAGCTGCTGGTGGGCTTATACTAGGGTTTCCGGGAGGGCGTCGGGGTTATCAGTCGACAGAAGCTCCCAGATCTGCCACCGCTCTCGCTGCCAGTCGAGCCAGCTGGTCTCCCCTAAGTTCTGCTTGTCCTGCTCACTGGCTGAGAGGGAGTAGGCGCTGCTCAGTTTTTTTGGCCTGGTCTGATGCTCCCCTGAGGCCTGCTGGCCTCCTTCCGCAGCTGTTCCTGAACCTTCTTCATGCCTCTGGAGCCTCCACAGGGGAGGAGGCTCCAGTAGCTGCTGGGCTGAGGATGTGGCAGGCTTCCCTGACCCCGGGTAAGGAGGAGGGGGGCGCCTGTCATCTCTACCACTCTCCTGAGGTCTCTGGTACACAGGCTGGGCCTGGCTTTGCAGCCAGGCCACATCCTCCTTGCTCTCGGCCAGGTCTTCTGTGCTGTTTAGGGACAAAAATGTCTCAGACCTGGCTGCAGGCCGCCTGGCCCCCCTGCTGCCGTCCTGGATGTGGGGAGTGCTGCAGACACGTGACACCGGAAGGTGGACACTGCACTGCTCCACGGTGGACGCTGTCTGAGTCCTCCGAATTACCTGAGTGCCACTGTCCAGCCCTGTCGGGCTCCCCGGACACCGAGGCCAATTCAGGGAAAGGTTCCCTTGAGAAAGGGAACAAGGCCTCGGTCGGAGGGAGCTACTTTCAAAAATGTCGCCATGAGAACCTGGAACCAGAAAGGCAAGAATCTGGGGTTAGTTTTGACAACTGCCTTGGGGACTAGCTGCTTGCTCTTTTCTTTTTTCACAATTTCCTTTTCTATAGCTGAAAATGGACGGCATGCTCTCAGCTATTAACTTCCTGAAAAGAAAAAATCTCCCTAGCAAGAGTGACTGCAGGGTCTTTGTGATAGCAGAACCGGTTATGTGGCCACTCCAGACACATAACCTAGATCCTCACAGGCTTATCTTATCTGCTGAACCACATATCCTGCCATAACCACCTAGGCTTTAGGAAAGCAGCGACGGTGAACTACCTGTCCAAGCTTAGCATATTGAGGGAGAAGGCCCAATGAGCTAGTGTCCCTTTCTTCTTCTCTTTTCAATATTTTCTGAATGATGGTTGGCAAGCAGCTAGCTATCTTAAGAGTAGCAAGGAAGAGATTGGGAAAATACATTTTTAAAGTAAAGTTTAAAAATGGCACTTCACCTGTCATTCCTGGGTCTTTGGATCCACTTTTTAATGTTGAATGCCAAGTTCCCCAGATATTGAAAGGCTCCTCTGACATATCTAGGGAAGACAGTATAAAGGGGTCCATAACAGAGAAAGTTAAGGATGAAACCAATAAATATCATTACATGTCTTTGGCATAAAATATCATACTCAAGGTTTACTAGACGCAAAACAATACAGAACTAATATACAGTAAATGTGTGACATGAGCCCCAGAATTCAGAACTTCAAAGGATGATCTTTGCCTATACCCCTGGTTCTGGAGGTTAAGTGGCTCTCCTGGAGGACCCCGGCAGTTCTGATATTATCAAAAGGGCAAGAGGGAGGCAAAAGAAAAGATGCCGTTATGTTGGTAGCTTCAGACTTGAAAGAAACAGCCATGAAACTAGGCCCACAGAAGCTAGAAAGGCCCTGAAATGGACTGTTGCCCAGATCCTCTAGAACAGAAGGCAGTTCTACGCGTGATTTCTGACTTCCCAAACCATAAGAGGGCTAACCCATGTGTGACTTCATTGTGAGTAGTAACAGTAGTAGGACACTCACACAAGGGAGCAGTTGGTAATGGCCACATGGACTCCAGCTACAGGAACACAGACAAAGAGAGACAACAGTGCTGGATTCTGAACTTCCCTCGGGGACACTGCCCTACTTCCACCAGCAGATTCGTTCCTGTGTGTGTTTCTTTCTCCTCCCTTCTCCCAGCAGATAGAGAATCACTGCCTTAGAGGGTATCAGAAGATTATAAGACAGACTAAGGCATTGGAAGTAAAAAGACCAGAAGCGTCTACAAGATTACAGGACACAGATTAGTGGGGGCTTAATCCATGGCAAGTGTTCCAATAATGACTGCTTGTAGATTCACTGATGAGCCAATACATGGGCCATTCATACCATTCTTAGTTATCCTATCAGGAGTCCATGGGCCTCTGTATAGTTCAGTTATTCCTTTGACATCCTGCTACCTGGAATTGCCAGAACATCATTGTGATAACAGGGCTAGTGATTTTGTCCCTGGATGCTGACATTGTCTGGTTCTGGTACACTGCATTGTTATATGGTAGATTCAGCACCTTTCCTTGATGAAAATAACGGAAATAATTGAGTGACATCTGAGACTAGCAAATAGGCAGTGCAAATCTAATATCGGGGACACAGAGACTCCTCTGGATACCGAAAAGAAAAGATCATTTGGGAAAATGAGTGTCTCTTTGGGGCATACCTCACTTCATAGGTATTTGAGAATCAGAGGTTGAAGGGACCTTCTAAGTCAATGCCATGGGGTCAGCATCCCTTTCTCCCATCTTTTGTATTTAGTATATACTCAGTAAATGTTCCTTGAATTGCAGAAATAATAAACAAAGGCCTAATGAAGAAGGTCAAATATGGCCCACCCATGTTGCATCGACTGGCAGGTGATTAAGTAATTGGGCTGTCAGTTACCTTTTCCAAGCCTTGGTCCAGGAGAACTTTCTCTTGACTTCGACTTTGGCGATGGCAAGTGGCCCACCAGTGTATACTGCTCTGGCACTTTATAAAGCTTCTCCGAGCCCCCCCGGGCCCTGTCCTCTTGCATAGCCAGCAGGGAGCGCTCAGACAGTACTGGGGAGTTGTTGTCATAAGGGGAGATGTCTCCACTGGAGGCTTTGTTGGAATCTGTAGATGAATGCCTCCCTCCCATGGAAAAGGAAACTTCTGTCTGAAGCATGTCAGGGCTCCTGGCATAAGATAATAGAGGCGTGTAAGTTTGATCACATTCCGACATTACACAATCACCAATGCAATACTTCGAAGACATGGACATGGAGGCTGAAATAAAAACACCTTTTGAGCAATGGTCCAACAAACACATCCCCATCAATCATGCGAAAGCGTTTTCCATAAAATGGTCACAAGATGGCAGAAAAACACAGCAAATGTAATAAGACATGGCAGCTGGTGAAGAATGGGACAGAGGAGAACGTCAAGTTCTGCTGTAGTTGCCAGTGTTCAACCAGCAGAGGGCAGTAAATCCTCACAAATGTTACAAAACAAAGGTCAACTAAAAGGGTGGAGATGAACCCACAAGGGCCTGTGTTCCACAACACTGCCCGCTGGCAGAGAGGAATAAAACCTAAGAGATTTAACAAAAACAGGACGTAAATACAGATGGATCCCTGTCACCACCTTGCATGGCTCAAATGCCACATGGACTGATGCCTGATTAAACATAAGAGTTAAAGCCCGGGGGTCACTATTAAGCAGATTTTTTTAATCTTCCTTAGTCTCCTGAATTAAAAATAATCTAGACAGGGACAATTCTGGGTTAAAGGAAGCGCAGGGACAAAAATGGAGCAGAGGCTGAAGGAAAGGCCATCCAGAGACCACCCCACCATGTGATCCATTCCATCCACAAACACCAAACCCCAACACTATTGCTGATGCCAAGATCTGCTCGCAGGCAGGAGCCTGGTGTGGCTGTCCTCTGAGAGGCTCTGTCAGCACCTGACTAAGACAGATGCAGATACTCACAGCCAACCATAGGACGGAGCCTGGGGACCCCAAGGAAAAAGTTAGGGGAAGGGCTGAAGGAGCTGAAGGAGATTGCCAAGTTCATAGGAAGAACAACAGTATCAACTAACCAGACGCCCCCCCCCAGAGCTCCCAGGGACTGAAGCACTGACCAAAAGGCTGGCCAGTCCGTGGCTTCCGCTACATATGTAGCAGAGGTTTGCCTTATCTGGCATCAGTGGGAAGGGAGATGCTTGGTCCTGTGGAGGCATGATGCCTCAGAGAAAGGGAATGCTAGAGGGTTGAGGTAGGAGTAGGTGTCTAGGTGGGGAGCAACCTCTTAGAGGCAAAGAGGAGGGGTTAAGGGGTGGGAGATATGTGGAGGAAAGACGGGGAAGGAGGATAACATTTGAAATGTAAACAAATAAGATGATTAATAAAGAAAAATAAAAATATCCCCCCCAAAATAATAATCCAGGCTTAACAGTTCATTGTGGCTTTAGGGTAAACTTTTCTCTTCCCTCTGTACACCTAGCAAATTAATTTATAGTTCCTGTGATGAAGACAATGGTGCTACTGGTGGAAATGTCTATGTATGAAGAGGTGGCTAAACTGGTAAATGATGTACTGTCATAAAGAACCGAGTGTGTGTAAATA
This sequence comes from Apodemus agrarius, assembly GCA_964023405.1. Taxonomy (NCBI): domain Eukaryota; kingdom Metazoa; phylum Chordata; class Mammalia; order Rodentia; family Muridae; genus Apodemus; species Apodemus agrarius. Next base: position 23,410,606 of record OZ030010.1, read on the forward strand.
CACAGAACATGAATTTGCAAGGCATTACTAGTTTTGCAGTATAATCTATAGCATTATCTCACATACCATTAGCATCCGCACTTATGAGTTGTCATAGCAACAGAAATAACAGCGAAAATGTAAATGAAACAGGAAAATGTGAATACCAGGAATGTCCGGACTGGGCAAAGTCTTACCTGGAACCATCTTTATTTTCTACCTTCCTCAAAACAGTGTCCCTGACATCTTAAAGGGAAATGATTAAAGGTTGATTAAATGTTTCACAAGACGCTTCTGCATCCCCACCCCCATACCCTATTTGCTTCTCTTTACTGGTCTTTGGTTTCCATTTGTTGCAGTTTTCAAAACAAATCCTTTGTGGTCTCAGAGAAGGTAAACATACACAGAGCAATCCTCTCCCAGCCAAATGGTTTTTGGCATGCAAAATGAAGGAAGTAGATTCATCGGTCCCTAGCTTTATCTCAGGTTTCCAGCAAGGGTTAGTACCCAGGGGAAAAATGTCCTGGCATTTGTGATCTGCCATGCCTGTCAGAAGCAGCCCGGACTCTGGCTCTTTTGCTGAGGATATTTCCTACCCACATAGAATAACTAAAACCTTTGCTTGCCTCCTCTTTGAACTGATATCACACAATCTTATAGGCAGGAGCCAAAGGACAGCTATGGGGATGATTTTCCAGACTTGTAGGCTGCCAGTGAATTTGAAGGGAAATAAAATCAAGAATAAGCTAACAGCTTCTTCTGGAAAGGGGGGAGGAAACTAACCACCATGTCTAATTAAAGGGGTAAAAAAATCTTCTTAATTCTCTAGGTAGGGAAACACAAATTCATACAAATGGGTAGTTGCCTATTGTCATGGGATGTGGCTCTTCTTGGGAAAGGTTTATTATGAACACTGAAAGAAGTGACTATATTCAATTTAGAACCAGAAAGGCCTCAGATGAGATTATTGGGCTGATTTTAGTAGTTTCCCCTTATTAGGTGATATGTTATTTTCAGTCATTAGTGAAAATGCCTTAGTTCTACCCCAGAAGACTAAGTCATAGTTCTTTATCTAGTGTTGGGAAACCATAGCCTTATTGTACGGAAGAGTCTACGCCAATGCCCAATTCATAAGCCCACCTGAACACTGCAGAGTTTGGATTTTGCTTCCTTTTATTGATGGAATGGTGGGTTGGAGGTGCTTCACAGACACCACGATAATTTCAGCTTTTGTGTTGCACATTTCTTCTTACCAGAAATGTAGAAGACAAACATCCAGGGCAATGGTCTAAATGTACATTCAGCCAGGAGTTAAGAGCATAAATGAGAGACCTCAGGGAAGAAAATTTTTCTCTCAAGACTTCATATTGGGAACATTTAAGGTTTGTATAGAAGGGGTAGTTTTTTCTTCTTACCCAGTGCTACTAAGAACTCTGTACTAAATAATGCACGTCTCTCTGCTATGAGGACTAGAAGGTTGAAAGGGCATGGAGGCCTGTGTGAGTTGTTGCATAGATGCTTATGGGGTGTCTGTATATTTTGCACCCCAAACTCAGCTTACCACTCTTCTCATTGTTTTTCCTTCTTTGCCCCTCTCACATTACTTCCCATGACACTGTTCCGCTACACATACTTTTTTCCAAGATGCTTCAGACACTTCTAATGGAGCTGGTATACTGAGGGGAATTGTACTTACATTAGTTGTTGGAAAAATGCAGAACAGGCAATGTCATGTTTAGTGGTTTGGTGAAAAGGAAACAAAACAAGGGCAATCAAGAATAATTGAAACATGAACTCCCATCGCTCTGCTAGTTTCTTCCCTTCTCATTGCTCGCATTGGATCTCCCAGATCAAAAGGAGGGGGAGGGGCTTGTCCCTTTCCTCTTTCCTCCACATTGACTTTGCAAAAGTTCATTTAGCAGCTGAGAGAATGTACTCTCCCTAATAGTGCTACATCTCCATCATTTGGAAATATGCATTTGCAAACTCCACTCGGGACTTTGAACTGGCTGAATCAATCATGGATCCTGCTGCAAACTAAGCACATGAGACACCATGCTAAACAACATGAAAGATTTCAAGGTGGCAACAAGAGGTTGCTACAACAAACAGGAGATCCTTTCGCGTGCCAACCTGTTGCCTAGGAAGCCATCTTTGCCTATTGGAATGGAAACATTGGGGTAGGGCCAGGAGATTGTGTTTATAGAAGATTCTGACACGTGGAAGAGTTTAAGGGTCTCTTATAATTAAACCTTCCTTCCCATCCCAATCCATATATATGAGAGTGGGCTAAAGATCTGCTAAGAGCTAAGAGTGTACCAATGAAGATTAAGCTGTATGTAGTGTTGACTCAACTAAAAGGGAATTTAATGGTTGTGACCTTAATATGGATGGGCCTCAACTAGAGAAAGGAGTGGAGATTACCCATCCCAGCCAACACTTAAGCCTCCTCTAGCATCCATATTCAGGAATCAGAAAGTGGACTGAAGTCGGTTGTGGGGCAGTAGGAATTAAGAGAAGTGGTTTGGATATTGAAGTGCACAAATTGTTTTACAGTTGAGGGGTCCAGGTAGCTAATGTCATAGCCAGGGACACAGACAGTGCCATCCAATGACAGATGATGCTTTCCCATTTTGGTTTCCCCCATTACTATATTCCAGCTATAAAAATGGGTCCAATATGGGTACACATGGGAAGCAGCTTGAAAAATATGTGGCATGCTGCTTTGGACTGTAATAAGACTGATAGCTATTCAAGTTCATTATATGGTAGGACTTGCACTAAGCTAGTCTGGAATGTTTTTGCTCCTGACCTAAGATTAGAAATGGCCAAGGAAAACAGGTAGTTGGTTAAAATACCTTATTTGTCTAGTAGTCCAGGTAGTAAGATTTAAACTCCCTTAAATTTAATAAGCACATGTACTTGGTGTGGTAAATTAATACTAAAAATCTATACTTTTAACTTATAGTTAATGGCTTCTTAAAATGTTTAAAACATATCATTCAGTTTGTTTTCTCAGCACAGGAGAGAGGCATAGCCACATTTGCTTATGAGCCCATGTCAAAAGAATTCCCAGATGGAGACAGATATCCTCCTCTTCAGAATCTCTGAACTAAGCCTCACAAGAGTTCTTTCTGATTTGCAAATAGGACCCCCACCTTTAACAAGACCGTTCTAAGTAAGCATTAGGATGTTTAAGTACTTGCTTACTTACAGACATGACTGGCTTTGATGAGGGTAGCAGTAGCTGAGGCACTGTCTCTGAAGCTTGGTGTGATCTTTCTTTGTTTTTGGATCTTAACAGAATATTGGCTGATTAAGTTGCTAAGTCATGCGGTTTTGATACTGTGTACAGTGGATCATACTCAGTGTACAGCGAGTGGATCAACGGTAGGATTATTGAATAGATGGGCTGCCAGACAACATGGGTTTGTCTCTAAGCAGGGAGGGTAACTTGGTAGATTCTTAAACCCCAGGACCATCCCCAGCATGCATGGCCAGTCCTAGCTAACCAAACATGAGATGGGCATGGAGAGTGAATCAACATTCTCACCCTTAGCTGATCTCTCCAGGTCAGGGTGTAAAGTCGCTGGCAGGGTACTGTGAGCAAGCCTGCACTGCGGCCGGAAATACAGAACTGGTTCTGTGAATAAATGAAGAACTCCAATTCAACTCTTAGTGTTACTGGTCTAGCCCCTTGCTGAGCTATCTAGCTAAGACAAAGGATTCAAAGGTGTGTTATCTTTATCCTTGGCTCAATCATTCAATTGATAAACTTCAGTCTGCTGGAATGCAAAGTTTGTAATTATCTTGTGCACTATTAATTGCACCAGGAAGTAATCCATTGTCATAGCAGGCCTGGAATTATGAAGATTCCTACATTAATCATGCACGAGACTGCAAAGCTTCCCTTAGGTAGACTCCTGAGGGATAAAACACCTCTTCAAAGAGAAGCAGAAGTGAATCTCATCTCTGCTCCAGATGGTAAAACCAGTACATGATGTAGGCAGAAATTACAACCTATTATATAACAGTTCACAAAGTAGTAAAAGATGCCTTTAATTGTGAGCATTGATGATCCAAATGGTACAACTTTGATAAGCTGAACAAAATACCACTAAACTACAAGAAACCTATCACCATTTTATAGTACAGAAAGTTGATTTATGATAGGGGTGGATTTCTAACTATAAAGAACAATGATGTTATAGTTCCTAACTTGCTTTTGGGAACGAACAGAGGTCTTCAACCATAATCTTGATGCACTAGGTCACAAGTGTTCCTATTGATTTTCTTTTATAATTTCAATAAAAACTTTGTGACGGCCACTTACAAACTCAATTACATTGAAATTTAAAGATAGATCCTATGGGTTTGGTTCATTTGTGTTTACTTTCTCCAAAAATACAGTTAAATATGTTTCCACACGTGGGTAGGAACGAATGCTCTGTCCAGTTTGGTTGAATATCTATTATATTTCTTGGGCAACTATGAGAATTGATAGAAAAAAAAGGAAAAATTTCTTTACTGTGTTTTTGTTTATTTATTGTTTTGAGATAAGGTCTCATGCTATGGTGGCCTCAAACGTCACTGTATAGGCAGGGCTGGCCTCAAAGCCCCTGATTCTCTTGCTCCCAGCTCCCTAATGCATAAATGACATGCCTGGCTCTTTAGGTTTTCTTTTTGTTTTTTCTTTTTTTGTTGTTTTTTGTTGTTGTTGTTTTGTTTTTTTTCGAGACAGGGTTTCTCTGTGTAGTCCTGGCTTTCCTGGAACTCACTCTGTAGACCAGGCTGGCCTCGAACTCAGAAATCGACCTGCCTCTGCCTCCCAAGTGCTGGGATTACAGGCGTGCGCCACCATGCCCGGCTTATCCTTAGGTTTTCTGAAGCCCACATTTGAAAATTACAAGAACTATTATTAGAATTAGTTTCGATACTATAGATGCTCCAGAGCTCCACTGGGTTCCATCTCCCCAGCTGTAGATGTATGGCTCTTGTTCACACCAGAACATGTTCAGTTATACCAAGTGTTTATTGTGTAGAGTTCCAGGGGTCTGAAACACCTCAGTGAAAAAAAGAAAACTGTGCATTTAAATACTAATTATTTTTATGTAAGGGTCTTTTCTCTCCCTAGAATATTACAGAAGCAAAAAATTACTAAAAAAAAAAAAAGAAGAACAATAGGTATTTTGGAACCTTGAACACTGAATTAAGATTCAATGCATCATTTATATGCAACAATGTTATTATTATCTAATCTCAGGTTAAGTTAACTAAAAATCATTTCAAGTTGTCACTTGGTCAACAGAAACTGTCACACTTAGTAATTGCATTAAAAAGAGAAAAAGGGGAGGTTGTGACAACATGATTGATGGGTTGCCTCCATTTAGGACAGGCCCACACATTTTACTGTCAGCGTGGCATCATGGGTGGCTGACTAAGGTATTGGTATTTAAAAAAATGTTTTCTCCTTTGCTTCTCATCGACAAGTGGCAATCAAATTTGATTTTGTAAACTATTGTATCACAACGGTGTGTTCCTGACTGAGCTATTTCCTTACATTTTGTGCCTAGATATGTGGTTCCTTTGCCTCACCCTAGTCCTGACCCTGCTAAAACACTTTTGTTTAGCTTTAGAGGTCTTTATTCAACATGCATGGTCCTCTTAGATTAACAGTCCATCATCCTCCCTTATATTCTAATATACATTTTGAATCAAAGAGAGGGCAGTCGGTTTTAGGGACTTCTGAAGAAAAGAGCACATAATTCTAGCAAGTACACCAGACAAGTTGTTAAAAAGTGGGAAGCTTAGCAACTTTTGTACTGAAAATCTCTTCTAATCCCCCTTTGGCATACCACTTTGCTTGAAGCTAAACACTGAAGTGTATGAGCACACGAAAAGACAATAAATTCCCATTGTTCTCACCCAATTCGGATGTTGTACACAAAAAGGAAAAACCCAAATCAAAACAAAACAACAGGTTACCAAATATCACAAAATATTTGTGCTTTCAAAACAGATATAATGATGATGATGATGATGATAAAGAATTAATTATTTCATTCTGTGCTTTACACTCTTTTTAAAATTCATTTCTCGCCCTCCCCAGAATTAAAACCTGGGGCATTTCTACTTGGCCATACAGGAATCTCAAGCTTATGTATGTGAACTGGGGAATGGAGGCTTCAGGGGAAAGAAAGTCAAAAGTCTCCAGTGAATAAGGAGCTTTGCTTTTAGAACTGACGAGGTCTCTTTCTCATGGGCCATATTTTATGCTCATCTGTTATCTCATAGATATCACAATGCCTCTTATACAAGCAAGTAGCTATAAATGAACCATATAGTGAAGTTCAGAGTAACCCAAGAGTAACTTTAATCTCTAGTTAACAGATGAGAAAATGGAGTCAGAATCATCAATGAACATACCTTAGAGCACAAAAGTAATAGCAATAGAGTTGAGTTTGGACATAAGGAGATCTCAATCGCAACTTGAAGCTTGCAAGCAGTGTCATATATTATACAGACATAGCTGATTGGTGGTTAATTGACATGAGTACCTCTGTAGACAGCACCATCTGTCAGTTTGGGGTACTGTAATTTATAATCACTATAAATCCATAATTATAGTGGTATTTTGTCTCTGTGTTCCTTTATCACTACTTTCTGATTTTAATGTCACCCCACCTACCTCAGCCTGCTATTTTAGGACACACCTGCCTACGTTCATTATTGTATCTCCAGACAGATGGCAACTTTGCTGTTTTGATGAAGTCCAGGACTAGCCATCTGAACACCCAGACCCAGTCACATCTTTACTGGGGTTCCAAGTGTACTGCATGTTCTTCCTTTCCCCAGAAGCCATTATGAGCCTGCAAATCACACCTTTTTTTTCTTTTCTACAAACCCCAAGTGGATTTATAAGCCAGAATACTTGTGCTACTTCTTTATCAACTCAAGGATACATGTCAAAGGTCAAAACTCACACCACCCAAGTCTCCATGGGATTTTAAATATAGAGAATCCAAGTTGTAGATCTCAGTCAGGTTTTTGGAGTTTGGGCTGATTATTCGAATCATTTGGGGAGGTTTGACACTCCCCATATCTGCATTGCAACCCAGAACAAATTAGCAAGCACTGTGGAGCCGTTCTTTTACAATCTCCAGGTGTTTGGAATGAGCAGGTAAGTCTGAGGTTACCATGAGACCATGTCTAAGTACTGGTCACCTGGAATTCTGTTACATACAGAATAATATACCTCTTCCATCAGCTCTAAATGCACATGAAGTAAATAAAATGCCTTGACATTTTAAGCTTCCTATACTCCAGATGTGAATCATGGGCAAGTAGCAACAATAGCACAGGGGAGCTTGTTGGAAATATAGAATCTCAATCCTCTCTAATGAGAATCACCTTCCCAAGGTTTGAAGTGCTCCATATATACTGGGAGTTTGGGAAGCGTATGTTCATGGCCAAAACTGACCACCAACTGCTCAAGCCTCAGAAGGCCACTAAAATCAAATATTATTTGCACAAATATCTATATTTTACTTCATGGCATTAGTAGTGGCATTCTGGACTGTTCTTTGCCTGTGCCGAGAGGAAAACAAAACAAAAGAAAAAAATCTTCCTTCTCTGTAAAAAGAGTCACTCATACAAGGACTGGGAACAAAAGAGGACAGAGCAATTACACAGCTTGGTGTGGGCTTAATATGTACACTTGTTTCTTCCTAAGAGCAGAGAAGGAAAGATTCTGTTCTTACCTTGGCATTTATATGCCAAAAGCATTCCTGTAAACCACAGTGCATTCATGTCAATGGTTCTTTTGAAAATCGAATGTACCTATCTGAATACAGCCACACAAAAGAAATCTGGACAGTCAACAGTCCTTTTTTTTCAGGTTAATGCTTTTTAGATTTCCTCCCATATAGCAAGAAAATGTTACAAATGAAGATGAACTAGGGAGTTACAAATCGAAGCATCACTTTTTTTTTTCTTGCCCACAGCAGAGAAACAAGTGAGAGTATTAAAATGCTGGTAGCATATGGTTTGTTAGGGAGAAATGAGAATTTACACCTTGATGGGAGTTCGAAATCTGGGAAAAAATTAAGTGCAGTTCCAAATCTCTGATGTGAAAATAAGATCCTGAAATGCAGGTCCATCTGTACTTTTTATAGATTTATATTTACTTGTGCTTCTTGGAACTCAAATCCAAGCAGAACATCTTACTTGAACCAGAAATTTCCTTGATATTGATTGGCACTGAAATTGATTTTTCTTACAGTGCAATTGAAAGGGTGATCTGATTACAAGCTCTTCCCTGTACTGCTGGAATGGAAGGGAAGCTGAACTGAGCTGAGCTATTACTGTAAATTGGCTTGGCAAGAAGGAGACTAAACAATGCAGAATTTCTTTTCATTAGATCTCCCCAAATAGTATCATTTTATTATCACCTGAAATAATTTGAAATGAAAAGTAATCAAATTGGACAATTAGTTTTGAAAAATAGCTGAAAATGTCTCATTTCTAAGCTATGTCCAAATAAACCATATCTTTAATAGAAATCTATGACTGAAAAATAAAGAAATGATATGAATTAGGCTAAGGCATGTCATTGGTTCTAGGATTAAGGCCACTTTTGAAGTCAATAGATCCTGGGCAAATGTGTCCTAGACTTGTGGATGAAACATAAAATCTGAACAAGGAACCCATTTCTGTGCTCCTATCAAGGCAACATGGTGGCAAGCCATACCTTACAGCATGCCTTGCATTTTCCTTAGTGTGCATTTTCATAAAGTCAATATAAGCTATACATAATGACAGAGCTAGAAAAGTACACACTTCTCATTGCAAAGGGACACTTAGGTTTCAGCGAAGGTTATTCTTGTGGTTTGGAAATGGATTGCTCCCACCTGTAAAGTTGCACAAGGAAAACCCCCAACCCCCAGAAAGCCAACAGGGCATTAATCATCTATCAAGGTTCTTAACAGGCATGCCCAGATTTTTGACATTGTAATACAACATTGCCACTGACAGAGTTAGAAAGACATGAGTTTGTGCTTTCCTACTGGCCTGAATTCTTAGCTATACTGAGACACACAGCTGGAGGACACAAGTTGGACATGTCTGCTAGAATCATTTCTACCCATTCTCTTCCTTTGAGCTTCTTGCCAGTGATTCAGCACTTTTCCCGCCCTGTGAACACAATGAGAACTTTCTGAAGGTGCTAGAGAAAGTAGAAAACAAAGAAGAAATATCTGGGAAAAGTGGCTTGGAATTTGGTAAGTCAATAAGACTAAAATGATTTCTGCTTAGTTAGTTTGACCAGAATGGCAAAAAAATAAAAAAAATTTAAAAAAATTGTCAAAATCCTACTTGTGTCACTCTGCATGCAAATATGGCTACCTATCAAATTCTTTAGCTATAGAATGAAATGTTAAAATCCCCAATGGGGCTCTAGTAGCTGGAAAACATGCATACTCACGAGGATTGGGAAGCCTTTCTTCTCAGCAAGTAGTCCACAACATCCGGATCTGTCTCCAGAAGGCTGATCAGCACTTCATTCTGGAGATCTGGGGGAACCTGGAAGAGCCAAATGGTGAGGAATAAGCAAAGACCCGCGAAAGATGCAGAGCATGGCCTCGGGAGCCTTCTGTCAGCACACTGCAGGGCTCCGAAGACCTAAGGAAGCAGAGTGACTTACCAGTGTAAACCAAAGCCTATACCAACTCACACAACATGCCTAATTCTCAGGACAAACTAGAATATTATCTTGTTATCACACTCCATCCAGAATGCCATATGCCGGGAAATCCTGTCTAGTCATTTGGATGCTTGTGCTGCACAGACTAGATTTTCCTGGCTTTGAGGAAGCAAATCATAGGTAAGAGGAATGGTGTTCATGATTTATAGCTAAGTGAGGATACTTTCTAGAGTTCATGTGTTGAATTATGCTGAAAGAATGGGCATAAATTATGATTGTCTTGACATGTTCTGGAACATCCAGTCAGCTGATTAAGTTTTCATGCCCTTGAGCCACAGTCCTTAAATTCTAGGTCTAGCATTTAAGTTGCAGGACTTTTACCACTATACATTAACAAGGACCCATTTGTCTCAGTTTACCCATCTGTAAAATGGGAATAACAGTCATGACCCAAATAGTTGCTAATGCAAATGACTCATTTTGTACTGACAGTTTGTAACTGGTCAGTGATAAGCATTCAAAAAAAAAGAAAAAAACCAAAACTAATGCTGGCATCCTCTCTGTACAGGCTATGATAATTCAACATCTGCCCTGCCCTTCCTCATTTCTTGTTCCCAATCCCTGCTGAATATTTATCACATCACTATTTCATGTGCCTAACAGTAACATTATACATGAGTACCACATTTCTCCCAGCCTAATCTAAGTCAGTCATGTGGAAATGTTCTCTATGGGACAAGATTGAACCCAGCTCTGACTTGCAGTTTTCTACTCCATTCACCCTGCTAGCCCAAGCAGAAGCAACTTAGACTACTGGGAGAAAATACATTTCTCACACGCAAACACCGAGGGGAGAGTTTTCAAAACCACAGGGACAAGTCTTCTGAGAATAAGTGGTTGGAGGAAGAATTGGCCTTCGGCCTCTTACACTATTCAATTGTTCTTGAGTTTAGAGAAGCTGGAAACAATCTTATTAACAAAAACAGAGATGAGAAAGGAAGAGAACGCCTTCCTTCTCTCATAAATCTGGTCCTCCTACCTCATCCTGAATCCTCATGAATGAAATTGCCAAATTCTAGCCACATAGCTCAAAATCTCCAAGGTGAGTCCAAGCCTGTGTGTGTCTTGTCTACTCCCAGGCGTAGCCAGGAGATCAGCTCGACTTCCTGTGTTTGTTACTTCTTCCCTCCCTTTCCATTCCAACGGCAGTGTCTAAAGTTCAAGCCTTCATTACCCCTTTGTAGTGTCCATCTGTTAGCCATTAGCACCCTCCATTCCCCTCTTCTTAGAAAAGTTACATCCCAGTCCTCTCTGGAGAACCACCAGCTACTCTCTAAACCTTGGCAAAAAGGGTGATGTGTACCTTCATTTAAGTTGACCAGCCATTCCAGTCCCAGAGCAGCACATCTGCCTGGGAAATAGGCATGTGGCTGTCTAGAGGCAAAGCAAAACCACTAGACAAGAGACAGAGCCTCCAGCCTCAAATAACCTAAGCACTGTGCTGAATTTCAACAAATAATGGCAGAGGGGGTGGGGCGGCATAATGGAAAGATCTCTATATCATTTGTATTCTGGGTGAAGCTATGCCTGATGTCATATTCAACTTCCAACTCTCCAGTCATCTGAACCCCCAAACTCCATAAACTAGTTTGTGTTTCTAGAGGAAAAGGAACATGCATACAGTTAATGGATCTTTCATGTGATAGCTTGCTAACTTGAACCTAATTTCCTTAAAATGTGCATCAAAGTTCTCCACTTGGTTGGAAGATATTCACTAAAAACTCTTTATCTCTACAGCTGAAACTACATCTCACTGAAACTGCATCTGGCCTGCTCTCCTAAGTAGGTAGTTCCTATCTTTTCCTCTAACAGTGGTTCAGATATCCTCTAGTTCACAACTCTTATGGTTCTCTCTCTGGCTTCCTCCCATGTCCATTCTTTTCATTCATTGCATCGATATTTGGTCAATGCCTACAGAGGAATTTTAAGGTTTCAGCTACAAAATCAAACAGATAAGAATCACTGTCTTTTTGGATCTGGCTACAAACCCAGGGAAATGGTCACTGAACATACACAAGGAGAACATAGCATGAGTCCTGTAGAGAGCAGCAAACAAGGGTGACAAGAAATGCTGAGGGACATGTAGTATTAAATGGGATGATCATGTCATGGGAAAATGACATATTAGGAGAAAAGTAGTAAAGTTGGAGACTATTACACCAGGCAGAAGGAAGAAATTAATATCAAAAGTCCTGAGTATCGAACAGTGAGGCTCTAGCAAGACTGTAAGAGTGAGGAAGAAGTGGGTGGTACCGGGGAAGTAGGTAGCCAGGGCCAGATGTTGCAGAGTCCTTTTGATCATGATTCAGACGTCTGCTTTTGTTCAAAGTGAGTGGGGAGCTACCAGAGAGCTCGATCTGGTGACTAACACAATTGTTATCAGTCTGCCTTCTCAGTGGAAAGCAGATTGAGTGGACAGCCAGGGTTGAAGCAAGAAAAATTAACAGGGACAACTGATGAGTTCCAACCAGTAATACTGGGGCTGAGCCAAGATGGCAAGCTGATGAGAAATCTCAAAATCTTAAACATGATGTTAACAATGGTGACAGTTTAAGCTAATTTATTGGAAGGAAAGGATGATGATGAGAGACAGACAGAAAAGATGGTTTCAAGTATTGCGGCGTGGGTAACAAGATGGAGAAGTTATTGAATTTGAGATCCTAAGGGAGGAGAAGGTTGGGTGAAGTTCAGGAGTTTGGCTTTCAATACTATAATGTTGATAGGTCTGTGAGACATCCAAGTAGAAGTATCTAGTAGACAGCCAGAAATGATGACTTGAAATTCAGCTTATAGGTCCTGTCTGTGCAAAGACATGTACAGATGGCATTTAAAGCTCTATGATAAAAACAATGATCTGAGAATTAAAAGGGAATGAGAGGAAAAAGTGTGGGCATTTTAGAAAAATGATAGACTGAATCCCCTTATTCTATTAGATAAATTAAGCAATTAAAACCCTATCATTTTAAGTACATGTTCCAGTTAGTATGATGATCAAATATCTATTTGATCATCATACTAACTAATGGATATAGATCATTTATGTCCATTTAAAAAGTAAGGCATAAGCAGGGCAGTGGTGGCGCACGTCTGTGATCCCAGCACCCTGGGAGGCAGAGGCAGGCGGATTTCTGAGTTCGAGGTCAGCCTGGTCTACAGAGTGAGTTCCAGGACAGCCAGGGCTATACAGAGAAACCCTGTCTCGAAAAAACCAAATCCAAAAAACCAAATAAATAAATAAATAAATAAATAAATAAATAAATAAATAAAAAAGTAAGGCATAAGGGTGAAATGAGAAATATTTTTATTTGTATTTTTATATTCATGTATTTGATGTGTGTGAGTGTGTGCGTGGAGGTCAGAGGATAAGTTGTGGGAGCTGGTTGTTTCATTCCACCGTGAGGGTGATCAGATTTGTGTTATAAACAACTTTACTCACTGAACCATCCTGTTGGCTGCAAGAGAGAGTTAAAAAAATGAATAGCATCTGGGCATTGTGAAATGTATTTGTAAGGCTGAGGGAGAAGGGATAACTGTGAGGCCATATGTAGGCTACATATTAAAACTCCAAGTCAAGGGAGCAAAAGGTGGGGCTGCTGAGTGGAAGAGTGCTTGCGATGCATGGGTAAGACCCTAAGTTTGATTTCCCAGCACTGGAGAAAGGATGAACAAAGCAAAAATAATATAAGCTAAAAATGTATATCTTGAACTAATTTTTATAAATACATCTAGGGGCAAATTAGGCAAATGCTTGCATATTCATAGTTAATTCAATTTAAAATTTGTTATGCTTAGATATGTAATAGCTTTGTTCCAAGCACCAATCCATTCCCACTGAAAAATAAGCAAAAATGCACGCATGTCCTTTGGAGTGATACAAATACTGCAGTTCTGAGTCCTTGAGACTATATGGTTTGTCCAATGACAAATTATCACTGTGGAGAATCAGAATAACCTGTTCTATTATAATATGTTACAGAATGTGTTATTATTTAAAATATAATGCGCAGTACATTTGGTTGAACTATCCTGCATTTTTGAGTTTTTACTCATGCAACTAGGCTTGACTGCCAAGAGATTATAATTGTTGTGGGTTATTTTATGTAGTAGACGTGACTTTTCCTTGGTAACAAATGCACATAAAATGAGACAGGGCTATAAATCTATATATAGTTTCTCTCTATGTCCCAAGATAGTATTTTGGCTTGGAGGAAGGAGTTACATATACATACAATAACATAGTTAAGGATGTGGCTCTACAACTTACAGAGCTGACAGTATTTTCTTATGTAGTCTGCAAAACTAATGTGAGTACATAGAATTTATTAACTATTATTTCCTTTAAATCCCACTTCTTTTTGTTACAGTGTGATTTAAAGAACCTTCTAGAACTCATAAGGAAAGAAATACTTTTTTCTTGAGATGAGTGGTGGAAAAAATGGATCCAGTGGGAAAAAAAGGGAAGGTGATCGGAATTCATGTCCTGAGTGGATTTTCAAATGCTCACATCATAAGCTGCAACTGGCATTCTTTCCAGTGACTTCTCCTGTTCTGTATTTGCACCTTTTATTTACTCTATCACTTAATAAAAATATATTTAAACTACAGACTCAATTCCATTAGATAAACATTAATTTGCCATTAATTATGGGACTTCATAGGGAAGCAAAATCCCAGTAAATAAACTAGCAGGCAACAGCAGCTTCAAAGAACAGTGTGATACCTATCCACCTCACTCTTGGAAAGATATGCAAAAGTGCTTCCTAGAAGTGCTTTTTAACTGGGCTTTTGTTTATCTATGAAGTCCCTAAATTAATAGTAAAGGAATGTTCATACAAGTCAGTCACTTCTGCCACTCTCACACGGGTAGAGTTGCTGTGTAAGAAATATCTGACTCCACAGCCCTTGAGGTCTGGTTCCAGTTGTGCTGTTTATAATCAAGGCAAACTGGAACATGCCGTGTGCCTTCCTGTGCTTGCCCTACTCGTCCCATTTTCCTTTAGAACAAGTTACCACAAAGGTTAACACATCTGAAAACACCATATTCATTGAAAGGAGGGCTAGTAGTGAAAAGCTTCATGAGAAATACATCCATTGCTATGATAAAACACTCTGACCAAATTTAACTTTGGGAAGAAAAAGGTTATTTTGGCAGACAGCTCTCAGGTCACAGCATCACCAAGGCAAGTTAGGGCAGGAATTCACAGATGGCCCTTAGAGGCAGGAACTGAAGCAGAAGCCATAGAGGAGTGCTGTTCACTGTCTTCCTAGCCTGAAGCATATAAAACTCAGGCCCACCTGCCCAGAAGTGGCACTTTCCTGGTTGGACTGGGCCCTTCCACATCAGTTATTAATCAAGAAAATGCCCCCCAAGTCATCTGATAGGCTAATCTGGTGGGAATGTTTTCTCAAAGAGGTTTCTTCTTTCCAAAATACCATAATGTGTGTCAAGTTGACAAAAAATTAACATCAGGCTTCATGGCTTCTTACTGGGACATCTTGAGAAGGCATGTCTCCTGATGGGAGGGATAGTCTCAGATGCAGACTTGGACTGTGGTAGGGTCTGCTAATACTCTTGCTTAACAGTAGGGCAAGATCATATATGAATTCCTGATTAACCTCCCCAAGGCACCAACTTTCTGGAAAAGATTTTCCTTTATATTGAAAAGAGGTAAATGAGAAAAAAATTTCTTCATCAAACAACTTTATATGTTGAAATGAAAACAAAATACAAACAAAAACCCAACTAGTTCAAAAATGATCCTTCACTGAATTCATTGTTTGCCCTCGAAATCTCAATTGGATTTTAGTCAAGGATTTGATAATTTTAGCCATTTTCTAGGGGTACCATTTATGGCTGTGTTTATCTGGAGACTCAACTCCTTAGATTTTAATGTGTTCTTTCAAAGCATAATGTTATTCCAAAAATCAAAAGAACTTTGTACTCCCTTGCTTCAGAGAAAAAAATGTAAACACTGCACATATGAAAGAATAAAACTGTCACAATTAAAATCTACCCTATCAAATTAAAAATGAAACCTTGAATGATTGCCTAGAGTCTAACTGCTATGAGGTAGTTTATTCCATAAACCACCAAGAGGGAAAAAAGTTTTCTCCATAACAAACCATTAGATGCTCCCTGCATAGCCGTTCCCAGGACCCAGCCCTACCATATACGCCACTGGGTTTTCCACAGCAATCTAGCCCTTTGCACTTGACCAAGAAGAATGCTTTGGCATTTCAAATTCTTAACACTCCCCAGTAAAAGTAAATGCCACTGGAAGTCATGATTGGTACATTTTAGCTAACAAGCTGAAAGGAATCACTTTGGCTGTTACAGATTGCAAAAGCTCAAATAAGGTCAAAATCAATGTGAAACCTTTTGTGTGACTCTGTAGTGACAAGTGGTTCATTATTTTAGGAGGACCTGGGTGGAGGTGGAGGTTCAGGAGGAATTCAATTTGGTAATGATTTCTTTGCTTTTGTTTTTTAAGAAAGCTTCTCAGGCTGTATGTATCTCAGGCCTGGAACTTACCATATTTCCCAAAATGTCCTCACACTCATAGGAAACCTTCTGATTTGGTCTCCTGAATGTTGGCATTAAAGGTATGATCCATAACACCCTGACTTCAGTGAATATTTCTAGAAGTTTTTTTTTGAATAATTGAAGAACCTTAGTGAACAAACACAGTGAAAGATCCAAAGAATTTGTTCAAAGATGATGCAAATAAAAAAATAAAGGAAGGAAGGAAGGAAGGAAGGAAGGAAGGAAGGAAGGAAGGAAGGAAGGAAGGAAGGAATTAAAATTAGCTCCATAGCAACAGGTAAAAGGCAATAGAAACAGCTCAGGAGTAATGGTTTGTTCTCTCTACCTGGATATGATGTCAATAGAAAAACTGTTGTGTCTTTGCAGATGAGGACAGGCAAGCAAAGCATCAGCAGGAACTCAGACTGGCTACTGGACATACCTGCTGACTTAAACATGAAGTGGAAAGATGCTCTGACTAGCTTGGAGGGATGGAGATGGTTAAAGATTTCCTGGGTCCACACGTTTTCTTTGTCAACAATAAGACTCCTCATCCAAGATTCTGAATCAAAGTTCCTCTCTGATACGTGTTCCCTGTGGCAAGGCATTATGCTTTGGAAATTAACTACTTAGCCATTGCATTGCTTAGACACAAAAACTTGCCTTACTCCTTATGGAATGCTGGCAATATTTGAGAGGCCGATATTGTGCATAGGTCAACCTGGGACATACAACTGGTGGGTATTTTTACTCTCTTGGTATGGAAAGAGAAAGCATATACAATCAGCGGGATGCATTGCCTGGGGTGGTTTCTTGTTTGATAACTTGGAAGGCAGCCTTTGAATGACACACAAAGACATTCTAGGGAAATGCAATCCACACCAGGGAATGAAAAGACCACAAAGCCCAACTTGTCTCCCAGCTGAGCTTGTGGGAACCTCACCATAGCTTGTGACCTTTGTTAAATTAAAAACTTTTCATAAAATATATTTAAAAATATGGATGGCTTCATAAATTTGCATGTCTTCTGACCTTTGCTGCCAGTCGTACACATTTAAAATTTCCCAAATGCCCTTATTGCTTCTCCAGCTTGGGCTGACAAGCAATGCAATGAGAATATGCTTCTTTTCCACATCTCCATTGTACCCCAGACATCTCCAGTGCATCTTCTCTTCCTTGCCTTTTCCTAAAAATGTCTTGATTCCATGTAATATCAGCCCTTAGCCCAAGCCTGAAGCCTTCGCCACTCCACTCTGAAACTCTCATTAATTCCAAGAGTCAGGAGTTATTTTCACTGGGATCCCCACCATCTCTCACAGAAGTATCAGCTTGCAGACCAGGTAGCGTGTCAATGATTTCCTCAGTGAATGCTTTTTACTTGGGATACCAGCAAGCCTTTTTGCAAACAAATGATTCTCATCTCCTATTTCTGGTGTTTTCAGAAAATACCATTTTATGTTAACCGAGATTTAAATAGCTATTGACAGACACAAAGAGTCATGATTTAAAAGCATAGGAATTGTGGGGGGTAGGGCACTGGACCAAAACAGTAATAAAAATGCATTTTCTTTTCCTGGCAGTAGAGTCACAGTATTCAAGACCTAATTACTGAATGCTATCTTCTGCCAAGTACTTTCTAGTTGCTGTGGGTGTCAGTATATAGAACAACCTGAAATCTCTCTTTTCTTGGGGTATAACAGTGCATGCCTGAATTCTTAGCACTAGAAAGGATGAGACAGCAGAAATGTAAGCCTAAGGCTAGCCTGGAGTATACAGGGATACCATGTATTAACAAACAATCAAAATACATAGCATTATAAGATTTTATTCTATTTGGTTTCAATGATCGCTATAAATAAGTTAATTACAGAATGGCTTAAAAAGCTATTAAATGTGGCCAAGTGCTGGTAGTGTACATCTCTAATCCCAGCACTAGGGAGGCACGGGCAGGAGGATCTCTATGAATTCAAGGCCAGCCTGGTCTACAAAGGGTATAGTTCCCAGACAGCTAAGACTACACAGAGAAACATTTGTCTCAAAAGAAAAAAAAAACAACCAAAAAAAAGTTATCAGTGCTATGGAAAGAAAAATAAAAGAAGCACAGGGAAGGAAATAGAAATATGTACACACACACTAGGAGGTGACAGTATTATTTACAATGGCCAGTTGGCTTTTTTCCAAGGCAGCACCTGAATGTGTATGATAAACAGATGCCATATTACTTAGGTGTCATAATAGCAGTTGTTGGATTTTTGAGCCCAGTATATGCCATTCTTGTGCTACATGCCTTTTCTAAATGACATGTCCTACAAAACAGTTATGCAAGGTAGGCCCTTTAATCTCATGTATTTTAAACAGAAGTTGAAGGTTTAGAGAAGTTAATCATGGGGTCAGAGGTTGTATCACACACACACACACACACACACACACACACACAAATAGCTTGGAAGCAATCTGAATTTTGATAACTAACTCCAAAGGTCATGGTCTTTCCATCCCATCTGTATTTCCCAATATGTGGTTCCCTAGGCATGATAGGAATCTACTTCTATCTCCTGAAGGGATTCATTAGAAAGTGCTGATTCTTGGGTCCTGTGCTATTCAATTCTATCTTCTGGAAAGTAGCCTAGGAATCTGAATGTCTAACAAGATTCCTTGCAAATTCTGCAGTACAGTGAAGTTTGAGCACTGCTATTATAATCTTTGCTGAGACAGAGTCTTAAAGAGTAACCTGGGCTGGCATGGAATTCATTTTATAACTCAAATTGGCCATTAGCAGCCTGAGAATGCCTTTGACTCAGTCTCCTAGGCAGTAGTATTATAAACATAAGCAAACACATTGCTTCTGACCTTGAAGATTGTCAGCAGGACCTATTTCCAAAGACTTACAAGTGGCTTATCTGACGCCTAAAGCAAACAAACAAACACCAACCAAACAAATTCCCCATGTTCTTATGGCTTGAGGGGACAGAATCCAAGACCCTGTAAATAGATAGTAAGGACTCTGTCACTTTAGGTATAGCCCCCAGATGCTACTCAATTCTTGAATCACAATATCCTCCGAATTTAGATGTCTCTTTAACTCTGTGAGCCAAAGCCATGTACTTGTTTTCCTTTTCCCATTAACTCAGATTTTGGTCACATAGAAAACATTCTGAGCATTAGAAAATGAGGGGCGTTCAGAACAGCATTTAGATCATTGGTAGATTTCTTGGGGTTTCTAGATCCTTTGCACCAGTTCTGTGGAATGACTGCTTGCAGGGTGTTTTGTGCTTTTAAGGAAAAGCTCACAGCTCTCTCTGCTAATAAACCTTCATTTCTAATGTCAATGGTAGCAGTTTATCCCTTTTCCAGCTCATAAACCTTGCCAGGGACTATGAAGAGTCAGCTAACAGGTTCTGTCTGTGTAGCTTCATCACTATTTGGGGTAGCAATTGCTCTAAAAGAATTTTAAAAATGAAAAAACCAAACAAAATTGTACACATATACAATTGGATATTTATCTACTCATATGTATGAACTTCTGTGATCCTTGGTATAACTGAAAGGATTCTGAAAGACAATGCATGGCAAGAGAATTTTAAGAATGTGATGAAATTAATTTTCTTCCTAGGCTTTTAAGATATATAAAAGAAGGGGTCAGTTCTGGAGCACTGAACCACACAGATGTTAGACCTAAAAAAGGATCGTGGCTAGCATTCATTTAACACTAGTTCATGATAACTAAAGAAAAAGAAATCAAAGATGAGGTCATGTAACTAACAGCAGAGGCAGGATTGCAGTCAAGTTTTCTGGCTCCATTTTATTTTTACAGACCCTGATTTGGGATCTATGTCCTTCTCCCCTTCCATTTCTTCCACTGTCCTTTTTATTTTCAGTATATTTCCCACAGTCCATCTAAGGAGATCAGACATGATTTTACTAATGGTTAACTTATATTGAGAAAAGTATACTTAATTCTTGCATGCCCAAACTTTTCCCACATGTAAGGACTTGTGAGAAAGAAATCATACATCACATAGCTACTATCAAGTCAGTCATGAACCTAATAAGTGTTTATCTTATTTCTACCATGCCATTGGCACAGCCGTAATAACTACATGGACCAGAAAATATTACAACTTAGTGAGGATAAACACAGCAAAAAAGAAAAATTATTGATGTTCTTTATTAGTAGTGGGACTTCTAAGGAGAAAAAGAACAGGGTAAATATGAAGTCAGGGTGGTCTCTCTGTGTGTCTTTCTATCTCTCTGTCTCTCTGTCTCTCTGTCTCTCTGTCTCTCTGTCTCTCTGTCTCTCTCTCTGTGTGTGTGTGTGTGTGTGTGTGTGTGTGTGTGTGTGTGTGTGTGTGTTAGCAGAGGCAGAGGAGTCATAGCAGAAATAGTGGAGCGAGGGTATAGGGATTTTAGACAAGCTCATCAAGATGGGTTTCTTTAAGAAACAGAAATTGTAACTTGTGCACATAAAATATTTGTTAATGCCCAAGAGAATCTCAACACCAATCTCTGTAGAAAATGATAAAAATAAGGACAGGTTTGGGAAGCATCACAAGAGACAGAATGCTGATGTTTTGCTGCTGTCCTGATCTTCCAGGTGGCAGGAAGTAGAGAAAAGAGGGATGACATAATTACAATGACCTTCGCCTTTCAAGGAGATCAGGAAACATTTGGTTAGTGTTTGAGGTAAAAAAAAAATTCCTGATGGTTTGTGGTTTTATATAAAGGAAAACTTTGCTTAGAATACAGAATTTAGAGACTAGAATTAAGATTGATGAGAGATATTATTTTGTTAAAAAAAAAAAGTCCAGAGAACATGAAGTAATGCCAAGACATCTTGGCAAGATGATATGTGACTTAAAACTTGATGAAAATATTGAAAAGTTCAGACATTTGATTCATCCAAATATGTAATTAATTATGAGGCTTTGGACTGAAGTGTGAAATTTATATAGTTGGTGACTAATTCAACATTTTTGAGAGCTTTCCATGTGCAACACAGGGACAATGCTTCAGAGACACAATGGGAAGCAAGATGCCACTGTTCTTCACTGTGGTAAATGCATTTCCTCTTCCATCTGGGCTTCTATCCAGAGTACAACTCCCAACTTCCCTGGCAGTTAAATATGATCTGTGGGTAAGTTCTGCCCAATAGAATTGAGTGCATATGATGGACACCCCTTTTAGGTATACTTTAAAAGCCTAGATATAACAGAATATTGCAGTACAAGGATCTGGGGTTCCCAAGTTACCTTCTATGAGGCAGTCTACCAAATGTGCGATAAAACATGATGATACTTATGTCTCTAGTGCTAAAATACTGAGATTCTAAGCCGTCTCATGTTATCAAACAAATATAATTGTTAATTAGCAATTGAACAGATATTTACTGTCTGTATAATTCTTTCTCATAGCAAATGATTCTGGCCATAACTTTAAGAATTAGATTTTTCCCATTACACATGAATTTAATTAATGCTTATGGGGTACTGAATAACTTGGTCTCAATCATAGAGGTAAGACAAATAGGGAAGGTATTCCAAGCCACTGACATTTAAATATCCAGAATAAATGGGTATAGGACAAACATGGTGATAAAGCAGCTGATAAGCATATGATAAGTATAGATAAATTCTTCAGGAGATTCAAAAGAGATATCTAGCATTCTAAGTTGAAGGAACCACAAAAGGCCCTAGTGCAATGATACTCAACCTTCCTAAAGCTATGACCATTTAATATATAGCTTTTCATGTGGCGATCTTCAACCATTAAATTATTCTGTTGCTACTTCATAACTGTGATTTTGCTGCTGTTATAAATTGTAATATAAATATTTGTGTTTTCCAGTGGTCTTAGGAAACCCCAGAAGAGATTGCAACCCCCAGGTTGAGAACCATTTTTCTAGTGGAATAGGCAGGCTTTTTTGTATTTGCAAATGATAAGAGAAATGGCAAAAGAAAAAATGGAGAACATTCCCATAAAAAACTGACATGCAGTCTGAGTAGAGAACAGAAATAGAAGAAAATTGGCTTTTGTTCTGATGTTTCAAGGAATGTGTAAGCAAGCAATGCAGTTCTATGAAGGAAAATAGGAACTCGTATTTCAATACAAATAAAAAAAAATATTTACTGAGTGTCTACCAGAGGAAGGACCTTCCAAAAGTGTACGGAGGATACAAAGAGGAGATAACAAGGACACAGTCCTTGCTGTAAATGCACTTATAATCTACTAGAGGAAATGACCACACATGACTGAAACACAATGTTGAGCAAGATAAACATAAATAAGAATGGTAATGGGCTACAGGAGATAGATAAGTGGCACCGGAAGTGACATGGGAAGGGCACAGGGAAGAAAGGTGCTATTTTGAACAGGAGGTGCAATGTCAAGATTGACCTTGGCAAAATCATGTCACCATGGTTGGTTATGGACAGATGAATTCACAGAGATAACATAACTATGAAATCAGTGTTTTATTAATATTTTGAGCAAGAACTACTGTTTTGTCAGTGACTAAATCTTTACATGTGATTATTATTTAAGGGACAATGAAATAAAGTTTATTCTTCCTATGTGATGGCTAGGACATGGAAACAAACTTTTGAAGTGACACCAGAGTAATAAAAATTTCGGTTTGAGCAAAACTGCCTAACATACAAGGGTTTTACTCAAAACAAGCACAGCAAAACAGAAAGCGGAAAAACCTGAGTTTCATTTATACTGCCACTGGCAACTAATAATCAGATCACTGAGATGTATCACCAGCGAAAGGCCACTTACCATGAACAAGGCTTCATAATTTTCAATCATCTTCTGTACCACAGCTATGATGGCTGTGCTCTCTTCAGCTCTGGCTGAGCTCTGGACAGAATATTCTTTGTCCGATGACTTCTGCTTGTGGAGCAGGTTGGGTCCAAATATGGTGGCTAAGTTCAGAGATGTCATTTTGTTCCCAGTGACCTATGGGTAAAGAAAACACAAAGAATATTGAATTTTATGTTGCTCTTTAAAATTCTGGGTGGTTCGCGAAGCTATGATATATTTTCACTAGTAATTTTTCCTTGCATGAAAATATCACCAATGTCAGAATAAAAAATGAGACTATAATATTCCATTTAATTCCTATTTTGGATTGAGTATAAAATTTCAATGGTCATCTTAATAGCACATTAATTAAAATGTTACAGTTCTGAAATATTTATTGTAAAACTATTCCTATTCAACATTCCCAATCCATTTGTCCTTATAAAATATTGATGTTCCCCCTAGAGCTCCCAGGGACTAAACCACCAACCAATTAGTACACATGAAGGGACCCATTGGCTCCAGCTGCATATGAAGCAAAGAGCAGTCTTATCTGGAATCAGTGGGAGGGGAGGCTCTTGGTCCTGTGAAGGCTTGATACCCCACTCAATATGCTGAAATGCTAGGGCAGTGAGGCAGGAGTGGGTGGGTGATCACCCTTATATAAGCAGGGGGAGGGAGGGTGGGGTAGGGAGTTTGTGGAGGAAAAACTGGGAAAGGGTATAATATTTAAAATGTAAATAAAATAACCAATAAAAAGATAAAAATGTTGATATTCAGAAATCATCTCTCAACATGTTTCTTTACCTGTCCCTTTAGCAGTCCATACCATCCTCACTGGTCTGTCTGCTTAGCATATTCCTACCCTAGGTTTGGCATTTTTCATTGGTCAGAATTAGTCTCAACATTTATAGCAACCATTATAGCACATGTGAGCCTCATTTTAGAAGGCTCACATCCTAGGAAGAAAATGTACTTGTCATTCCCAGGTATTGAGTACAAAAATAAATCTTATCAACTCCAGACATTCAGACACACACACACACAGAGACACACATACACACACATACATGCATGTGCACATGCATACACACATATACAAAGTTTGGAAAAAGGGAAAGAGTTATTTCTGATGAAAAGAAGAGTCTCTTGAGTAAGGAGCATTTTCACAGTGGAGCACACAAAAGTACATTGGACATATTTGGGACTTCAGAGCAAGGGGATTTTATATGGAGAAGGAAGAATTTGCCTGTTTGAAAGAGTAATCTATGGCCTTAGAAACAGCATTGGGGAGACACCACATGGGGCATTGTACTCACACTGGAGGTGGAGGATTCCATGCTTAAGTCACAGTAACAGAAACAATGCAGCAGTGTAGGGGAATACCAGAACAGGGAAACAGGAAGGGGGTGATTGGGGAACAGGGAGAGGGAAGAGGGCTTATGGGACTTTCAGGGAGGGGGGATCCAGGAATGGGGATATCATTTGAAATGCAAATAAAGAATATATCGAATAAAAAGAAACAGATTGAAAATAGGCAAGGAATATGGAGGGATCCATTAGACCTAAACACCTTAAGGGGCAGCTGGTAAAACAACCAAGATTGGGTCAGATATTTGGAAAACTAAGAGAAAGAGATGCTCGCAAAGAATGTGAGATTAGTTTCCAGTGTGTGACCTCCTGTGACAGATGTTCACCATGGCATTCTATTCACTCCCCTTTGGAATGGATTTGAGTGTGGTTCTGGTGGTCTATATCAGAATATTTGCAGGGATGCAGCTAGAACAGTCAGTGCAGATGCTTCTTCAAACACCCTCGAAGCAGAGACAAAGAAGAAAGACACAGGGTGAGTGAGTAGGGGGTTGTACTATCAAGGAAGCCCAGAACGAAGAAAACAAACTATTGTTTAGATGCAGAAATGTTTTTTTTTTAAAAAAAACTCATGTGCCATATATTGATAAGTAGAGAAATAGGGCAAACATGCAGAAACAAAGTAATCTTCATTCCACCAATCCCCAGATCTAGTTGTTCAAATGCTTTCCTAAGTTCTGTTTGCGCAGACACCTGTGGTGTAGTTGTTGGGTTTTTTTTCCCCTGAAAGCTAGAGTCTCACTCCATACCCTATTTTGTAACTGTCCTACCAACATGTTGCATCAATCTCCCAATTTCAAACAATTTTCCTTCTTCCCCCGCCTTTTTATTTCTGGGTCGTAAGCATCCCATTCCACAAAACTGATCATGATTTCTTTTAAGCTCAGCCAAGTGATACGCCTTTGTGTCATTCTCAGGCTTCTGTTACTATAAATAAGGTACAGAAATATCCACAAAAAGACATCTTATGTGTTTGGCTGAGCACTGTCTTGGGAGCCATTTCTCCAAGTTAAATCATTACAACCAGGAATATGAACATTTTTAAAAGCTTGGTAATTCTTTTACTTACTTGCCTTTTTTTCACATGGGAAGGAAAGTTTAAATATCTCTAATCCAGTGTTTATCTATCATGGCAGTAGTAAAATTTAGTGACAGACTATTCATTGCTTTGGGTACTATCCTAAGCAGCTTTAGAACAGTGAATCCTAGTAGCTTCCTGTCACCTTTAGTTGTGCCAACCACAGATGTTTCCCCATGGGGCTTTGTGTACCCTATAGGACAAAATTTCCCCAGTGAGAACTATTGGTCTCTGTGAATTTTCATTTCTCTCCTTAACGTCAGCTGAGAATGCTGTTTACTGTCGGGATAAAGATGCATGCTCCCCCCCCACCAACCCCAGGAAGATCCATACCATCTTTGAGACAGAATGTGGTTGCCCCATATAGGAGTCAGGAGTCCTCATGGAAGCCCCCCCCCAGGATCTTCCCATGTGAAGCATTGAATTGGTGGAAGTACTGTTCTGCAAGCTCACCACAGAGCTCAGAGGGCTTTATTTTTAGAAGGCAAGGCCATTTTCAGGTAAACAAGTCACCACCAAGGAAAAGTATTCCCTGTGGTAAACTTCACAAAATCAAAGAGACAATGCCTTTCCTGCGGGGCCTTTAGCCACTTGGTCTTTGATTTATTTCACTGGCATGAAGCCTCATGAGTTTTCATTCTAGTTTTCAATGTTCTTCCTGGAAATTCATGGTTAAGGAGAAAATAAAATTCTTGTCATTTTCCAGTTCCTCCTTTCAGAACTTGGAGGCATCAGGAAAGCTTCCCCATCCCCCTTAAAAGTAAAATTGGGGTTTTCTCCTCGCCCCTCCACCCTCTCAACATGAAGGAACCGAAGATTTTGTTTTCAGTTAAAAGAATGTTTAGCACAAGGACAATCCAGAGCTCTGTTTCCGTTCTCTCCTTCTCTGGTTGCTATTCTGGGAATGCAATACTATCCATCTGTAAAACTGCACATGGATTCCAGCTGCAGCCCCAGCTGCTGTGGTTTGTTCTCCCTGTTTTATGTTTTGTTTTGGTGTTCATGAAACTGTGAGGGAGACTTGCTTCTGGATATCTCCCACCTTTGCTCCCCATATTTTAATATATACTCACATACTTAATTTAAATATATGGTCTCTCTAGGTAATAGGAGCGCTCAAAACTAGGTCATTATTGCATGATTTAGTTATCTAGCCAATTCCAGGAAATCGTCTATCTTTACTAAGTAAGCATCCCAGATCATTTCTAAGCGCTATATAAATAGCTCACATGTATTAAAAGTCCAGTGTGTCCAGACATCATTTCTAGGGGCTTTCCACAGTCATTCTCACCCCTTTCTCTAGATAAGCTTATGTATAAAGCAGCTGTGCTGTGGTCATTATTTTATAGATCGAAGGGCAGTAAATCAGAGAGCCAAGAGTAGGTGGAACTATAGGGAGTGAAACCATACAGCTGTGCTGGTGCCAGCCTTTTGTACATCATGAGTGTGCTTCGTCCTCTTCACTTTTTATGACAGACTCTATGACATCATGGGCAGAAGGGAAAGTGAGCTTTAAGGCAAGACTAGAGGAGGGGTTGAGGCAAGGGAGGCAGAATCTTGCTGAAGTTCCAAAGACAACTTTTCATGTTCTAAGAAGCAAGTACGTCCTCAAAGATCAAGAAGTATAGCTCCACATTGGTTCATTATTGCTTCCTCTAAGAACGTGATGCCAACTATGGACTCTCTCAAACAAATACCTAGTCACACCACATTTTATTTTTACTACAATTTTTTTAAAAGAGGGAAATGAAATGTTTCTTAAACCTGAAATCCCCCCCCCTCCTTATTTGGCAAAGAAAATACCAAGTCTAACAGAATGGAATAAAACAAAATTAACATAAGAGAATAAATTAAATAAAATACTGCTATTTCCCCCAACATTACATCAGTGGACAGACCAACAATTTTCCTTAATATATACACATACATTTTAGCATATATCTTCATGATCTTACCAACTAAGAGTATATTGAATTTTAAGCACATCTTAGAAAGGACATGATGTTTTCACTTTGCAGATGAGGAAGGCCTTTCCCAGCCCTGCCTCTGCTTTCCCTCCTCTTCCTCTTTCACAAAGACGGGGCTCTGGCAAAGTGTTGAAAGCCATCAGACTTTTATTTTTATTTTTATTTTTATTTATTTTTTTACTATTTGGAGTCAGTTTACTTCCATGTTGCAGTCTGTAAAAATGTCATGGTCTAACAAATGGCTATCACAAACTAACAAATAGGTAGATGAGTGAGACAAATGCTCTGTTCTTTGACCCCCCAAATTACAGTGTCGTATTTCGTCCTCCTACCTGCTTCTGCCCATTCTGTGTTTCCCTATCTGTTCATTCAACTACAAAATTCTAAGCAAAGAATCTCTCCTTTGTTCCTGACCCCTACTCTTACTAACGCCTATTCATAGGCCATGCTTGCACGGCCCATCTTCTCAATCCCCAGAAGCTAATTAAAATGTGGCTTTTTCTCAGCTTCTCCATGGAGCCGATTGCAGGTCTTCTAGGTCATGACTATCCCTTCTCTCAGTGTCTGAAGAGATTTGGTACTACGTTCCTTCATTCTGTTTATCGTCTGCCTCATCACCCCCACCTTCAAGACGCCTGTTTTCTCTATTGCCTTTGAAATAGAAGCTACCTAACACTCGTCTCTCCTATCCTGTCTGTCTCCGTCTCTCTCTTTCTCTCTCCTCTTCCCCTTTGTGTGTAAGTGTGACATTAATCTACAGCATAAATTATATCATCTGTTTCACAATGCTCCCAAAGTTCCTATCTTAGCAGAATGGAGAATCTGCCCACAGAAGCATTCAGTACTAATCTGCTACTTAAGTCCAACACGCCTGCTTGCTTGTACTTACTTCTAATCTGTCCAAGGAAGTGATGTAGTCCTTCCATTATCCTGCTTTTTTTTTAAACTCAGTAACTTAGACTGGCCATAG
Organism: Apodemus agrarius; assembly: GCA_964023405.1. Classification (NCBI taxonomy): domain Eukaryota; kingdom Metazoa; phylum Chordata; class Mammalia; order Rodentia; family Muridae; genus Apodemus; species Apodemus agrarius. The sequence continues at coordinate 23,439,055 of OZ030010.1, forward strand.
TTAAAGACAGCTGGACATTCACTAGTTGCACAACCCCTCTGGTCATCAGCCTCTATGAGTTTGTATAGACGGCTGAAGCAGACCCTTCTGCAAGAGCTTTTCTCTGTTCCTTACTGGGGTACGGTCCTAAAAACTCTGCAAATCTACAGTCACTTCAGGGTATATGACACATCTCCAGAGTTGTAAACTCTACAAATGTGCCACTTATATTACCATAAATGGGAGCTCCCTGGAGGACATGGGCTAAGTGACCTAACCACTGTCTCTCAGTTTCCACCCCTGAGAAGTGGGCACAATGATATTTATATTGCCTATTAGAATGATTAAATCTAGGGCACAAAACCAAACTATGATAGGGGGAGTCATAAATAGTAACTAAGATCCTATCAGGCTAAAATTAATCTATAATTTCATTTATATTTTAATCTATATTTCAATCTATATTGCCTTCTTTGTGGCATGAGTAATGGAGTCTTGTTGAGCTTTGAACTGAAAACTTTGTGCCTGAAAATAATTTTAAACGGTAATATAATAGCAAGTTGGACTGGACTTTTTACTTTCCTTCACACCTTCTCAATCACCCAAGACTGAGCTTTCTCCTTCTCACATAGTACTTAAGGAACACCAGGGAGGCAATTGGCATACCTTCCAATCAGGGTTCTGTTTGCACTCAGCCACTAGACTCTATGCCTTCCATTATCTCTGTAGTCCATAAAAGCTGACACCCAGACGGATAATGTAACTATGCAACAATTATGAGAATTATAGCATACCCATGGAAGAGCTGTGTATGCTGAAATAAGGTGTCAGGACCATATGATGAAACCTGAAGCCAGTGGGGGTTTTACTAATTATAACTTCTCCAGAGAAAAATGGCTACCTCTGGAAAGTTCAAGTTCCATTCTCAAAGTCCTGGTGGGAAGGAGGAGGAGAAATGAAGGATTGCTTTTCTGAATTATGGTGAAAAATTTCACATGTCCATGCCTTGTGGGAACAAAATCTGACAAGCATGGAACTGAGTTCATAATATGGCTGAGCTCTGCTAATAAGGACATAAACAACAGCACATATGGTTAAGATTGGAATGCCCCTGGCTCCTTTTTTTGTTGATTTACAGTGCATGTTAACCTATAAATGGGTTTGAGGCCTCAAGGGAAAACCAAAGTCAGAGAGAAGTGTGACTATGTGAAAACAAAGAGGGAACCATGATCTCCTATGAGGGTGAGGATTTAGTAGGGTTTCAGCCAGCAGGCAGTGTCTTTTTTACCAATGGTGAAACTATAAAACTCTTGAAAGTATGAGTGTAACCGAAGAGAACCACAACTCCCAAAATTTCATATGGGAGGAGGGACCATTCTAGTCCTAAATAAGGACGAGTTCCCGCTAGAACTGCTTTGGTTCCAAGTCAGCTGAACATGTCAAGCCAGTTACAAGACTGGAATTTTTCTCACTCTCACATCCTAATTTTAGTATTGGGTAAAGCATCGTTACGGAAAAGGGCAGCCTCATTTGGAGACATCATTGAAACAGCAAGGAGGTTGGCAGTTTATGTGTTTTTAGGTATTATCTCCCAGGTGAAGGCACGGAACAGCACTATTACCTAAATGTCAGAGAACTTGTGATTGGATTTATAATGACCACAAAAACAAATCTTTTGGCATGTCAGTGATGTGTAACCTACATTAGATGGAGGTGGAACAACTCACTCTAAATGTGGCTGCTATTATTCCACAGGCTCGAGTCCCCACTGAATAAAATGCAGGAAGCAAGCTGACTGTCAGCAGTCACTTGTCCCCTTTCTCACTATAGACACCCTGTGACTACCTGCCTCTTTTTCCTGTAACCATGTCTTGCTTGTATGATGAACAACCGCCCCCCCCTTCCTTAAGTTGCTTATGTTGGGTTTTTGGTTGAAGTCAGGACACAAGTAACCAATGCAAATGGTGGGTTGGCCCAATTCCCAGTTGAGATGTATGGTCATATTGATGGTTTGCACCATAACGGTAACAGAACAACGGGTGAACAATCCAAAGGAAATCGCTCTCTTTACAGTAGCATACCTCTTGTCCATCTTTGCTGACATTATCGTCTGCATGCCTGGCCACAATGGAAAGAAACTGTAGGAGGCGGTGGAGGGTATCGCAGTTGCAGGGAGGTAGAAGGTAAATGAGGAGTTGCAAGGTGCCCAGTTGTTCCTCAGGCTCCAACACTACAGAAGGAAGAGAGAGACACTCTAAGTAAGACCAAGAGGAGCTGACACTGTTTTGGACACTGAGGACAGTTTTCCTCTCTGCTACATTAAGAAAGAGGTTACCTAGGCTAACCCCACTCAGTGTCTTCACACAGTTTTCCCACTACTTTAGCAGCAGAGCTACAAAACCCTATGAAAGATATAGAGACAAGGTGGACATCTAGGAAAGTCATGAGAAGGATAACACCATTTGCCTTATTTCCATCACCCAACTTTTCCCTATTCATTACTCAGACTAACTTAATGGATTTTAGTGCATACGGATAAATACCCACTAACAGTGGTTGGGAATTAGTGAATGTTCCAAAATCTTTTATACTGTATTTAAGGACCTTTGCTCTTATACAAGGATCAATATACAAGGAACAGACTTTTTGTTGGCCATACCCAAGACATTTATGACAAAGACATTGTCTTCTTTCTCAGCCACAATCTCATCAGAATTGCTGTATTACAAGAAGAGATGTGTGCAGGATCTCCAGTATTGTCCTTCTTCTCCCCATCCTTTCTCCTTATCTGGGGTCTGTGCGCATAGCCAGCTATTTTGAAAGCAGGGGGTAGTGCCTGAACTGGGCCATTTTACTTCCACTGAAATGCTCACTGCTGTGTTACTCTGAATTCTTTGGCTCCCTCCTTCCTCATACCAGAAGCCATGATTCATTTTTAGACACTGACTCAATGCAAACTCTTGCCAGCACTTCAAAACATCAACTTATAGGACTCTCTACTTTCCTGGGGTCATTTGAAAACATCTGAAAGTCTTCTTGGCTTTTCCCATTTGTTTTAGTCCGGCTTTCTTCTTAGTAGTTCTCCCTAGGGTTTATCTCAGAAAATCCCCTAAATAGCCCATTCATTAGAGACCAATAAAAGCAAAACCAGTTATCGGAAAACACATGAAGAAGATTTTCGTGAGTGAGTTGGACACCCTGGTATTCTAGGATACTTTCCCGCAAATCTGGCTCTATTACGTACAGAGAGTGTTGATAAATGCAGTGTATAGCTCCCTTGTGAGAAGGGGGTCAGGCATGTCCCTGAGGAACTCCTTTAACAAGGCTGCCACATCGTGAACACTGTGCTCCTCTTCCAGACAGACATCAACCCCACGGTCAAATTCCTCACGCAACTGAAAAATCAATGGTTCAAGAGTCAGTTACATAAGATTCATAAGGCCAATTCAACAAGAATCTTCATGTAGCAATGATATATTAGAACCATCTAATCTCAGTGTTTAGTGTTCACCAAAGAGAAGTATTTTCATGGACAGTGTCTGGCACTAAGTCTCCACAGATCAAAAGAAGGGGAAAAAGAAAGTCACATGTCACCTTAAGCTACAGACTCTATGCATATTGGTTATGAGTACATATCTATATCTCTCTATATAAATATGAACATGTTATTACAAAACTAGTTGTGGATTTGTTGTTAATGATATTTTCAGAGGAGTAGGTAATAATAATGAGGAAGTTGTAAGTAAGGCTTGAGGGTTAGAAGAGAATTTAGGCCAAGTGTAAATGTGAGAGAACTTTTACACAACACTTGGGCATGTTACCAAACATATCATATTGGAATTTGGATAGTTTACTAGAATACCAACAAAACATTCAAGATTATTTGACACATCACAAAACTAAAAATGTAGATGAGATATGAATGACGAAGGCTTAAAAGATAGTACATTGAAATGAAAGTTATCTCTAGTGTGTTAGCATAGCCTTATGAGCAGTTACCAGAAAGATTCTGTGCTTCAATCACTATACAAAGCCTCTTAAAACTGATAACAGCAGAAAAACATGGTAACAGTGTGGTAGAAATGATATCATGCTCTGTTTTTCATCTCTGACAGCTTGATGGCCCTTATGCATTGTTCTCCATTGTGTAAATTATTATGCATGGACAGACTTCTGTAAGACTTTGATCCAGTAAACTAGTGGAAATACAAGGTAAGCAGGTAACAGCACAAATGACAAGTTCTGACTTTAAACACATCCCCCATTTTCCCTCTGTGGGTACAGGCGATATAGAGGTCAAGGAATGATATTGGGTGTTTTCCTTTACCACTGGAATTCTTACCCCTTCAGACAAACTCATTCACTGAATTGAACCTGGAGAGTTTGCCATTTCGTTGCAGTAAGATAGGAGGCCATTGAGCTCAAAGGAGCCTCTGTCTGTGCCTGCGCTTGTTTGCCCTTAGTGATGAGGTTATACATATGTGGCCATACCATGCTTTGTATGTGGGTGCTGGGGATCTGGACTCCAACCCTCATGCTTACCTACACACCAAGAGTCATTTCCCAAGCCCTTGCTCTTACTTTTTGAGGAAAAAGTGCAGGGTATGGAGAAGTAACATAAAAACATAAAATAGTGACCTTAAAGCACATGTCATACTCAAATATACGCCTATGTTACCACTAATTGCATCTCGTTGAGTGAGTAATCCTTAAGTAAATCCCTGCACAAAGATTTTCCACCTTTTTTATGGACCCAAAAAATGTTAAGGAATAATTGCTGGCAACCATCATCTGTCTAACTGGTAAAAACTTTGCATCACTGTCTTCAATTGCTCATTTATTTGAGACAGCTTTACATCAGCATTTACAAGACAGCCAGAATGAAGAGTACGCCCATAGTGCTACCGCAATCAAGATAGTTGAGTTACATCATGATACTGTCCTGCACACACACATAACACACACACACACACACACACACACACACACACGTGCACACACATACACCCCTACTCAACCCCTAGGAGAGAGAGGGGGTGAGAGATTGGCAGAAAAGTATGCAATAGAAAGAATTTAGTAAATCATATTATCTTGAATCAAATTTCTAAATTTCTACAAGACTACAAAGAAAGGGTGAAGGGGACTACAGCTGGAGAGGTGATTCAGTAAGATATTATTAATAAAGCTGTTCCTTAATTTTACATAGGTGTGAGGCTTAGAAGATGTTGCTGAACAATTTTTTCTAGTTTATAAGCACAGGGGTGAAATTTTAAATGTTCATTCATCTTGTGTAATTATTAAAAATGCAAACAAACCAGTCAGGGAAAAAGAAAATCCTTTATCTCAACAATGAAAAGGTAGATGATAGTTATGAATAAATAATTTTTAGCTTCATCCAACTGAAATTTTAACCTGGTTTAGCTTTTAAATTGTTGAATTTCTTATTTCCTTCTCTTGCAAACAATAGGAGAAAACAAAATTATAACTATGTTTTGCCAGCAAATGAGTTCTGTTAAAGGACGGCTTGCCTTTTATGAAGCCATCACAACCACAAATACCTATCTTATCAGAAGAAGCTATCTTTAACAATCTAATATCAAATTTCTACCACAAGAATGTAGTGCAAGACTGAAAAAAATAAGGAATAGTCTTATCATTAAAAAAAAATGAACCATGGACTAATGTTTCCATAGAATCTTATAAAGTGTTTATTCCTGTAAAAGTAATGGCATAAATGTAGTATCAGAGTAGATGAGAGTGTGTAAAGCATTTTCCTACCACATTTTGATAAAATTGTCCCGTGCTGTATTATTTTTCTATTTACTATCACTTGCTGATTAGTTAGGCATGTTTTGAATCTCTTACTTTTCCTGCTTCAGAGTCATTTTTATCAAATAGTTTCCTTTAGCTAAGCACAGCAATGAACATGCCCAGATATTATCTTTCAGTTGTTTCTTCCCAACTCCATCTTTGCAAGCTTCTGAGTGGTATTTCATCTCCTGGGTCTTAATTATATTATAGTTGGCAGGAGGGTAAGGAAAAGATAGTCAGAAGAGAATCTATATACATTTGAACTTTCTACCTATTAATTCCATTAAACGTCAGCTGAAACAGACATTTAGTATTCACTTACTTGTCTTACTCTCTTTTTTGAGCTTCCAACTCGGAATATCCCCACTGTCTGGAGGCCTATAAATAAGCAAACAAAAAAAAATCAAAAGTCTTTTTTTTTGCTTGAGATTCTAAATAAAATGAATGCAGAAACAGTGTCAAATGTTTATACAGAGCTGTGACCTGCAGACCAGCAGTGGCTGCACAGTATTCAGTGCCATCCTATTCACCTTCTCCAGATACATAGTTCGACCTTTAAACATCAGTTATTTTACACTATATGTTTCAGATATTTTCTCCTGTGTGATTATTGATGTTAGAGGTTAGAAAGATCTTCTTTATAAGCAATAGTCCTATATATGACATGAGTCTAAGATGATAAAAAATGTGCACAAAGATACACACAGGGAGGTTCAGAGTAGGACTATAAGAGAAAGCAATCTTATGAATTTGGAGCTAATTTGGGTCTACTATTCTGCATCCATTTTAAATGACATTTACAAGAAAACTGTATATACATAAAAACTCTGTTTTACCATCAAGGGAGAGCAGTGCATTCTCTGTATACAGCTATGTATCGATCTACCTATATTGTCTATATATCATCTGTCTATACTTCTCTGTAGCTATCCTCTCTGTATACCTGCATGCACATGGTATACAAGGATAACCTCAGACCCACACAAAGACATAAAATAACGTATAATAAAAAAATCTTTCAAAAATTCGATCTTCAAAAAATATCCAACAATCTCACTAGAACAGATTGGAAATTTCAACAACAGTCATTTAATGGAATTGAATTTTCAGGCAATGTCTATATCAGGTTCACAACTTGTGAATATTAATCTGTGTTTTCTTCATCTATTTTTTTCAATATCCCTACACTATTGAACTGGTGAAGAAATAGCACTGAGTTACCCTTGGAGATATTCCCACTGTCTAGATTTGAATACTTCATGATGCCATTTATGTGGGTCCCTTCTTCCTTTAACTTCCCAATAACATGAGAGCTAAATAAAGCACAAAGTTTTAATAGCCAGGTGTGATTATCTGGGGTAAGAATATTATATAAGATATATTGTATTCTTCCTCCAGAAAACACATGTGTTTCTCCATTTTTTTCTTTCTTTTGGAGGCAGGGTCTCACTATGTGAACCAGGCTGATCTCTAACTCACAAAGATCCACCAATCTCTGCCTCCTTAATGCTGGGATAAAAAGCATATGACATCATAAGTGGCTTCCATTTTCTTGAGGACCCTTCATCATCACTACTGAGGAATAACACCTACTTTTTTGGTTTTACTGTTTGTTCATTTTCTCTTCATAATCAGGTATGACAGTGGTGCTAGATTGCAAGTGCTAGTGTCCATTTGAAACCACATGAATATAGTTGATCTAAGAGTAAAGCCAGTAAGTAGAGATCCCTCATAGTGTTACTTGAATCATGAATTCGGACTCTTAGCATATAAGTAAGATTGCAGGGTATTGGATCAGGTAGGGGGATAGTCTGCTTAATCTACTTTCACCTGGATTTCTTTCATCTGTGACTCAAAAAAATTACTAGTACAATATATCATTAAATGGAAAGAATTTAAGATGTTATAGACTTACTTCTTTCTATGCAGAAACAACAATGTAAATTCTTGGCAATTCTCTTCATAGGGCCTTTATGTATGTCATAGGCACTTTGTATATATTATTTACATTAATATGAATTATTTTATTATTACATTGTATCAATAATTCTTGATTCATTTCAAAAAATAATATTTTTTGCATTTTGAAATTATCACCACCTTTATTTTATGTGCTTATTTTGCATCTATACATGTGGCACCACATCCTTGGTGTCTGGAAAGACTAACAAAGAGAGTCATATCTTCTGAACCTGGAGTTAAGGATGGCTGTGAGCTACTTTGTGGGAACTGGCAATTGATCTCAGGTCCTCTGATATAGCAGCATATGCTCTTAAATACTGAGCTATCTCTCCAACCCTAAGTATTAATGCTTTGTAGTTGGATTTCTAAGGGATTTTTACTGTTTAGTTTTTTGTTTGAAAATACAATAGCATAAACATCTCATTTATCAGTTCTGTTTCAGCCAGGCAGTGGTGGCACATGCCTTTAATCCCAGCACTTGGGAGGCAGAGGCAGGCGGATTTCTGAGTTCGAGGCCAGCCTGGTCTACAGAGTGAGTTCCAGGACAGCCAGGACTATACAGAGAAACCCTGTCTCCAAAAAAAAATCAGTTCTGTTTCTTAAGTGTCATTCTGAATTTCTAGATGACTTGAGAGAACCGTATCATGTGACGCCTTATTTCTGATTTACATGCGTGATGGACACTTTGCTTGGTGGTAAGGAGTCTACTCCACCTCCTTATTACTGTTATTAATTTGCTTCCTAACTGAGACCATCACCCAACCTAATTTATATTTTCTTCTTCTTTGGGAAACCTAGAAATGAGATTCAATTCAGAGTAGGATACAGCATCATATTTTTCCCCTATAAAATGATGTATGTACTGATTTAATTAGTATGTACAGAATATGTAAAATAATCTGGTATGCGCTTTTATTTAGAGAAAGACAAGTTATGAATTGACTCGATGACTCTTCTACACACAATATATATAAAAGGTAACATGTCAATTTTCAAATATGTCTTCAGCCAAGTTTGAATTTCTTATTCTTAGATGGCTTATGTGTACCTGAATTTCTATAAAATCAAGATATCAGAGGGGAGCTGTCACACAGGTAGGACTGTTCATTTATGTAGATTTCTCCAAGCTATTCAGAAATACCCATTTCTGAGATTATTCCTTCAATTATTGCAATTTCCTACTGGACAATGATCTTGGTGTGCCTCATTCAATTCTAATATGTTTTGGTTTTTGAATTGCATTTTTTTTAAATGGTAGAACAAGTGACTGCCTTTGGATAGATAATGCTTTTTTCTGACATAACCTTATTGTGATTTTGCTCACAGACAAGAGAATAGTTTAGCTATTTTATAACTGGGACTTAAGGCAGTCACTGAAAAAAAATGGGTAGACACTGAAGAAAATATTGATTTCACAAAGAACTGTAACTTTGCTGAGTCCTGTCCCAGGAACTAATGTGATGATCTTTCTCTCCTTTTCAACAGAAACTGAAATGGAAAGCAGACCCAGAAGTACCTGAACCTCAGGCTTAGAGATGTCACAAAATGAGGACAGGCATAATAAGCAGTGGGACCCACCCTAAGCTCAGCCTGAATCTCAAAAGCATCCCTTAACTCCCTTACCTGCCTTTTGGAAGGTTCTGGAAACTTGAGATTCTTAAGGAATTTTGAATTAAGGATAGAGAAGACATTTGAAGAATGAATGTATAGTGAAGAATGTTGTATAGATAGAGCTAATAAAAATTTTCAAGAACAATTTTGGAAAGGGTGGGAAAATGGTCTTTGATAAATAATTCAAAGACGAAAGTGGCATGTGTCCTCTACTAGTCATTTCAAAATCAAGCAAATAAAGCATTAAGGAAGAAATGCTTTGTGTGTATGTGTGTGTGTGTGTGTGTGTGTGTGTGTGTGTGTGTGTGTGTATAAATATATTCTTTGTTTACATTTCAAATGATTTCCCCTTTCCTGGATGCCCCCTCCCAGAAAGTCCCATAAGCCCACTTCCCTCCCCCTGTTCCCAAATCTACTCCTTCCCACTTCCCTGTTCTGATATTCCCCTACACTGCTGCACTGAGCCTTTCCAGGACCAGGGATCTCTCCTTCTTTCTTCTTGGGCATCATTTGATATGTGAATTGTGTCTTGGGTATTCAGAGCTTCTGGGCTAATATCCACTTATCAGTGAGTGCATACCATGAGTGTTCTTTTGTGATTGGGCCACCTCACTCAGGATGATATTTTCCAGTTCCACCCACTTGCCTAAGAATTTCATGAATTCATTATTTTTAATAGCTGAGTAGTATTCCATAGTGTAAATATACCACAGGAGAAAACAGGTGCTGGTGAGGATGAGGAAAAAGGAACACTTCCACTGCTGGTGGGGTTGCAAGCTGGTACAACCACTCTGGAAATCAGTCTGGTGGTTCCTCAGAAAACTGGCATGATACTACCGGAGGACCCTGCTATACCACTCCTGGGTATATACCCAGAGGATTCTGCAGCATGTAATAAGAACACATGTTCCACTATGTTCATACCAGCCCTATTTATAATAGCCAGAAGCTGGAAAGAAATGCTTTTTAAAGTGGTGTTTGTCTTATTTTTGTTTTGAGACAGAGTCAAGAGTAACACAAAAACAACATCTAAAATACTATATAAAAACCTTTACTTTTTGAAGTTTTAAGGTTTGATATTTTTACTATTTGTTTGGAGTATTCAAGTCAATATCTGTTTGAATGTGAATGTATATCCTATCATTCTTGATTCATCTGATAGAAATATTATGAGCACCTGGAATATAGACAGAATCTTGCATAGTTGATCAGCTTAATTCTTACCTTTAGGTCCATACTAAATATGAAATATCCTGTCCTGAAAACAAAACCTAATGTTTAAATATATTTATTTAAGTCATTTCTTTATCCAGTGATTTTTACACATACTGACTTGATTTAGCAAATTGAATACCCCTTTAATCGTTTTCTACGAAATTCTGTTTATATAAAGAAGAAATAAATGACAATGTTCACACTTTGTTTTACATTTCCTTCCTTCTTTTCCTCCTTTTCTTTCTTTCTTGTAGGACTGAGAGTTTAACCTACGGCATTGTGCATTCTAGTCAAGTGATACACTACTGAGAAGCATCCGAAACTCTCCTTTTAGCTTTCATTTTGAGATAGAATTTCACAAGGTTTCCCAGGAAAGCCTTGAACTCACTCTATAACACAAGAAGACACAGGAAGATCCTGAACTTGAAAATTTCCTGCCCAGCCTCCTACGTATCTGGGATTGAATGTCTATTCCAAGAGTCCAAGGAAATGCTTGTTCGTTTTGCTTTACACAATTGCAACAAACACATAATCTTTAAAAGAAATAAGCAATTAAGGACGTTTCCCAGGTCCATAGTGTGTGGTAAATCTATAGCAAAGAAGATGTGATGGATACGGCATTTTGATGATCCAAATATCTAAATTTTAGAAACAAATTAAAGAACTATTCATCATATTAAAGTGATCCTGGTAATAGGAATTGAGTTGCAAAGGGATGGCTGGAGACATTAAATATAGATATTTACAAAAGTCAAAACTTTCTGTCAAAAGAAATGTTGTAAATATACTCAATGTATAAGAACATCCATGTGACTTTGATGTCTTTGAAGGAGGTCTTAGTCCAACACAAGTGATCCCTTCATTAAAATGATTGCTCAGAACCCCTTGTGAGGACTCTTAGGGTTGAAGGATTTCAAATAGCATCATACCTCCTAGTCTTGTTGATCCCAGTAACTTCTTAAGTCAACACTTACATTGGTGCACTTTATTTGTCAAACGAAGATTTGTCTGGCACTTGCTCAAAGGAACACAGAATTGAATATAGGATTGATGCTTGGATCACTGATGGCTGATGACAAGTCTACTTACCATGCTTTTCCAGATGCTGACAGCAGCTGTCCACCAGCCTGGGGACCTGCCTGTAAATAGGATTCAGACTCAGTTTCTTATCTCTGGCCTTTTCTTTTTTATTCTGAGCCTCGGCAGGCAAGGAGAGTTGTAAAGCTTCTAGGAGTCGAGACTGGTTGTCATCCAGATCGGTGATGGAATCCACGGACATGGCTCCCTGTAAGTGATGCACAGACTTGAAGAAGTGGGCAGGCAACAGAACGAAAAACAGCTGCTTTTAGAGGCCACCCAATAAAGTTTCATGGAGGACCATAACTCTCATAATACTGCTTGATGTAGTTGTGTTTTTTTAAATTGCTGAATACTTGTTTATTGCTAACATATTAAGAGGAAAAATGAGATGTACTTTGAACGAGTTAGAAAATCTTTACAACGCAGGGTAAGTATTGTGAGTTAGCATTTCAATACAAAGACTTTTCCAAATGAAAGGCAAGAGATGAGAAACATATAATAAAAATATTTTATTCAACCATTCCATTTTTTTGAAACATGAAATACATATTCAATGAATGAGGTAAAGTTATAGAAGTCTTGTGAACAAAAAAATCCTCAACTATGGCTCTAGGAAGTATATTTTAAACATAAGATTCAAACTGGGTGTTGTGGTATACGCCTGTAACCCCAGCATGTAGGAGAGTAGAGCCATCGATCCTGGATGAAGAGTGTTAGAAGGAGTTAGAGTCCTGGTAGGGCCTGTACAGAGAAAGGGACATTTAAGAAGTCCACTGCCTAGGTTCTCAAAAAAAAATCTCTATTTTAGAGTTTTTGGTGCTACTGTTATTTGGATTTATACACAGTCTAAGACAATTGCAGGCTTAGAAGAACAAATTCATCTGGAAAATTCAAATATTCCATAATTTTGTCAGTTTTTCCTCCTTGAATCAGTCAATACCATAACAATAATAGCAGGAACTTGGGTCTTCCTATGCTTTGGAACAGCTCTTCAATGTTAGTAGCTTATTAAGAAATGTGAATTATAACTGGAGGTCTGCTTGTATATTTAACTAGGGCAGTCTTCAATGACAGAAGGTGGCAAATATTTCCAGCCCAAAGTTTAAAGGAAACAGAAAGTGTTCTCAGGGGCATGGTACATGCTGATTGCTACCCAAGTGCCTTGGTAAACTCTGCTTTGTAGGTTTGCAATTAACAGGCAAGGAGCCCAGAGCCTAGAGTGTAGTACACAGTGCATCACTGGCACCGTATTGATTCAGCATGGATTTGAACAAGATTGCATAGAATTGTACAGCTGGATTTAAGGGGAGACAAATTCTTTCGATAAGCAAAATCTAACTCACTGATTTTTCAACTGTTGTGGCTAATTCATTGACCCAGGCACATCCTAAGAAGAGTATTGAAAAAATTAACAGAAACACTGGACCCTGGCATCAAGACTCTGTATTTGGCATAGAGGTGGTGTAATCTGCAGCTCATATGGCACTGTGATAGTATAATACCATATAAATACTGCATAATGCTCATGTTCAAGAACTACATACCTGGGTTACAGAACAAAATGATCAAAGCAATTTTCATAATGTTTTAAATACTTTTATCAATTTCTGTTTTGGCATATTCATAGCTAGCCATGTATATATGTGTCCCATAGGTTGCAGGGTACACTTGTCTAGTTGATCAGGAAGCCTAGCAAGACAGCAGGAGATAAAATACCAGCATCAATGGCAGTAGTGCTGAATATTTGGGTACAAAGTTAGCCAGGAGGGAAAGGGAGTGTTAGCAGCTACATGGTCATTACTGCTGATTCCCTAGTGCAAGAGATATCTATAATGTGTCCAGTTTTCATGGTAGTAGAGGGTCAAAGGGCAACTTTATTCATTTTCAGTTTTTTCAGAGTCAGAGGTGATCCTGGCCAACTCACCCTTCTCCTGGCCCGAGGAGCTGGTTCCGGAGTGTTCGGGGATGTAGACTCATTTGGTGTTTCGGAGGTTGAGCTGAGAGATGAGTTACTGCTTGAGAGTTCTTTGTTTTGTTTTTTATTCCCAAATGGAAGGAGGGAAGACACAAAATCCGATGCATCCTTCTGCTCCTCCCTCTGCGAGTCTTGCTTCAGTTTGTATGCCCGGTCATTAGCAATGACTTGGGATAAGGGCATTCCAAATGCCTGTGGGATGAATTCTGCAAGGAAAAAAAATCAAATATTTACATTTATTGAAGGTCCAGACAGGACGGAAAAGCAGACCTAGTCAAATTATTGTTTTCCAAAGAATTGATTCATCAATCAGCATACTGGGATGGCTTTGTATATTGTTGAGCAAAATGGCTCGTTTCCATCTCAGTAAAAGAAGCTAGTAAGTACAAATACACATTTTAGAAATGCAGGTCTCTAATATTTCTTCAGTTACTCAAGTCTGTTTGAAAGGAAATAATTTTACTAAGAAGTTTGACATTTGAACAGAATATAAACAGTGCTTCATGCTCATAAGCATACATCTATGTAAACTTACTTTTCAATTTACATGCTTTCAAAGTCTTTGAAGGCATAAGAAAACCACAACAAACATTGATTGACACCTACTGTTTGCTATGTCAAGTTTCACAGTTGGGGGGGTGCTATAAAAGCTCTCAGGCCCTTTCTCATGAGGGTGTTCTGAGGTAGGGAGGAGATGTGCAGAATCAGACATGTAAATAATTATAAGATATTGACTCTCATGTGACTAATAGAGAGATGGATGAATCCACAGTTGAAAATCAATCAATATACTTTAAGGTATACCTTAAGACAGTATAGAAAATAATGACTTAAGGGGTAGAAAAGCAATATAGGAACACTTTAAGAAGTTTGCTTTTCCCCTCATTTTATCCTGTGCCCCTATCTCCTACTAACACCCATCTGCGTTACAGAAGTTCCTTTATGATCTATCCTCAGGTTACCTGGTGATCACATGAAGAACTGGACTTGACCATAATTTTCAAGCTTGTGGGAGACCCAGGATACATTTGGAATTCTTTACTAGGAATCATTTGGGGAAGAGGCACAAGACAGATCTCTTTGGCTTCATTTGGCAATATATATACAGTTACTGTGGTCAATCCATGTGTATTCATATATATTAAGTACTCAGAGATAGACATTTTATTAGTAGCATTTTAGATTTATTTGGAAGGTATTAATATTCAGTTAAGTACATTATTCTTGTTAGACTCAAAATTACATCTCTTAGCAGCCTCAGCAAATTGGTGCCTAGGAGAGCCCTCTTTTTTTTAAAAGCCCTGTGATTGAAACTGCAATGATCAAGGGAAAATAACTCTAAGGTTATTTGTTCTTTTAGCAAGAAGCTAACATTAAACCAGGTGGAAAGAGCCTTTAAAAGGTTTTCCTGCTTGATCCATGGTAACATTTTAAACTAGGCTAATAGCCAAGTCTCCATTAAGAACAGAAATGGTACTTTAAAGGCATATACCTCTGATCCCATCAAAAGGTGTAACTTGTTTTGAAGTAGAATATTCTAAGTTCATCTGGAGATTTTTTCAGAGGAACTTGCTCTATCAGTGAACTATGGGGCATATGCCAATCAAAAGTGTTATGCCTTTCTTTTTTGAGGTAAGACCATTACTACATTCCTATCACCAGCAAAACTAGAGGCAAAGATCAGTTCCAGACGATAGTCTGTGCTCTTGGAAGATTTCTTATAATAATCAGATATTCTTCACAAAGTTCGGACAGCCACATACAATATACTGGCATGAACTGGGGATAGAAACAACAAAGAGGACTTTGAAATAGATCATGTGACATGGGTCTGCTAATGTAGGCATATGTATGACAGAGACTTGTTCTGCAATGGGGGCTCTTTGGTCCTCTCATAAACATTTTTCCATATCAGGAAACCCAATCAGACTTACTTAGTGATTTCTAGTATCTTTGGGGAAAAAGAAAATTTACTTTGATGCCTATAATTTGCCTATTTGTAGGTATGTGCACGTGCATTCAAGTCTCTACAGAGGCCAGAAGAGAGTGTTGGATCCTCTGGAGCTGTATTTACATGTAGTTGTGAGCCACCATGTGGGATTTGGAAACTGAACTTGCGTCTTCTGAAAGAGCGGTTCATGTTCTTAACCACTGAGCTACCTCTACAGCTCCACTAATCTAGTGTCTTTAGTATCTAAAAGTATATCGCTGTGGTTATAAATTGTAATAATTGGATACAAATTAAACAAGAAACTATTAAAGTCATTTTATCTTGATATTTACTCTTCCTTTGATCTCATTTGAAAGATACAGCCACGAATTGGGTTTTTATTTCTTTCTGAGTGGTAGGCTTCTGTTAGGGCTGAGCTCATTATTTCAATGCTGGAAATTTGGTGTGGCCTCTTTAGTTTCTTGCTGCTTTCACCAAGGACTCTCACAGGCTTCACAAAGTAGACTATCTAAGCTCCAAACTATGTGATATCGTATTGAGGTCTTTATAACATTCTAAGAAGGAACCCTGATTTTTTTCTTCTTAAACGTACAGCTATTTTGAAAGAAAAACTCATCAAAATTCTATTAGGAAAAATTGTTATTCATGAGCCAATAAAGCATTGGGTGCATCCACTTATCTGAGTTCAAACCTTTTTGTTTATTTGGTTTCTTGTGAATATGTCAGAGGAAGAGGAAGATTCTTTGCAAAAACAGAATTTGGATATTTGTTATTTCTTCTTTACTCCCAACTGTTCCCTTTCTAGCCCCGCCTTCCTACCTGTAGCAGAAGCTTACCACCACAAGCTTCTCTTTGTCCTGTACTCTTGGTCATTTTCTACTGTTGTTGACTTTGACTCACATTTAAATCCCCAATCTTCCATAAAACTTTGTGACTTGCAAGTCGACTTCAAAGGCTCACATGACTTGCTGTTTTCATATTCCCTTGTCGTCTTCCCCTCTTCTGACTTTTGCCTGTATACCATCTTTGTCATTCACTCCTTTAGTTCCATACTGGACCTTGTTTCCCCCAGAATTTACACTTCATTTCTATCTCCAGCTCTGACTTGTCATCCACTCCTCAATGCTTCCTTACATCTGTATGACCCCAGGGTATGACTCCCTCCCAGTATTTGCTTACTAGAACTTGTTTGGATTGTTAGGGGTGTCAGGTCTTCACAGGATAAATAAGACTTCTGAAATTCATACATTAACACTTCTCTCCTTTTCGTATTTCATTTCTATTTCACCATCTTGCCACACCATCTTCATGTTATCTTTTTTTAAAATCTACTCTGTCTGCTTCCACCATGATCATCATTCCATGGTACCATTGCTTTGCTCCTAGATTTCTAAAGAGCTTTCAAACTGCCCAGTCTCCTTTCCTTTGTGTTGTTGTCTTCACTTCAATTTCATGTCATATAATGTAGCATGATAGTATAATTTAAAACATCATGAAGTTGCTTCTTCTTTAGTATATTTGATGATGTTACAGTGCTGTTATATGTAGATCAAAAGAAGTGTTGTAGTTCAGAAAGTTCTCTGGGCTAGCCTGAGCTGCTTCCTCCCTTTCTCTGGAACTACATATATCCTGGTCATTCTCATCTCTAGTAATTGCTTGTGTATATGATTGTGTGTGCACATGATCATGTGTGTGTTTGTGTGTGTGTGTTTGTATGTGTATGAGGGAGTGTGTATGTCTGTGTGTCTGTGTGCATGCATGTACCTGTATGTCTGTCTATCTGTGTCAGTGTGTCTGTGTACATTTTGTGTCCACGTTCTTGGGGTTTTGGATTTGCATATTCACATGAGGAGATTAGAAAAGTTTGATTTTCCTCCTCAGGTTCTTAGATCCTTTCATTTGAGACCGGATGTCTGTCTGGTTTGGAAATTTGCCAAGTGTTTTTGGGCTAGTTGGGTAGCAAGCTTCTAGGGAATCCACTGTTTTTACCTCCCATCTCATCCTTTCTTGGGTTATAGGCATGCACCACCAAATCTGGCTTTTATAATGTGGGTTCTGAGACTCTGATTCAGACTCTCAGACCTGTGTGGCAACCACTTTACCTATTGAGTGATGTTCACAGTTCATAAGGATGGCTTTTAATAAGGATGACAGCATTACTTCCATTTCCTTGGAGAATTTCTTTTTTAATTATTGGTTATTTTACTTGTTTACATTTCAAATATTATCCCCCTTCCTCGTTTCCCCTCCACAACCCCCTATCCCATCCCCTCACCCTGCTTCTATGAGGGTGCTCCCCCACCTACCCACTCACTCCCACCTCCATACCCTAGCATTCCACTACACTAGGGCATCAAGCCTTCACAGGATCCTTGGAAAATTTCTACATGTAATTAATTCTTATATTTTGTATTAATACTTAATGTGAAGCAAAAATAGAAATGGCAGCAAATAATCTTTTGTAAGTTTTATTTCACATTTCATGTATAGTGACCTAGATAGTGAGTAACCATAAGATATTACAGAATTTGATTTTGGTACAAAAAAAAAAGGTACCACAATAGAACTGATCTTTTTATGTTGATACTCTGTCAGTGTCCCATGGGGCAATTATGCCATAGTAATCCCTAGCCCCCATGTGCCTTGATTAGGCAAACTTAGAAATTGGATAAAAAGTAGGGTTCTTTTTATATAAAAATTATGTATTTATTTATTTAGCTTTCCCTCAAAATCTGGGGTTTTCTTGGGACAAGAAAGAAATAGTCTGAATTTCTGAAATTTCTTTTGTTTGCCAAATAATTAAACTACAAGAGATTAGGGACGTGAAAATCTACTGTATGAAATGATGTTTTGCAAGTCAATGTCAACCTTAAATTCATTTCCATATAGAAACCAAAAGTTAGATGGAATTTTTTTTTTAATTTGCAGCGTGAATGCAGGAATGTCATATGATCTGTTGTATATTTTTATAGCAAGCAATTAAATATCACCCAGGGCATGATTCATGCTGATGAAATCGATTAATATAGTAGCATATCAAATATTTGTGAATCACTTCTTTTTTTATTGGAAGAGCAGGTCATCTGTGAAGAGCTGCTCCTCTTTATTTTTAGATGGCTTAACCCAAGAGGTCATTCAGCGCTTCCTGTTTTCCTTCTTTCCCTCTTGAATTTCAGTGATGATCAGATCATTTTTCATATGTGCATCTGTTATTAACCCAAACACTAATACTCAAAGGGAAGGAAATAACGTGAACTGATTACAAATATGCCCCATCAGCACACAGTCATCCCAAGGTTCTGTTTCCAAAGATAACCAGGCAATGGCTTCTTGGCTTGACATGGACAAGGCTTTATGTTTTGAAGAGATGTCGTGCAGTAATTCTTCAGTTAATTCTAGAATATCTTGTTGTCAAACACCAAAGCTAACTCATAGAGCAAACTTCATGCAGTTAAGCTTGTTACTGTTCTCCTTACATGGATGGATGATGGGCCCTTTCTTTGGAACTACCAAGAGCTTTCTCCTCAGCTTCTTGTAGTCAATACAGAATACTGCCAGGCTTTTACTGAGTCTACATGCACACGCGCACACACACAAACACTTAGAGAATGCAAACATCAATCTCTCCCTGCCCTCCCCAGTCTAATCCTTCCTAGCATAGTTGAAATGGTACTTTCTAAAGATCCACCTAACATCTTCATTGCATGTCAATTTCAACATCAATATCATTATCCTTGAGTAAAGCAAAGTCAAACAATAATCCATTGGTCATATAGTTCTTGTCACTTTTCAATGTTTGGTTTATCTTCAGCAAACTGCAGTAAAATGAAATGGAAAATTGCCTGATAAGAAAGTCATATGTTTTAAATGGTTTCCATCACAGTATATTGTAATAATTGGGTTATTAATGGTTAATTTTTGTTAATCTTCTACTCTGCCTAATTAACAAATTATATTTTACCATAGGTATGCATGTATACACAGGGAAGTATGCACATATGTTTGATATTAGCCACAATTGTGTCATCGATAGAATGTCTTTGGAATATCTCCCCACGAATGGGGATGATTCTATTGTAGGTAAAGCACTTATAAGTCATCTATATTGTTCCTCTAAAGCCTAGGGGACATTGAGGAAAATGGAGTGGAAAGAGTGTAAGATCTAGAGGCTAGGAAATAATTTTGTGAGATGTCTTCTGCATATGGCATGTCCATTGCACTCATGAACACATAGCATCTGTGCCTAACTGTAAAAGACTTACACAAATAAAAGACATGAGTACAAGAAGAGGACTAGTTAGGAAGAAGGAGGGCTCAGCTGGAGAGGATGAGAGAATGTAAGGGCAATGAATATAATCACAATATAGTATAATATATACTTGTGAAATTATAAAAGACAAAATACAAAAATAAGGACTATAAATCATCAAATATATAATAAACAGTTAAAATTTATCAGACAATGGTTATGCACTAGCCCAAACTTTGTCTTAATCATTCTAGTGGCAAATTCTGCTGAAGTACATCACATCTGACTGAGTATTCTGGTGAATATGATCACAGTTCTCATGTTAGAATTTATACATTGGAAGTTTGTAAAAAGAAAAAGATAAGCTCTTGCCTGAGACTTCCTTGCATATCAATGCACTCAGATTTACTGCTGCAGTGATCTGGCCGGTAAGTGTTCTTTGGTTTGTATTTGGGGGGATTTAGGGCACAGAGCATTTAGTCTTGTGCAAGCAGGACAAGTATTCTACTACTGAGCTTCATCCCTATGCCTTGGGCCACAGGATATTTGTTGTAGCTATAGGTATGGAGTATTAACATTTTTATCTCATTTTGTCTAGCTTGAGGTTCACATTTTAGAAGCCTGAACCCAGTCTGGATACAGGAAGAGTTACTAGCCTTACTTAGCAGAGATGAAGGATGCTGCTAAACATCTCACACTGCATAGTACAACATATTGCACAATATTTTTCCAGTCTACATTGTCCCTAGCACCAAGAAAGAGAGACCACACGCTAAGGGAAGCAGAACAGTAATTTCTATTCTTTAGCATGCTTTGTATCCAAACATCATGAACAAAATATCCAACCCTTAATGCACAGTTTAAGCTATGTGTGTATAGATTGGTATCCATTTTAGAAATAAGGCTCATCACATACAATTTGTATTGCTTTCCACTATGAACATAAATGCAATTATTATAGATGAGAACTTCAAAGTGAGACATATGCCTTTCTTCATTCAACATTCATTTATTGTGGCACATAAAATGAACATATGTTTACACAATTATACCATTTAACAATCAGTTCATATAAGACTATAAGAACAGATCATAAAGTAATAGACTGTAGTAATGGGGTCCAGGTGACCTTTACAACTAGAGTGCAAACTCAAATTGACCACAAATGTGTTTGAAGGAATGGTTCAAGTGTCATTTCCCTAAATAGCTATGGAAATGGACACAAATCAGTATGATGAAAGTCAGTAATTGCTGAAAACATATGGGACCCAAATCAAGCATCCTGTGATCTAACAAAATTGGTGTGGATAGCCTACCTTCAGTAAGCCATGAGATGGAGACTGTTTCTTTTCTGTAGTCATAGTAGGTGAATCCAAACTCTTTCTCATTTAATTATTCCTGCTTAATTGTCTGTATTTGCCAAACAGCTGGTTAGTATTAGGCATGCTGTCCATGGCTACTCAACGCAGGTTCTCTTTAGGCATAGCTGATTGGACAGATTAATTAGAACCACAACCTTGGCTGTAGTCTCCAATTGCTCAAACGAGCTGAACTCATCAGTTCAGCACACGGATACTCAAACACAGAAAAGTGAACTCAAACGACTCTCAATGACATTCTGGTATGGAAATGTAGTTGACAAAATGGAGCCCAACCACATAAATCTATGCAATTCAAAATCTCAACCCAATCCAACCAGCATGCTCCCTACAAAATGCATTGGCTTTAGTTATTTGGTCCTTTACCTTTGTCTTTGTTCTTTTCCTTCCCTAGTGAATCCAGTTTCTTTCTCAAAGATTTCTTTCTCTTTTGTCCATCTGTGAATAGTAAAAGAACAAGAAATTGTAAAAAAATATTACTTATTCAAATTATTTTCACATTACAATTCCAGTTGACATCCTACTTCACTCAGAATTCAACCCTGTAAATGGGAATAAACTGAGAATACCTGAAAAATCCCCAACTTATAGCCCATGTAACCAGACTTGAAATATCTTAAATGTTCTTTCAATCATGGGATGAGCTAGAAACAGTTCTCTTTCATATGTAATTCAGCTTTGACCAGATGTGTTTGTTCTTACTATTACATAAGGCTTTTCCTGTTCTCCATGTTTATGTAAGTCACTGTTCATTTTGAATAAAATTTCCATGACAGAATCAACTATACACACATATAGAAATGATATTTATAAGCCACTACAGTGTAATTGGAAAAGGAAATCAATTTGGTGACTGACAGAATCCAGGCCTTACTCCTACCATCCCATTTACAACCTGCAGAATTTTGCATAATTCTCGATGCTCATACCTAAATGGTGAGAACCGCATGGTTCTGTTATGAGAATTTAACGAAACAATGTGTATAAAATGCTTAATGTGGAGCCTGATGCATGTCAATAAATTCAGAAATACTTTCTGCCTGGGGCTTTCATGTTATTCTACACTATGTGCCTATCCCATAATTTAATTATTCATTCACTGATGAATGTTGATGTTGTTTCAAATGTGTTACTGTAAGTAGGGGAATAGTCCCTTTTAGTATATGATACTTTTAACCAATGTACTTAATTTTCTCCTTATCTCACCAAATAGTAAAGATACCACTCACATTGGCTGGCAGCTGCAATTGAATTCCTGGCATGTCATCATAAAATACTGGTATTTATTGTTGCCAGAGCATGTTTTGTGATTATTCAGCTTACCACACAGGAGGTATGGATCAGGAATCCACATTGGGCTCAAATAACAAAGATTGAGTTCATACCCAAGGGTCAAGGTTAAAAGTGGACTAAGAATTTTTTCTTGCAGAACATAACTAAAACATGTAGTAAAAAGTGATAGCACCCAATAAAATTTACATAACAAGACTCTGATAGCAGGAAATAACAGAATAAGTACTCTGAATATACCGAGCATTCCTGGGATACTCTTGGGGCTGCAGATGTTCCCAATTCCTCCTCCACCTCTGTGAGTTTTTAGAAGTGAAGGAACACCACCAAATAGTTAAGAGGCACATCTAATAACATTTCCCTTCCAAAATTACCCCAAATCTTTTCTTCCCACAAAAAGAAAATAGTAGAACTTTTCACCTCTGGTGTCATAAGATTTGTATAAGGGTGAAAGCATGTAAATCAGTTGTGCTATGGCCAAGAGTCATTGATCACTTTTACCCATGATGTGTTCTCCTCTTAAATGTCTAAGAGTTGATCTAGCTACTAGGGACTATCATGACTTATATATGCACAGATAATAAAACACACTTACTACACAAGATCTTAATCTGTTCTCCAAATAGGATTGCTGGTGGTTTTACTTTGTAATGTTTTCTTTAGTGCTGGTTCATATTACTAAATGTGTTTGGTCCAGTAATACAATTTCCTTCTAAAAACTCTTTTAATTGCTCAGTTTACACAATTGACTGAAGAGAGTGACTAAACTGTACATCTATTAAAGCCTAAGAGATTGTTCTGTGGTGCGAGGGATGGAACCCAGGACCCTGAACATGTCACCCCAGTATTCTATCACTGAGCTCAGGACAAGAAGCCACAAGTTTTTCTCCTTTTTATTTTGATTTTTAAAATGTTTTAGGTTATTACATAGACCAATGGATTTCACTATGAAGTTCATATACATATGTTTCATTATAGTATTTTTTTAACCATTCTCCTCTCCTGCTGCTGTATCCCATGCACACAACCCTTCTAGATGTTTGTCTTTTTTTCTCCTTATGGGCAACCATAAGAGAATATGTTCTTGAGCATATTCCTCAAAATAAGCTTTACTTGGAAAGTAAAGAAATTTGACTTCAAATCTAAGTCCCACTGCCTTTCCATTCTCCTGCCTGGAGGTTTGTGCTTTAACTTTTAGATTTTCAGTTCTGGAAACTGTAAGATGAATAGATTTTCTGTGGGTTGCATGTGCATGCGGATTAGATTATATCATAAAATACAAATTTTAGTGTCACATCAACAATTGCTTATGCTAGTCTTCATGAATATTTAGAGGTTAAGATTTCTGTGTACCCACACCATGCACTTTCTTCTCTAACTTTGTATTACCTTGGGCGTGTCAAGATACATGTCTAGTTTCACAGGAACATCTGGCAGCAGGGCACTATAGTTTTTTCTCCTACCACCTAGGAAAAGGTGAAGAGTACTAGCTTTGACACTAGAGAGTTCTGTATACTGGTTCTGAATTTACCACTTCCCACAGACCAGTTACTTAATCTCTCCAAACCTCAGTCCCCTTACCTATAAAATGGGAGAGATAATAGACTTGACTGTAAGAAATGCTGTGTGGGTAGAATAAAGCTGTAGATAGCATGTATTTAGAATATAGTATATGTTCAGTAGGTATTGATCATTCATTGATCTATATACAGCATTGATCAGATCATATACATCAGAGATGAAATGCATGTATGTGTACTGTGTACATTCCTGATGTCCACCTACAGAAGAGGGTTATGATACTTTGGGATTAGATATAGTTTTGAGGTGCATATGCAAGTGTGGGAACTAACTCTGGGCCCTCTACATGAATAATGTGGTCTCTCAACTGCTGAGTCATCTGCAGGCACCACTTGGATATTTAGTAACTTGGATATTTACTAACACAAGAGAAGAGGTTCCATATACTTAATGCTGAAATGAATAAAAAGAAAGAAGTAGTAGGTGCCTGCTTGCTGGGCCAAAGCTTTCATTTGGTTCGATCATAGACATAGGCATGAATGTAGCCCAAGTAGGAACAAAACAGCCATATCCAGTTAATTCCTGCTCAGGTGAAGATCCATGCACAATGATTTATAACAGTTGAGAACTGATGTAATGGCTTGCTTATTTCCAACAGAGATCTGGAGTGTGAGCTTCTCAAGAAATACAAAAGAGCTGGAAGTGTGAAGTCTCACCTTACATTCATCTCAAATCAGCAGAGGCACTGGATCCTGCACTACTCCACCCACTGATAATAGCTGACAGGCATTGGAGTTTGTAAACCCATGTCAGCCCGAAAGGGAGGTTCTAGCTTGTTCAATCCTTTCAAAAAATATCCTGCTGAGAAAAATTTGGCAGGATGATTTTGGCACCACCTCCTCTGTTTCCTAGCCACAGCTGCCCCACTATTTAGTAGATCCAGAAAAATAGACTCTCAGAGAAAGCAAACCAAAGGAATTCATGGGCAATGTGGAGATCGTAGTGAAAAAAGTGAGGAAAAATATATAAAGGAACTTGTGGGTGGTAGAATAGGAATTAGCCCTTTACAAACTGCACATACTTATACCATGAGTTCTCAATCTGGGCACTAGTGATATATGAAGCTAAGTAAGTCTTTAGTATGATCGATTGCCCTGTGTACTTTAGGCTACGTAGCCACATCCCTTGCCTTAATTTCCTAGGTGCCAGAGCATCCACTTATATTGTGTTGCCACTACCAATGATGTTTCTGAGCATTACCAATTATCCACATGAAACAAAATTTCTGTGGCTGAGAACTACTGCTTTCTGCATAACTCTATGTAGAGAACACATTAATAGGCACAAGCCATGTGACTAAAACCTTCATCTTTTCCTCCAATTTATACCGTCTCCAGTTATGCTTAGGTAGAACAATATCAAAATGTTTACAAGTTATTAAGATTTTAAATACTGTATTAGATTTCAGGAAGAACAATTTCCTTCAAGTTTTAAGGGAATGAGAATCTGTCTATAGTTAGCAATCCTTGTAACAAATGTTCAGAACTATAGATTTTAGGATTAGGATGAGTACCTGGAGTAAACAACCTCCATGTTTCTTGCCATGTTTCTTCCTTACTTGGGAGGTAAGGTAACGTGTGAAACACATGGTTATGAGTTGAATCTTGAATGGATGCTAAGCCCCCAGGGAACATACCAATGTTATTTCTTTTTAAACAAATCATGCTGCTATGTACAGGACCAATGTGGACTGAGAAAAAAATTTTTTTCAGAAGAAGAAAGGAAAAGATATCCAACTCAAAGTAACAGTGTCCTGGGTTAGATCTTAAAACAAGGTGATGGCATTAGCAGGAAATGGATGCAAATATGAATCAAGTCTATCATTTTCTTGATGCCAATACATCAAGGGTACTATAATATATTACTGGGGGAAACAGGGGAGTCTTACAATGAAATGCTGTACCATTCTCATAACTTTACAGTACACCTAAAATTATTCAAAAATTCAAAATGACCTTTAAAAGCTGCTTCTTCCTTGTACCAAGTGTATTTGAATAAAGGTTGAAAATTCATTTGTTAAGTGTAAGAAAATTGAGGCCTGGGATGCTTCTTGAGGTGTTTCACAGAATCTGAAATTCAAATTTGTGGCACGAAGGGAGATGACTCACACAGTCATAGTTTCTGACATGGTTGAAACGATGGAAATAATCTACCGTTGCCGTCTCCCTCATCTGAAGAAAAACACATGTCCAAACTGACACAAAACATTCGTCATGCCTGCTATTTTGGTGACTTATTAAAGAGGGAGTAGCCAGCTAAGAGTCTCAGTTTTATTTTTACCACCCTGGTGATGGTTTCGTAGGCGGGTAATTAAATCATCTTAGAGTTGTGGTATCTCTAAATCCTTTTCTGAATAAATTGTTTAAACCTCATATTTCTTACCTGTATCTGAGAACTCAAATTTCTACACAACTTGATTTGTAGAAATCTCACATCTATGCTGATAAATCTAAGTATTCCTTTAAATATAGATAACATATAATTATGTGTACATGTATATGTATAACTACAGTTCAAGGAAGTTAAAAATCTATGATTATATTAAAAATGTGCAATACAGGCAGGGTGTGGTGATGCACACCTTTGGTTCCAGAACTAGGGAGGCAGAGGCAGGTAGAGATCCATGAGTTTGAGGCCAGCCTGGTAAACACAGTAAGATCTGTCTCAAAATAATTTTTTACACTATTTTATTTCTTACTAAAGTGAAAAGTGATTATTTCTTCTTTGCAGGCTGTCAACCTCTAAAAATTAGGGTGAGGGAAAGGCTTAATCCTGTATTTTATTTCTAGTTTGGTGCTTGAGTATTGCTAAAACAATCATAATTATATTTCTATTGGTCTCTGCCACTAGGGAACTATTCCTTGTATCCTTGCTCAACATCTGCTAATTTCCAATGATTAACCTTATCCATGCAAGTTAAATTTGCCTGGTAAGTTCACCCTGGAAAATGGATAGGGTCTAATAAGAGCAGGCCAGCCAAAACCCCAATCAAAACCAGAAAAATGAGACAGTGTAATAAATTCCAAACTGACCCTTGTTCTTTGAGTTGCCTGCTCTGTATTTAAAGTCCATCTAAAGAAATGGAAGGAGAGCATCCCTAGTAGCCAAAGGAAGTATCTGCCTATGGATGGGAGATCCATGGGACCACTGCAATTCTGTGGTACAAGAGATGACATGGGGTAAAGTTCAGATATATAGGAAAAGAATCAGCATAGAGGTAGGTGTCTTTTGTATTCTAACATAAAGGTTTATTTTATTTTCTTCAGGCTTATGACATCATAGCACATGACTATTCTCCTTGGCCTGGGAATATTATTTATATTATAACACTTATCTGTTTACATATCATCTTCTTTCTAGAAAGTGGATTCATCATCCATCTTTCCAGTTGCCTATCCATTCATCCATCTGTCCACCCAACAGTGATTAATCACACATTGTTGGGGAACGTAAATCATGTGTTTTAATCCTAGATGCTAGGCACTATTTGTTCCTCTGAGGGACTCCCAAGTTCAGTGTTAGAGACAGATCTGGGAAAAGCTGACTAAAACCAAACAAAGAGATGCCTTTGTGACCATTTTATTAGGTGTTAGTACAGATGAGCGAAGGATGACCCCAACTATGCTTTCAAAAGCTAATGTTTAGTTCAGGCCTCAGGGGATAAAGTTGCTCTTCTTAGGGCCCTTAGAATTATGTTGGTGTTTTCCTCAATAATTCATATGGTAAGTAGAGGGTTTAGGAAATCCTTTCTTCCTGACTCTCCCACTCCCTGAATGTCTTAGTTTTGCTAAAACAGTTTATTTCAGAGATTCACAACCTTCTTAGTGCTATATATCCATTTAATTCACTTCCTCATGTTGTGGTGACCCACAATGATAAAATTATATTCATCACTATTTCATAACTGTAAGTTTGCTACTGTTGTGTATTGTAGTGTGAGTATCTGATATGCAGGATATCTGATATTCGAGCCCTTTGAAAGGGTTGTTCAATTCCGCCAAAGGGACGTGACCCATAAGATGCTGCTTTATTGGGTAAAAGTTCTATTGGTGAACAAACATGACAGATTCCAGAGTGGAGTAATAGCTTCTTCAGTAGGAAGCAGAGTTCCAGAAAGTGAAAATAAAACATTCTGTAAAAGGAAAACAGCCTGCACTAGAAATATGAAGATAAAATTCAAGCACAACATAGCCCTATCATTTACTCTACTAATTAATTGTGCATGTTTATATGTGCACAGGTCTGTCATCATCAATAAATGTTTTGTATTATTGAATGTCGATTATTTTGCCCAATTCACAAGACATCTATTTTTCCATTATCTTATATTCAGAAGTTCTTCCTCTAATTATAATTTATACAGAAGAAGTTGTGTAGGGATGTGGGCATCATGTCATTTCTCTTGGCACCAATCCCATGGAATTAATCTGAGTTTCTTCTTAATGACAGCATGTGGACTCATGTTTCCAGAATCAATTTTCAAAGTATTTCCATTTCCCTGGAAAAGGAAATGTTTTATGGTATTCTTAAGCAATAGAGATAGATGCCTCTTCTTAGAGTGCATGCCCCCCAAAGTACTTGTGAAATGTACTAATCCCAATAGCTTACAGGCTGATTTTGTGGTAAAGTTAACAAAACTGTGGTCACAACATTAGAACATTCTGTTAGTTTCTCTCACTCCTGTAATGAGACTCAGCTATTGGAGGTCACCATTCTTGTAGCTCAATTAAACAGGAAGAAAAGAAATCCTCTTATGTTTTATGTAAATTATTTTGTCAGGGCAATTAGTTCTAAAGTTTTTTCTTTGTGATAGTCAAGAGAGACATATAACTCCCACGGGTTCTTGGGTCTCAAAGCAACTGTTTTCCTATTTCAAAAATAATCGTTAAGATACTTGATTTATTAAACATGTCTTCTCATTCAGTCAAAATGTAATAGCTCCTTGCTTCAACAAGTGATCGTGATCACCCTTGAAGGATCTTTTACTAACTGACATTTTTTCTATATTCAAGTTCTATGAGTTAAAAACAAGGGATTGAAAAACAACAACAGCAAAAGCAACAGGACAAATATGTCATGAGCACGTATCCTAAGGGAGCAGGCTTGCCGCTTTCCTTTCCAAAACTGGGAGCTAGCCTATTCTTTTAAGTTTCTTAACTTGCAGCCTTCCTCTCCTGACTCTTACAGGGATGATGATACCTATTGCTTCGTCTAAGTAGACAGTTTTCAGATACAGAAGTTTATAAACATCAGACCAGAAAGAGGGGCTTTTATGAAATAATTTCTTTTGGCTTTACTCCTCTGTTAGATTTTAAAAGAAAAGAAGTAGGCAGGCGAACATAAATTAGAAATACCACACTTAACTCATCAAACACCTTATACTGTTACCTTGAGAGAATAATATCCAGGCATAGGGTTTGGAGAGGCACCTTAGTTAATGAAGCATCTGGCTCACATTCATGAAGTCTTTGGTTTGATCTCTAGCAGGTATAAAACCAGAGGTGTGGACACATACTCTGCAATACTAGTTCTTGGGGATGGATGATGAGAAATTCAGTGTCATCCTTGCCTATGTAGGGAGAGAGGCAAGCCTGAGCTACATGAGGCTCTCTGTTTAAAAAAAAAAGTAGGTAAAGAAAAGAAAAAAAAAAGAAAAGAAAAAGAAAAAAGGAAATAAACTCTAAAAGGAAAAATATACCCAAATTACAGCATTTCATCATTATTTATTACAAAGCCTATAGTTCATACTAAAAAGATATTGTCTGTCAGTTGTGTCCCTGTGGAGTGCATTTTTTGACCTATAGAAGAGACTGATTTCATCTACTTTACTTTTTTTTTTTTATAATGAACAAGCCAATTAGATATCCACAAGACATGAACTTTAAATCCTGGCAACTTGTAAAAATTTCTGTCAGTTGCTCACACAAAAATAGCTCTCTTACACACAGTGACTGGAAAGATGACACAAGTGGATGAAAACTTAGCATACTTTCTTCCCTATCACCTGCATGCAGAGCTACGTGATTCCATTGACAAATCCAACTCTACCTTCTATCCTCCACCCACTCTAACTTGTCACCCTTGCCCCATTTTGTTACTTTATGCCCCTGGGATGCTTTTTCACCCCAGCCTTGGCAAAGCACTCTATGTGAATCCCTGTGATTTATTCCTGGTTGCCAGTACCCACTTAGGCCCTGGTAGGCATTCCAATGCTAGAGAATGAAAAGGGAGATAAGTATACTAGAAGAGAGCAGTGGAAATGCTTCTCCTCTCTTACAAAACTTCTTGCTGGAAAGTTAGTCTTCCCTGTCTCTTGAGGTTCCTATAAACTTAACAATGCCAAAGGTTGTTGCTGCCATTCCATGATGAAGAAGAAAGCCAGAAAACAGCAAGAGACTCCACTGATATAATAGCAACGTCTGATAGGAATCCACTGAAATCATGGAAGTAGCTTATCCATGTATTCTTCATGAAGTAATTTTAATTGAACTTTTGTGACTTGTAGTAAATGTATATTAATAGTGGATGATCCAAAACTGCTGTATGATTTTCTATTTTTAGGTCTAGTAGACATTTTATGCCAGGTATTCTTAAGAAACAATATCCATAGACATTTTGAATCTATGTGTTTAAGATTGGGTGGGTAGAAGGAGAGAGGTCAGATTGCAAAAAACTGAATATCCAATAATAAAATAGGTCTTTGCAGATATATGTTTCTAATTTGTCAGTCATTAAACTAGATAGCAATAATAAAGTTATATTTAACCTATACTGGAGATTATTTTATTGTTAAAATCATTCATTAAATGTACTATTTATATATCTATAAATATATGGTATACTACTTTATAGCACACTACTTATGACTATATATGGTAAAGTTAAAATTCATAAAATGTTATTTATCTTTCTTATTTAGTTCTCCCACAGAATTGACTCTCATTTTGAAAAAATATTTATTCACATGTATAAGCATTACAGCCTGAGAATTATAAACTTCTGAACATTCAAAAAACCCAATTACAAAAAAATATTTGCAATTATCAAATTTACTTAAGGCAGTGATCCAATGGAGAGCTCAGGGTACTCATAAAATATTTGAAAGATGCCAGAATATTTTAGAAACTGCAGTGATGAGTACTTTGCTCAAAATTTCAAAGCCTTGTAAAATAGTGGCCAGTGCTCCAACACACACACACACACACACACACACACACACACACACCTATATATAAATGTGTGTCATTGTGACTAATAAAGACAAGACCAGCCAAGCAGTAGTGGTGCACACCTTTAATCCCAGCACTTGGGAGGCAGAAACAGGTAGATTTCAGAGTTTGAGGCCAGCCTGGTCTACAAAGTGAGTTCCAGGACTGCCAGGGCTACACAGAGAAACTCTGTCTCAAAAAAAAAAAAAAAAAAGACAAGACCTTGGATGGAAAACTATACTACCTCAGATCATGAGATACTATTTGTGAACACTGAATCACAATGCATGTGACTTAAAGAATTGGGCATCTGTTTTGTACTAGTACTGAATCATATAGAAGGACACACATGAGAATTGTACACTACATAAGTCATCAGCTCTTAGGGGAAGAGTCTGAGAAGAAAGTTACAAAAGCAACTTCAATAAATAATCTGTCATTCTTGGCTTTTACTGGAGTAGATGGATGAGGCACCTTCTTTCTAAAAGGCAACTTGAATAGATTTCATCGTTGACTATAATTAATACTTGTATTTTTGTCTGTTTAGTGATAGCTTTTGACATGGCTAGACATATAAGAATATGTAAATGAGCTTAAGAGTGCAAACATCTAGGGTCAGTCTCTTTGAGTGACCCTTTAAAATATTCTATACTGGTTCACTGCTCACATAGGAATATCAAAGTATCTATCTGTACTGTCTACAGAAGCTAGGTAAAGCACACAGGCAAAGATATATTTTACCCTCCCTATTGTAAACACACTTACATGCATGCACATGCACACCCTTCAAATACTGAATACACACAGATACAGAACTCTGAGGATACATTTTCATATATATACCTGGCATTACATGAAGTATCTCGTGGATCTAGAAGTAGAAACACACATTGTAGAGCAGAGTTTGGATTACTCGTTGTAAAGATTCATTTGACTGAAAATCGTGAAAGTTTAATATAAAGGGCTGACATAAAAAGTCTTCAGAAATTGGAAGGAGCCCAAATATCCCTCAAAGGAGGAATGGATACAGAAAATGTGGTATATTTATACAATGGAATACTACTCAGCAATTAAAAATAATGAATTCATGCAATTTGTAGGTAAATGGTTAGACCTGGAAAATATTATCCTGAGTGAATTAACCCAATCACAAAAGAATGCACATGAAATGCAATCACTGATAAGTGGATATTAATGAGCCCAGAAGCCCTAAATACTCAAGACACAAATAGCAAGCCAAATGATTCCCAAGAAGAAGAAAGGAGAGGACCCTGGGCCTGTAAAGATTGCATCCAGTTTAGTAAAGAAACCGAGGGGGGAGGGGGAATGATTGGGGAACAGTTGGGGGGGAGAGGAACTATGGGAACTATGGTGGGTGGGAACTGGAAAAGGGGAAAGCCTTTGGAATGTAAACATAGAATATAGAAAATAAAATATTAAAAAAAAAAAGTCTTCATCCAGCCGGGCGGTGGTGGCGCACGCCTTTAATCCCAGCACTTGGGAGGCAGAGACAGGCGGATCTCTGAGTTCGAGGCCAGCCTGGTCTACAAAGTGAGTTCTAGGACAGCCAGGGCTACACAGAGAAACCTTGGCTCGAAAAACCAAAAAAAAAAGTCTTCATTCTACTTTATCAGTAATATAGAAGAAGTAGGATAGTTATATGGCTTCTTCATTCAGTGGATTTCCATCTTTTCTCTCTGATATCTTCAGTGTGCTACATATCTATTTCCCTTGGGTTGTGCATCAAGCTTGTTCTTACTAAAGAGAGCAGGACACCCATATAGAATCCTCCCAGGTGTGCCTCTCACTGAGGGTGCAGTTGTAGTCCTAGCATCATCTCCCTAACCATATAGGAAAAATATCTTCCTTTTCACTTATGAAGTCCCATAGAGCCCCAGGAAGGAAAATTTAAAAGTTATTCATACTGATTTTTTATTATTTTCCTCTTGATTGTCTTCCAAGAATATTTGATGGTCAGATTGTAAGGCATACATCTACTATTGAACCAGTAAAATATAGTAGGTCATAGAAAGTGTTTTAGAAAAAAACCACAGAATTAAACAGAAGTGGATATTTGAGAATGCTGTAGGAAGTATTTAAGTTTAACTCTGACAAGAGAACACAATTTGGTTCACATATTTCCCAGGCAGAGATGTAAGGTATAATTTATTTCTCAGTGTAGATTTTAGATATATATTAAAACCTACTGTTTCAACAACATAGACTTAAACCATTGGTGCATTGTAATTATAGACTGTTAAGTAAATGGATTTCTTCTTTTACATTTTATATGGTAGAAAATATTTCAACAGTCATACAGGTAAGCAACAGGAAGCTTTGAGATTTTTTTCTCCATTAAAGGAGTAAGCTTTGTGGGTTATGATTACTCTGGTGGATTTAGGTGTGATAGAACAGTGGAGAAGTCCTGAATTGAAGACAGCAAAAGGAGGCTCATGGTTTATAATTAAGATGAGATAAAGAGTTGAGGGAAGATGAACGAACAAGTGATATAGCAATGATGACAATGATAATTATCATGTTGATGGAGATGGATAGCTTTTATGGAGAATGTATGAGATGTCAGTAGATGCTTTAGACTCATTATGGTTGTTACTATACTTAAACCTCACATTAACCCATGAGACCATCAATTAAAGCTAGAAAATGAGTACAGGGTGAAGCTCGAGGAAATCATTAAGGTAACTTCAAACCCATTCCAGGAGATACTGGGGAAGATGTGAGAAAGGTGATCAATGCTTTTTGTAAGGTTATGGAAGAGCAAAGGAGAAGTTTAACTTTAAAGAAGTATACTCAGGCATTTATTCACTTCTGACAGACTTACTGCTGTATTGTGCCTTGTATTTGGTGTTCTAGTTCCATAGGCAAATGATACATAACCCTGTCCCATGGGAAATCATGATCCTCTGTGGGAGGACCAAGCAATGGGTGGTGGACATAATGTACCATTAGTTCCAGAACTCCTACATTAGAGCCTCTCTTTGAGGCTTTCCAAGCCTAAAAGGCATACATCTTTAGCATCACTTGATTCCTATTGGCATTTCCAGCAGACTGGATTCTGTTCCACGTTACAGCTTGACTATGAAGTATACCAAAAACTTCTACAAAGAGATCTAGCACATTATACCTGGACATTTCCAGTAAGGATAGCACAGAAGACAGGACAGCAACCGTTGCTATGTAACCTAAGCTGGCCTTGAACTTACAATCTTCCTCCTTCTGTGTTGGGATTTCCAACCATGGCCAACACTTCAACTTCCATTCAGATACAACTTAAACTCCATTGTTTTTCGTTTTACTGATTACCTTGTATACTATTTTGGTTTGCTAATGCTGCTGTAACAAATTATTACAAACTTAGAAACCAATAGCTCTAACTTATTACTTTGCAATGCTGGAAGTAAATGTCTGAAATGGATCTCAGGGGGCTAAAATCAAGGTGTCAGAAGGTGGGTCCTTTTGGGGAACTTCATGAAAGAATCTATTCTATTGACTTTTTTACAATCTCTCAGGGCCACGTACATTCCTTTAATTATGACCCCTTTGTTCCATCTCCAAAGCCCGGAGCATTGCATCTCTCTGGCCATCCTTACATTTACAACCACTTATGTGATTAGTCTGGGCCCTCCCAGACAATGTAGGATAATTGCTCTATCTCAAAGATATTAATGCGTCACATTTGCACGATTCTTTCTGTTCTGTGAGCTAATGTGTTAATCAAAGGATTAAGATGTGGTTATCTTTGGAGTGTCAGTCTGCAGACTATGGACACATATTAAATTACTTATGAACCTTTCTCCTTCCATTAAATTCCATTCTAATATTATTTGAATGGGACTTTGATTAACCAGGACTAAGAAATTTAAAGTAAAAATGAAGTGCTTTTTTCTAACAGTGCTTAACTGCCAGGAAGCTTTTTTTACATGTTAAATTCTCAGCTACAGTTTCCAGATGGACATTCAACTGCCCCGAAATCCACCATCATTGCTAGTCCATTAGATTCCTTTTTTGATTTCTCTTTCTCAGACATCTAAGAACTCTTCCTCATCTTTATTCATAAATAAAATTGTATCTGACATCACTGGAAGTACAGAAACAATATGAACTGAAATTCCATGTGGTCCCCTTTAATCTTCTACCTCATCTGAGTTTTTGCCCAAATAACCAATTTCTAGTCATTATAGCTCCAGCCAAAGTAAACTTCTCCATTGTCATTCGTTCTAGGGAATTATCTTAGTGACTTCACTGAACCTCCTGAACTTCAATTCTCTCCTCTCTCTGATGAATTTTGAAGCTTTGGAGTATACCAAAGTATCTTTACCTAAATCCAGGAAGCCCCAGTCTCCACAAATCGGCCTACGCAATCATCCCCAAGTAATGGGAAATGGACATGTTTGTTTGAGTGCTTTCATTTCCAATGAGTCTCCTATCATTGGGAATAGCATCATTTCTTCAGGTTCTAGATCCTGGATGTTGTGCTTATTTCCCTCAGGGAAATTACTTTCACAGTGAATCTGACACTCTTTAGAACTTCTACTTTGGGGTTTGTATGGGGACTAAGTGGCCACGTCCATCCTATGGCTGCCATCACAGAATGTGGTACTTGTCACACATTCAAACAAGCTCAGTTGATATTCCACATCTATAAATCACCTACCCCAAACAATGTTTCCAGAAATTCTAACCTTTTTTGCTTGGTAACAAGTTCTTCTCTCTTCCATAAATAATAAAACTTATTTGTAAACTGTTTTGTATTTGCATTTGCATTTGTATTTGTATTTGTATTCTTATTTTGATAGAAACTATGGAAATATCCCTCATGGTCTGCCAAAATTTTGTAACAGCTCAGTATCATGGATCAGTCCTTGAGGGGATTTGGAA
Source organism: Apodemus agrarius (assembly GCA_964023405.1). Classification (NCBI taxonomy): domain Eukaryota; kingdom Metazoa; phylum Chordata; class Mammalia; order Rodentia; family Muridae; genus Apodemus; species Apodemus agrarius. The sequence continues at coordinate 23,475,245 of OZ030010.1, forward strand.
CCATATAGTTATAGACAGAACCTCTAGCCCACAAGTTTTATAGCAGCTCTATTTGGCAATGGTACTTACTTTAATGGACTCTTTCAAAAATCAGGAACAAAGAGACATATTAAATTAACTAGATTTTAAAGTAATGCCATAAAGAATAATCTCTTTCCTGATAGGTTATCTCATGTGCATTAAATTCAAAGCCTTTTCAAAGTTATGTCCTTCAGTATAAACTGTATTTGCTAAAATTTCCACATTTTTTAGGAATGAATGCAAAGAAGGTTTCTGCTCATGAAAAGGAGATAGGCCTATTGGTGATGATTACATAGGACACTTGTGAGCTAAGTGGGGAAAGATAAGCTTCTCCTGAACCTTATCAAAGCAAGGCCAGGCAAGACAAGAAAGCCTGGCTCTAAATGAAACAGTATACTACAGTTTCTGCAAGTGCAGGAGAACTTCTCATCAGTGTTGAGGGTATCTATGTGTGAGATTCGTATGAAATGGATTGACAGAGAATGGGGATGATGAATTACAACTGTCATGGCAATGGAAGGGGATAAGAAAAAAGCCAAACAAACATGACTTCCATTACTAGCATCGACATTCTGCCCATCAATAGCCACCCTGTGGCTTGATTATGAACTCCATCACATCCTCCAACAGAGTATCAGAGATTTCAGCCTAAAGAAAAGCAAAGCATGGCCCAGAGACTCACTCTCCAATGGCAAACTCAGCACTCCAAATTTTGTGCCACTCCTTGCAGGTCCATAACCAAGTTTCCTATTGCAAAGGTGAATTGCCTACGTTCAAATGGCTAGTGGGGGAATAAGGGAATGATAAGATGGGTACCTAAGTTCTAGTCTTTAGACTTCTGAACTAGTACATCCAAGCAGAAAAACAAAACAAAACAAAACAAAAACAAAGGCCAGACCCATAGCCACTGCATATGATGAATGAATATTGAGCGTATGCTTGTATGTAAGGTGAAATGGCTTAGCTTTGGTCCTTGAATATTTGGGACCTAATAATGACTATTGAGGAAGGTTGTCCATTTGATGCCAGTAGAACCTTTTCCCAAAGGATGGCAGCCAAATAGATGGCCAGAAATTGGCAGATGTCCTCTGGGAGCTAAAAGGCAAGATCAAGTGTATTTGAGAACTACATTGTACCTGCGCACATGTGCGTGCACACACACATACACATATTCACATACACACATTATATATTGTGGTAGTTTTTTCTGCCAATGCATGGCTACAATGAAATATCTGAGATAAACAATTTAAAAGGCATAAATATATATGGTGTTACTTGTCTAATTCCATGGTCACTTGGATCCCTGTTTCTAGACTTATTTTAAGCCAGTTTATGGTAGAACAAAACTGCATAATTCATAATGGCAAAGAGGCAGACTGTCAGAGAGGAGGCCTTGCTTGGACCAGTTTCAGTTTCCTGATGCATGCCCTAGTGAACTACTTCTTCCCACTTAGTGCCATCCCTGCCAGTTTTCACCACCTCCCAGCAATCCATTCACTCATGTATTTTGTCAGTGTGTTAACCTATTGATAAAAGTCAGAGCCCCTGGAATCCAATGGCATCCCTAAAGCTTTACCTCAGCAATGCAGATAAAGACTTCAACATAGAACCTCTGAGGAACTTTGAGATAAAATAGAATACACATGTATTTCTGTACTTATTATTTGATGAGTACATATTAATAACAGGTCTACCTTTCAGACACTTTCGTTCACTCTTCTGCTTTCACTTTTTATTTTAAGCCCACTGGTCAAAACTCTTTATGAGCAAGTTTATTATAGTCTCCATAATAAATTGCGGTTCTTCATTCTGCCTCAAGTGAGCTTTCTGTGTCTTGCAATTATAAAATCTTGCCTTTGCAGATGACAGTAATCATTCAGAGAGATTTCTACAGACTACATGAATTCAGGTGCCTTCCTCTCAGTTCTATGGGAGTCAGGCCTTGTGTTAAAGCACCAGGCAAGCAGGAGTGCCTGGACTCAAGTGTTAGAGTAGCAAAATACTACGAAGACTGGTTACAAATGGAATTCATGGCAATAACATCCCAGATTCTCAGTGTGTATCAGATCAAACCTGCAAGCTTAACACATCTGAGACATTCTTCTCAGATATTTATTTTGAAATCAAGTTGAGACAGACGCAGCTCTTCTTCCAATCGTTTTAGTTGACCTCTCTGTAAGCTTTTTCCTTGGCTGATGTAAAACCATGAAAACGTTTGAGATATGCCTGGTTTTCCTCCACCCACCCACCCAAGCCACAGTTAACATTCTTTAAAAAAATTATCCAGTATGTACACTGTCTTGTTAGGACTTGTCTTGCAAAATGGGCAGTGATGCCAGTTATCCACTAAGAAGCTATAGTTTCCATTCTGGGTTAATGCTAGGCGTGAGAATAATTTGGAGCCTGTGGCTTTGGCAGAACAGGTGGCTGGCAGACACCCCACAGAAAGGCAGAATATGCAAACAGGGCCTTACCTTTTGGGATGGTGATCTGACAACCCAGGTCACAGTCCTGCTGCAACTGATAAAAAGCCACTTCCTGCAGCCTTGCCCGCTCCAGCTCAGAAAGGCTCTGGATGGGAACTGACCTCAGGCGCACGCTACGACCAGACATGCTGTTCCAGGTGAAGTCACCCTGCAGGCAAAGGGAAAAACAAGAAGCATTATACAGTTCACTCATTTGTCACAAACTTCCTTCTCTCTTAGGCAGAAACAGAGGCAAACAGATTTCATGTTTGTGTTCCATAACTGGTTCTCTAGTCCCCAAACCAAATCCTGTCTTAGTTTAGCATGCATTTTCTTAGACGGTTGCAAAAAAATCAAAACAAAACTTGGCTTCTGGGTCAAAAGTTCTCATCGATGATGCATGCATAGGTGAAGGAAAACCATGTGAAAAGTGGTTGCAAGAAACCTACTTCCTCTTATATATAGAAAATATATTTTTCATCTGTATTTTCATAACAGGAAAAATGTGCTACTACTTGCTATTATGTGAATCTCATACAGGGAACAAAGGTTTTTGAGCGAGTACAGTATATCATTGTTTGTGCTGTATGCTTTTTTATTCATCTAGCAACTCATTGAGGTGATCAGTGGTTTTTGCATTACCAACATCATAATTGTAGCATTGAATAAATAATATTGCAAAATTACACTATATAACAATATAATTTTATTTAGTATCCTAGGGTATCTATTTCAGGAGTCCCTGCAGATATTAAAATATATATGTGTTCAAGACTTTTGTTTTAAAATGCTAGTATTGTCAAATAGCTTATGTATACCCTTATATGCTTTGAATAATTTTTAGATTTTTTTATTGCCTAGTACAGTTTAAACACTGTGGGAATCATTGTTATAATGCATCATTTAGAGAATAATGACAAAGGAGAAAGATTTGTAAATGTTCAGTACAAATGTGAGATTTTGATTTTAGAAAATGTTTGCTTCATGGTCAACTCAGTCTTTGGATATAGAACCTAAGAACACGAGAACTGGACATTATTTCAACACTGAGCAATACTTTACATATTATTTCAATATATACTTATGGTACATTGTATTACTATGACAATATAATATCCACAATTATGATACTGTATATAAACAATTTTGTACTGTGTACAAACCTGTATCTTGGGGAGGTTGAATAATTTTCACCAGATCCTAAGGACCAAGCCATATGTATGGATTTAAACTCTATTGTAGAATAGTAATCATTCTACTTACAACCCTTTCATGAGCTATTTCAATCAAATAAGTATGAAGAGATAATCAGTCTCTCATTTCTAGAGACATTTGAGTTTAAAGTAGTCTCTATCTGTAGAGTATTGACATCTACCCTCACCGGAGACTAGGAGAAAGTGATAGTCCAGGAAAGACTACTTCCTACTCCGAGGAAATTCATCATCCTTGGCTTCTGAAGAGGTCATTCTACACATAATAGACAACAAACACAATGCCATGGATTTGAAGAGGCAGCTTTCCCTCTACCATCAGAAGGGCTTTCTGTTGGTGGTAGTGATCTTGACTCATATGAGCCTACATCCAGTGGCTACTGAGTACTCATGTTCTCAGTATGCTCTGAGGAGGTGGAATGGAAAGAGGAGTGAGTTAAGAAATATACACCAAGTGAGTAGGCTGCTGCCATATTTGGTCAACTGAAGTTTTTTCTTTCTTCTTTAGTCTAATAGTGAACATCAAGTTTAAATAGTTATGATCAGCCCCTAGTCGGACCTCTAATTCATAACCCAAGAGACTAGTATACTACATGTTCTGTTGTCTGTGATATGCAGTTTTCTCCAGATGAGAAACACTACATAAGTTTGTAACTTTAAATTTTGTTTCATGTTTGTTCATTTGGGGGGATGTGTGCAGGCACATGTGTGTCACAGCATATTTATGGAGATTAGAGTACAACTTATCACAGTAAGATTTTTCTTGTGTTCTGGAGTCCCTGGAATTGAACTCATATCCCTGACCCTTGTATACTCTCTGATCCATCTTGCTAGCCTGTATTTGTCTTTTAGATATGGAATTTAGATATCTAAGGGAGCTGTTTTTTTATTATTTGTCAAAATAAAATTTCATATCCCTTTGAAAAGGTATTTTAAAAGGTGTCCTGTAGAGGATTCAACTACGTTTTAGCTGGGATTGGCAACCTCTTTTTTACCAAGGGTCATAGAGTAAATATTTCATGCTTTGTGGGACATCTTGATCCTGTTTCAACAACCTAACTGTCTCTGGGACAAATTTCCATAAAACTAACTTGATTTACAAAATTATATAGCAGGCTGCATCTGGCTAGTGGTCTACATACATCCTTCCAATCTCAGAACTATAGTTTATGCATGAAATTAACTGATTCCTACCATAATATATTGTTTTTGTTTATTCTATCCCCGTGGATAATTCAAACAATATTCAATAGTACATATTACATAGTAAGCACTGTAGTAGGCATGAGTTTATTCAGATAACAGCACAGCCTTTCTCCTTAAAGTGTTACCTTTCAGGTTGGAAGAACACAGTCTAGAAACTATTGTGATCTTAAAAAAAATCAAATGCAATGGCTGCCTAGAAGACAGAGTGTTACCATCTGTCTGTAGATCAAGGAAGGCTTTGTAGAGAAGGTAATGTTTTTATGGAGACTTGAAAACTGACTAAGAAAGATAAGGGGTTTCCTAGCACAAATGAGGAAACAGACTTATTCTATACGTCAGAAGGATAGAAATAGCACTGAGCAAAACAAAGCAGAAGTCTAGGCCAGATGATTTAAAGCCTTCTGTGTAAGCAATGAAAAGGAGATTTTTTTCAATAAATGCTAGTATATGGGGAACACTGACTAAAAGAGGAACACAATCAGATCTGAAAAGGAAAGAGAAGTGTTAAGAAATATCTTAAAGCTATAAGGGAGAGAACACATTGAAAATGAAGAGAAGAAGTGCAGAAATGTTGGGCAGCAGGGCATGATGGTGCATATATGTGAGCTGTGAGCTCAGTATTGGGGATTCAGAGTATGTAAACTCTATCTGAAACAGCCAAACACACACACACACACACACACACACACACACACACACACACACAGAGAGAGAGAGAGAGAGAGAGAGAGAGAGAGAGACAGAGACAGAGACAGAGACACAGAGAGAGACAGAGAGAGAGACAGAGAGACAGAGACAGAGAGACAGACAGACAGAGAGACAGACAGACAGACACACACACACACACACACAGAGAGAGAGAGAGAGAGAGAGAGAGAGAGAGAGAGAGAGAGACTAATCATTTTGACTCAAACTTGGAAAAATATTTTAATGAGCCAAACAAAATTGTTAGTATATAAGGACTGAAAATGAACATGATTATATGTGATCCAGGAAAGACTTTATCTATGGTACTCATGTCTACACACCATATTTCATTCCAAAATTCATTGGTAGCACAAAATTAGAAAATAATTCCTAGAAAGAACCCCAAAGTCAGCACAGCGTAGGGTGCATTCTGGTGGCATCTCAATCATCAAATGTTTGTTTCACGTCAGAAGTTTTCCTTAGTTACTGTATATATTGTAAATTGATGATTCATTCATTGTATGGCTCTCTGAACCCATCTTTGGCCCTTTCTCTTGAAACCAGTGTTTTGATTTGTTGACATATGACACTGTTAAGAGGATTTAAAAGGGATATTTTAATTTTTTCACTTTTATAAGTAGAGGTACAATAAAAAGTGACCTAATGTGGGAGAAGTATATGATAATATGTATAAATGATAAAAGAATAACATACAGAGGCAGACCTTGGGTGCTAGCTCTGCACCCAGTCCCACAACACCCAGAGGAAACTCAACTCCCAGATGCTCTAACATGCCCAGGATAATAGGATCATAGGATCACAGGATCTCAGGAGCTTGGTCACACTAGGATTTCAGGATCCCAGAGTCAGCTTGACACCCAGGAGCTCTTAGGATCACAGGATCACAGAGACAGTTGGACTCTGAGGATGTCTGACACAACCAAGATAGCAGGAGGGACAGGCTCCAGTCAGAGACAGTGAGTGCAGGGAGCACTAGCGATAACCAGATGGTGAGAGGCAAGTGCAAGGACATAAGCAACAGAAACCAAGGTTACTTGGCATCATCAGAGCCCAGTTCTCCCACCATAGAAATTCCAGGATACCCCATCACTCCAAAAAAGCAAGAATCATATTTAAAATTACTTCTCATGATGATGATAGATGACTTTAAGACAAGTACAGGACAATACAGGTAAATAGGAAGAAGCCCTTAAAGAGGAAACAAAAAAATTCCTTAAAGCGTTACAAGAAAACACAATCAAAAACACAATCACAATCTCTCTCTTATTCTCTCACTCTCAGCCTCTCTCTTACCTCCTCTTGGGCTCTCCTCACCCCCCTCCACTTGGTCATGGCTGACCTCTGCTTCTCTACTCTCTCCCTCTCTCTGCCTTTCTCTGCCTCTACTACCTAACTCCCCTCCCTGTGCCCTGAATAAACTCTATTCTATACTAAAAAAAAGGTTTTCAAAAAAATAGGAAAGACACTTCATAATAATCAAAAGAAAAATCTATCAAGATGAACTCTCAATTCTGAACACTTATGCTCCAAATGCAAGGGCACCCTTCTTAAAAGAAACTTTACTAAAGTTAAAAGGACTCATTACACCTTAAACAATAATAGTGGGAGACTTCAACACCCTACTCTCATTAATGGACAGATCGTGGAAACACAAATTAAGTGAGACACAGTGAAACTAACAGAAGTTATGAACCAAATGGATTTAACAGATATTTACAGAACATTTCATCCTAAAACAAAAGAATACACCTTCTTCTCAGCACCCCATGATACCTTCTCCAAAATTGACCATATAAGTGATCACAAAACAGTCCTCAACAGATACAAGAAGATTGAAATAATATCATGCATCCTATCAGATCACCTATGACTAAGGCTCGTCTTCCATAACAACAAAAATAACAGAAAACCCACATATACATGGAAACTGAACAATGCTTTGTTGAATAATAACTTGGTCAAGGAAGAAATAAAGAAATTAAAGACTTTTAGAATTCAATAAAAATGAAGGCACCTCATACAAAAATTTATGGGTCACAATGAAAGCAGTGCTAGGAGGAAAATGCATAGTTCTAAGTGCCTCCAAAAGGAAACTGGAGGACACTAGCAGCTTGAAAACATACCTGAAAGCTCTAGAACAAAGAGAAACAAGTATGCCCAAGAGGAGTAGACCGCAGGAAATAATCAAAGTCAGGGCTGAAATCAACCAAGTAGACCGTAAAAGAACTATACAATGAATCAACAAAACCAGGAGTTTTGAGAAAACTGGTTCTTTGAGAAAATCAACAAGACAGATAAACTCTTAGCCAGACCAACCAGCGGGCACAGGGACAGTATCCAAATTAGTAAAATCAGAACAGAAAAGGAAGACATAACAACAGAAACAGGAAATTCAAAAAATCATCTGCTCCTACTACAAAAGTCTATACTCAACAAAAGTGGAAAATCTGGACAATTTTTCTAGACAGATACCAGGTACCAAAGTTAAATAAGGATCGGATAGACTACCTAAACAGTCCCGTAACCACTAAAGAATTAGAAGCAGTCATTAAAAGTCTACAACAACAACAGCAAGAACAACAACAAGACCAGGACCAGATAGTCTTAGTGCAGAATTCTATCAGACCTTCAAAGAAGACCTAATACAAATTCTCTTCAGACTATTCCACAAAACAGAAACAGAAGGAACACTACATAATTCATTCTATGAAGCCACAATTATGCTTATATCTAAACCTCACAAAGACCCAATAAAGAAAGAAAACTTCAGACTAATTTCCCTTATGAATACCAATGCAAAAATATTCAATGAAATTCTCAAAAACTTAATCCAAGAACATATCAAAACAATCATCCATCAGGATCAAGTAGGCTTCATCTCAGGGATGCAGGAATGGTTCAATGCACAGAAATCCATCAATGTAATCCACTATATAAACAAACTCAAAGAAAAAAAATCACATGGTCATCTCATTAGATGCTGAAAAAGCATTTGACAAAATTCAGCAGCCCTGATAAAAGTCTTGGAAAGATCAGGAATTCAAGGCCCATACCTAAACACACCAAAAGCATACTAGTAGCCAATATAAAAAACAAAAGATGGAGAGAAACTTGAGGCAATTCCACTAACATCAGGAACTAGTAAATGCTGCCCATTCTCCCCCTACCCATTCAATATATTATTCAAAGTCCCAGCCAGAGCAATTAGACAACAAATGGAGGTCAACGGAATACAAATTGGAAAGGAAGAAGTCAAAATAGCACTATTTTCAGATGATATGATAGTATACTTAAGTGACCCTAAAATTCAACCAGAGAACAAAAATCTGATAAACAACTTCAGCAATGTGTCTGGATATAAAATTAACTCAAATCAGTAGCCTTCCTATACTCACAGGATAGACAGGCTGAGAAAGAAATTAGGGAAACAACACCCTTCACTATAGTCACAAATAATATAAAATACCTTGGGGTGACACTACCCAAGGAAGTGAAAGATCTGTAGGACAAGAACTTCAAGTCTCTGAAGAAAGAAATTGAAGATCTGAGAAGATGGAAAGATCTCTCATGCTCATGGATTGGCAGGATTAATATACTAAGAATGACTGGGAAAGGGGAAAGCCTTTGGAATGTAAACAAAGAATATAGAAAAAAAAGAAATAAAAAAAAAGAATGACCATCTTGACAAAAGCAATCTACAGATTCAATAAAATCTCCATCAAAGTTCCAACTCAATTCTTCATAGAATTAGAAAGAACAATTTGCAAATTCTTTTGGAATAACAAAAAACCCAGGAGAGCAAAAACCATTCTCAACAATAAAAGAACTGCTGGTGGAATCACCATCCCTGACTTCAAGCTCTCTACTAGAGAGCAATAGCGATAACAACTTCATGGCATTGTTACAGAGACAGGCAGGAAGATCAGTGGAATAGTATCAAAGAGCCAGAAATGAACCCACACATCCATGGTAACTTGATCTTTGACAAAGGAGCTAAAACCATCCAGTGGAAAGACAGCATTCTCAACAAATGTTGCCTGTGTAACCATTGGTCAGCTTGTAGAAGAGTGTAAATTGATCCAGAGACTGAGACTGAGAATGAGATCAGGAGGGAAGAGGCTGGAGACACTATGAATTGTCTTGTAATGAATGAAACATTACATTTCCACAATGTAAATGTCTATCTGATTCAAAATGCTAATATTTCTGAGGATGAGCAACCCTAACAGTGTATACATTAGATCTGCTGTTAATCTCAAATTTAGAGAATACCCTTAAAATGATGGTGCCAGGAAATCTTAGCAATCATTTATATATATTTTGTTTGCTATCAAGAGTCATGACCTATGTATTTTATGAATATCATGTAGGATTCATGTTATGCACATAAGCAAAATCATACCAACTGTTTATGAACCAGCTTCAAGAAACACAAAAGCCACAAAACAATGTATAAAAAACAAACAAAAGCGTCAATAAAATAGAATTTCAATTAACTGAAGAACCTCATCAACAATATTAACTAAAGAGATTTCTTTCCCATCAAAAGTGTATGTGCACATTTAGTTAAAAGAATTAAAAGGAAAACCCAAAACCCAATATCTATGTTTTATTCAGAAAGGCAATTCTTTAGAGCTGATCTGTGAATCTTTATAAACAGATTTGAGTTTCCCATGAAATAAAATTGATGGAAATAATTTTAGTTGAGCCTACAGCAAAGTGTCTTCTTATGTGTTTGGGGCTGGTCTATAATTGGAGCATCTCTTTAACCACACCCAATAATAAACTGCCGAAACCAAGAGGGCCTGGGAGGGATTGATGTAGGTCTTGTCAAACTATTTTCTGTGGAGTCAGTATGTCAGAATCATGGTGGGGGTAATTATCCCTATCAAACAGGCATATTCTTTGATTTAAGGTAGACTTCAAAATTTAAGGTACCACACATCTAGTCCAATTATATGTGAACTTATTGACATGACTCTGAACATCTTTGAGCCTCAGTTTCCTCAGTAGTACATGCAGAAAGAGGAAGAATTAACTCTCAGGCATGTGTGGCTCACACAAGACAATGCAAATGAATTTCTTGTGGAGGGCTTATTAGCTCCTGACAGGCTGTGAATAAGTGATAATTTAAGTTATAATTAATATTAATCATCACTCTAAATTTGCATCTCCTTCTGAATTGTGGCACTTTTAGTGACACGTAAAACTCTTAAAGAAACGTGTGCTGAATTTTTTAATAAATACTTCCACTATGTGTTAGAGTGGATTTTTTTTCTAGGTGCCAGTTGGATCAGGGTTTCTTGAAAGCAAGAAGTATAAGGTGCCCTGCGGTGGTGGTGCACGCCTTTAATCCCAGCACTTGGGAGGCAGAGGCGGTGGATTTCTGAGTTCAAGGCCAGCCTGGTCTATAGAGTGAGTTCCAGGACAGCCAGGGCTATACAGAGAAACCCTGTCTTGCGAAACCCTGTCTCGAAAAACCAAAAAAAAAAAAAAAGGGTTGGGGATTTAGCTCAGTGGTAGAGCGCTTGCCTAGCAAGCGCAAGGCCCTGGGTTCAGTCCTCAGCAAACAAACAAACAACAAACAAAAAACCCAAGGGTGCTACCTAGGGCAGTGAAATGGTACGGAAGGTAAAGGCTGTGACCATTGGACTGGCAACCTAGGTTCCATCCCCAGGACCCACAGAGCAGAAATTAGAGAACTGACTCCAGAAAGCTGTCCTATGACCTCAACATGTATGCTCTGGCACATGACCAGCAGCCCCCACCACCACACTCACACATAGATAACTATAATAAAAGCAACAGTTTAAAAAGAGACGGTAACAGGGATGAGATGTGGATACAATCAAAATACATTATGTGCAAGTATGAAAATGTCATAATAAAACCCATTATATAGACATACATGCGATGTATGCTAATAAAAAATACATAAAAAAAGTATAAGGTAAGTAAGTAGCTTAGAGACTAAAGAATGGTCTGCCATTTAGATAATATATGTCACAAGTAAATCTTTTCTCATTGTTTTCTAAGGTGGCCAATGTCATATAATAATAATTAGTAAAGGCATGCTTCCCAGATAGTCAAATGCACTACTGAAGCATAGCATAATTGAAATACCAATCCACACAATCAACATTTCTGCCTTGGTCTTTCTCACTCCAAAATAAACATGTGACAATCACAGGAAACTTCCTTCTTTGTGAGCTCCTGGGGAAAGCTGTCTATGTGGCTGTCACACCTCTCACTGGCAAGACTCATTAAAGAGACTGTTCCTTTCTGTGCTCAACAGGAAACCATTTTTCAATTGTCCTCTCTTGACTCCTTACTCCTCAGCATACTTTGTGAGGATTTAATACCTCTTCTATGACATAGACTTTCAGAAATCCATTGACTCTTGACTTTTTACTTTTGTAATTTTATTTTGAACATGAATTTCAGAAGACTAGACATAGTTTTTAGGAACGTTAGCCTACTTTGAACTTTCACCTTCATATAGTACTGTTATTTGAAGAGTGTCCAAATCCAAACATCCAAAGGCCTATCTTGTTTATTCAACAATCACTAGATGAGGGTGTTCTATAGGCCAGGAACTCTTCAAAGTCCTTAAGGCTCATTAGTGAACAAAGGAGAGAGCAGATAAAGACACAGGATGGCAGAGTATCTCACAGGAAGTCACAAGATGACAAACACTAAAAAAAAAAAAAAAAAAAAAAAAAAAGATGACAAACACTTGCAAAGCATATAGGACTGGGCAGAGGAAGTAGGATTACTGTGGGAGGTTTGAGGCCAGCCCTTACAGAAATGATTGACAAACAAGGCAGAATGCAAGAGCCAAGGAGCCCACTGGTTGACATGGGGTAGTTGCTAAAAGCAACAGCTTCCTGGATTTGGGCCCTGGTTCCACTATTTGTCAGCCATGTGGGTTTTTAGCAAGCTACCTATATGGCCTTCACTTTCACCATCTGTGAAATGGGAACAATGAGTATTTTGCTTATAATAACTTGACTAGCCAGGGATCAAGAAGCTGCTGCCCATGAGCCAAACCTTGAAATTTTATGGGAGCCCAGTTACTCATGTGGACACCACCTGTGGCTGTGTTCACGCTTCCGTGGTAGAGCTAAACAGCTTGCAACAAAGACTGCCTGGCCCACAGAACTGAAACAGTTTAGTATCTGGCCATTGCAGAAAATATTTTCTGACCATTGCACCAGGTTAAGAGTACTAAAGTAAATTTATATTTACAATTAATTCTTTGGAGTAACTTTTCCTTATCTCCCAAATCCCAAAGAGCCCATAAAGAAACTGTCTAAGATAGCAATGCAATAATTGAGATGTTGGAAACATATAAATGGTAGAGTGAAATACTAGTTGTTTTCTAGGGACCTTGTGCTGATGACATATCTCAGTGGGCAAACGGTATTGTTTCTAAGCTTGAATTGCTGAGCTCAGTCATTCTGAGTTCATACAGTATAAGAAGAGAACTAACTCTGGCTGCTTGTCTTCTGACCTCAGGCATACTGTGCCATGCACAAGAACACAAATATGCCCACATAGATAAATAAAATGTGAAAAAGTTAAAATAAATGTTTATATGAAAATGGCTCATATATGTGTGAATTACTGATAGAACTAAAAGAGAAAGAAAGAACATTGTCAAATCTGGAAATCTGCTAACATTATCTGGGACAATAAATGCCATGTGCATATTTGTTTGCAGGAAAGTTCTGGCTAATGGTTAGCACAGAGGGAACACATCCACGTATTAAATATCTTTAAGTGAAAAAATGTGAGACTGAAAGGCCTTTTCACTTCTGAATCTCTCCAGTTGAGCCGTGGGCTTTGCTAGTAACCATAGATTCAATTCTTAGTTTTAAGCTTTGCTAAATTTGTGGAGGCAAAATAGTCTACATGGAGTCCAGGATGTAGAAAGTAGAAGAAAATTTGCATGGATTAGTGGGGTATGGAGTTCCCAGAGGGGAGACCTGGAAAGGGGATAACATTGGAAATGTAAATAAAGAAAATCCAATAAGAGAAAAAAATCTTAAAAAAAAAAGAAATGTCTCAATGACAGAGCCAATCTTCAACGGTTCTGCTTGTCTTTCTATAATTAAATCAGTTCACTAAAATTAGCAGAATTGGCCAATAGTAATGGATGAGGCCTTGAAAATTCTGCTCACATTATAAATGGTTCACCATCTACGAGTTAAAACCCTATGATCATTATTTATATTATCCCAGACAATGTTTGCAACATCCTTGAAGGCAATGGCATCATTATTATCTTCGTAATTGCAGATGGAGAAACTGAGGCACAAAACTTATGTAACTTAACCCAGATTATGAGGAAACATTAGAGTTGGGATTTCAAGTCAGGCTTTGGGCTCTAGAATTTAATCTCAGAACCACTACTATGCACACATGCCATCATCTCTCAGGAGATACAAGTCCAATTCCCTCACCTTACAAATAAGTAAAGCAACAGCTATTAGTAAAGTCATTCTTACAGCAACAAAGGCAGACCCTGAACATGAGAGTAAAATTGTACTTCTTTCCACCACTAAGCCATGTCAACAGCAGATTCTTTATAGTTAAGTAAGCCAGAATGTGTTTCCAAACATAGTACCTTAAGACCTTTCCTCGTGGTAAAGTAACATGCCCAATTTAGCATTAGCCTCGTCTCCTGTATAAGTTTATTTCTAAATCCTGTATCTGTTCCTGCAACTGCAGGCAACATGTTGTAGCACATGCAAGAACTTGAGAGAGGAAGGTAAAAACCTTTGACTCTGAGACCTCCAATCAACCGGTTCCTGAGTCGTGCAGCAATCAAACGAACGATGCTGCTCCCGTTAATTGCAGAGCATGCTTTCCTGCTGTGGTTTGCACATTTCCCGCTGCTTCAGCATCATCAATCAGTCTGGAAATGAGCTGTGCTCATAAATCTCTACCGGCGCAAGCAGTTTTAGCAGCTACCCACCCCACATGCTGCTTGTCCACTTTTCTTCCCAAATCACAAGCTAGGTACGACAGAATTACATTTCTTATCACCATCACCTTCTGTAAAAGAAATAGGAGTATAGGTATATAGATATGGTGCTTACCCATGAATTCTATTCTCGGCGTGTTTGCTGTCTTCTATAATCTAACTGAACGTAGCTTGGACTAGGAACTTGACTCTGCTTTTTGAAAAAAAAATTTTTTTTCGGGGGTGAAAAATGAATCTTGAAACAGAAAATCTTATCAGGTGTGAGAGAAATGTCCCAGCTGGCTCAGCTATGACGCCAGGATACTTTTTGCTGCAATCTTTTCACCAGACCAATGAGAAGTTAGTTCCTGTCTCTTTTGAACACAGGCAAGCTGTGTCATTGAGTGAGTGAGTGAGTGAGTTCAAGAAAGAAATGAGGAAGGAGGAAGGAAGGGAGGAAGGGAGAGAGGGAAGGAGGGAGGGAGGAAGGGAGGGAGGGAGGGAGGGAGAGAGAGAGAGAGAGAGAGAGAGAGAGAGAGAGAGAGAGAGAGAGAGAGAGAACAAGAACAGAGAACAAGCTGGGGGGGGAAGTGGGAGGGCAGAATAAAAAGAGAAATTGAAACTGGATTTTTCTGCTTCATATTTAATGACTTTAAAAAAATATATACTGGGATTAAAGGATTCTACTTTTAAAAAATCTCATGTCCACAGGGACCTACAAACATTAATTGAATCGTAACTGCAATGTGCCCTTATTAGGAATCCATTAAAGAACGTTGGATGCCTCTGGTAAACCCGTGAGAGCACAATAAAGCACAGTAAAGCCCATAGGATACTTTCTCCACTTAGAAAAGCTTCACAGTTATTAAGCTGTATTATGAACCTACTGATTTCTTTTAAAAACCACTGCATTAAAAACCAAAACAGATTTATTCTTCTTTATGACAAACCACATCATGCACTTCTTTATTTTATTCTTTGTGGAAACAAAACTACCTGAGAAGTTGTTCATTTTCTGAGCAAAGGAGTTGGAGTCCAAAGGAATAGCCACATGACTATGTTTAAGAGAGTTCAGAAGCAAGCAAGCAAGCAAGCAAGTAGAGCTGGGGTGTCAAATTGATGGAGGGCAGTAAGAAAATAAAAATGAAAACATTTTACACATGTAACAGCAATCATTTAAAAAGAGGTCATAAGTTTAAAAGAACATGAAGGGGCACATGGAGGGAGAAATAGGAAGAATGATACAATTATTTTATAATGTCAAAAAGAAGAGAAAAAAAGAAAATATTGTCCTTGTCACTCAGTATCTTTATTTCTGTGAATTCCATATGGCAACAGGACAAATACAATTCAAAAATACATTTTTGTTTCCTTGTCAATATGATATAATTCTCTCATGGGTCTCCAGTGAATTTAGATAAAATAATTGCTGTGGTTGCAATGGACAGAGCAATGATTTCATGGAAAATCTTACTGATTCTAAGGTAGGGATTATTATAGGAACTCTGAGAAGATAATCATGTAAGATGCACACAGTCTCTGTTCGTGGTATGTATTTAGCATGAGGAAACAACGTAAAAACAGTAAAATGCCACATGGTATTCCTTAGTAGAGTGATGAAAGAGAAAACCAGACTAAAAGTTACCTGCTACTTTATATACATCCACCTACATTGACCTCAAATCTCCACTGTTGAAAGTGCTTGGGAAGATAACCAATATGGTTCAAATAATGCTAGATAATCATCCATAGATGTTAGACGCACATTTAAAGTTATCTGATATTATCACTTCACATAAAATTAATAAATATGTAATTTTATTTTTCACCATTAGTTCCTTTAGAAATACATGGTAATATTTAATTGAGATGGTGTCAAGCATTTTTCTGAGTATGTTATGGGTACTGAATAATTTACAGTGAAAAAATTTCTAAGTAATAAGTTAGTGATACTTTCATCTCTCCACTGCAGACAAAAAAGAAAAGGGATCTCTGAGACATTAAGTAGATTGCCTAAAGATTCATAACTCTTGAGTGGTGCAGCTGTGATCCCAATCCCCATGGAACTTACAAATTAATCAGATGATACAGTCTACAATCATTACCAGTAGAAGTTGTTTTTATCAAGGTTAAGTAAGAAAGAGATCAAAATAAGTAATATCCAGTACTTAAGGTAGAAGTGCTCTCTACCTTAAGTATTAATCTCTATTATAATCTTACATGTATGAGTATTTGCATGAATGCATTTGTGTGTGTCACACTTATGCAGTATCCATAGAGGCCAGAAAGGGGCATCTGATCCTCTTGAGCTGAAATTACAGGCAGTTGTTATCCCATGTGGGTGCTGAGAACTAAACCCAGATCATCAGCAAGTGTTCTTAACCACTAAACAAACTCCCCAGTGCTGAAGTCACCATATAGACTAGGCTGGCTTCAAACTCAGATATCTACCTGCCCGTGCCTCCTAAGTGCTGGTCTTAAAGCCATTCATCACTATGCTTTGCCAATTATTATTATTATTATTATTATTATTATTATTATTATTAAATCAGAAAATTAGATTTATCCAGTGTGGATATATTGGGACTTGGGGTAAAGATATCCAATTGTATTCTCCTGCCAGTCCAGTTTTATGGTCCTAACAAGAAGTTATTTTGGAATATGTATATGACATGTCAGTAAATATGTTGTAAGAAAGTGACTACTTCTTGAACAATCTTAACCTCAAGAAACAATGTCTTGATAACTCAAACTTTATGAGTAAAGTCAAATCAAACCTTCAAAGGAAGTAGAGAAATGATGGGAAAGTTGGGTGCTTGGCATACTTTGGAAAATATATTTAAGCCAGAAAAAGGGATAAGATAAGGAAGCCTCATTAAGATTTAAATATCAGCCGGGTGGTGGTGGCGCACGCCTGTAATCCCAGCACTTGGGAGGCAGAGGCAGGTGGATTTCTGAGTTCGAGGACAGCCTGGTCTACAGAGTGAGTTCCAGGACAGCCAGGGCTACATAGAGAAACCCTGTCTCAAAAAGCCAAAAAAAAAAAAAAGATTTAAATATCAGCCCTTTGAGTAGAACAACAAAGGGGCCCAAAAGTCCTTCAAACAGCATTGGAACAAAAAAAAAATCAGGAAACAACTAAAAGCTTCATTTGTGAGACTTTGGATATATGTGTGTGTGTATATATATATATATATATATATATATATATATATATGTATATATATGTGTGTGTGTGTGTGTGTGTGTGTGTGTGTGTGTGAACACACACACACACACACATACACATATATGTATGTATATGCATGCTGTGGATACAATGGACTTCTCCCAAGCACCCAATCCTTCATCACAAAGGGTGTCAAATAACAATTCATAGCCTCAGAATCCAGGTGTTAGCATTCATACTACCTTCTAGGCTTTGCTTCTGTTTATAAAATTGGTAATCTTTTATACATTTATGAAAAAAATACTGTAGAACCACTTCCTCAAGATTTTTGAGTGAATATGTTTCAGACTGTGTTGCTCTTGGGCTTAAATTAAGTTTCTTATTATGATAGCCAATACAATATGTGTTGACTTAAATAGAATAAAACCAAACAGTCACTACATAATTGTAAGTAAGCATCATGATAATGGAAATTAACCGAGTGTGCATTATGTGCTAACCAATTTATGTGTAGCACAGATTCCCTTACTTACACAATTTCATTTGGCAGAAGTGACACAAAGTCTACAATGAGGAAAAGAGTGGTTGCTCGAAAAGTCTATAGCCTTGAATTCATGGACATTCCATTAGACCTCACTGCCCAGTCTTCCTTGTAGCTAATGGTGAGTCAGATGAGTGGGATGTGAGAGGAAGTGATAGGTTTTATTTTTATTCCTGGTCCATAAAACCTGGGCAGGATTCAATGGCATATCTTGTGTTCCCAGGTATGGACCACACCTAACAGTATTCGTGCATACTGTACTCCTTTGCCCTTTAGTCCTGGTTGGCTTTGAGATTTTCTTTGACTACCTGGATATGGTAGGAGGTGGTATTGTGACAAATCTGAGCCTAAGACATAAGAATTCTTGACAACTACTTTTTCTTTCTTACATTCCTTGCCACCCTCCCCCAAACAAATCTAACTACTATGTTGGAGAAATTGTCTATAGAAAAAGACACCGTGAAGAGTCTACATGGAAAACAGCAAAGGCTCACTTGTCCCACCATCTCAACTAAACCCTTCCCTAACTAATCTCCCATATGAATAAAATCTTTTTCTTTTTTCTTTTCTTTTCTTTTCTTTTTTTTTTTTGTTTTGTTTTTTCGAGACAGGGTTTCTCTGTGTAGCCCTGGCTGTCCTGGAACTCACTCTGTAGACCAGGCTGGCCTCGAACTCAGAGATCCGCCTGCCTCTGCCTCCCAAGTGCTGGGATTAAAGGCATGCTCCAACATCCGCCCAGCTGAATGAAATCTTCTAATTGAACGCTATCAAGTTCAGAAAGCACTACCCAGTTGAACTCATCCCATGTTAGAGGAACAGTCATGATTGCTTTAATCCACTAAGGTCTGGAATGGTTTGTTTGTTGTGCATTCGTATGTAACCAAGTCACAACAATCACCTGAGTTTAAAGTGGTAGACCCATCCTTCCTATTTGTCTCCCCCATGGGACAATGGCATAACTCATTCCTTCTCGTTTCATATTTTCCTGGGAACAGAGGAAGGTGATCAAATGGATAGTAAAATAATAAAAAAAAAAACAAAACGATCCGTATATATTGATTCACTGAGCATGTGGGAAGTCCTTCAGTGATAGAACAGACAAATATATTTTGGCATCCTTCATATTTTACATAGTATATACCCAAATATTAGAAATATTTAATACTATTATTTTGCAGAACTAGAACTGCATTCCAAGATAGCATGATGAAATTTCACTTAGATCTCTATCATTACTGACAGATGGTTTTTTGGTCTGCTTAACCTCCTTTGACAGGAAGCACTGAGTTGCCATTTAGATCTGAATCAATAAGACTATGCCTAAAATTGCAAATTGTGAAGGATATTTCCATTTATCTATCCCTTTAAGGGCCTCAGTGCAAATGTGGCATCTTTTAGGTTAATCCTTCTGATTGCTGAGAAGTTATGAGGCCTTGTGACCAGCAAAATCATGGGAAGATTTTGCTTTCTCTCATAGCCAGCACCTGCTTTTTCAACTGTATACCCGCTGCTCCTCTCCTCATTCTAGGCACCCTGACCTTGATCCTGTTTCTAGTATCCTCCTATGGCTCCTTATGATGTGTCTACAGGAAGAATAGTTAGATGTTTCAGATATAAAATATGCCATTAATGTAAACCATTAGGTAGCTAGAATACTACTTAAGATCATGAAGCTGAAAGTCAAAACCACAGTACAGAAACACTAACATTAATGACAGCTTACCACATTCATGCATATTCTGTACAGCAAGCAGTAATCTTGCAGTCAGAGCAAGGGGTGGGGGTAATATCATCATAAGAAGGTAGTTTTTTGCCCTAATAGATTGGTATCCTAGAAAGCCAGAATGGCTTGCTATATTGGTTCATTTCAAAAAGAGAGAAATAATTATTTTTTAGTAAAAGGCTAATAGTTAATTTAGTAAAACCTTTCTTGGCAGAACAAATGAACAAGTTCAAGTGCTTGAAGGGAAAATATAAAGCTACTGTATTTCTAAACTGCAGAGCATTTAAGATTAAAAACTCAAGAGACAACAAGTGCTGGCGAGGATGTGGAGAAAGAGGAACACTCCTCCACTGTTGGTGGGATTGCAAAATGGTAAAACCTCTCTGGAAATCAGTTTGGCGGTTCCTCAGAAAATTGGGCATGTCACTTCCAGAGGACCCTGGCATACCACTCCTGTGTATATACCCAGAGGATTCCCCTGCATACAATAAAGACACATGCTCCACTATGTTTATAGCAGCCTTGTTTATAATAGGCAGAAATTGGAAGGAGCCCAAATATCCCTCAAAGGAGGAATGGATACAGAAAATGTGGTATATTTATACAATGGAATACTACTCAGCAATTAAAAATAATGAATTCATGCAATTTGTAGGTAAATGGTTGGATCTGGAAAATATCATCCTGAGTGAGTTAACCCAATCACAAAAGAATACACATGAAATGCAATCACTGATAAGTGGATATTAATGAGCCCAGAAGCCCTAAATACTCAAGGCACAATTAGCAAGTCAAATGATTCCCAAGAAGAAGAAAGGAGAGGACCCTGGGCCTGAAAAGATTGGATCCAGTTTTGTAGACCCAGAACAGAGAAATCGTGTGTGTGTGGGGGGGGATGATTGGGGAATGGTTGGGGGGGAGAGGAATTATGGGACGTATGGTGGGGGGGAACTGGGAAAGGGGAAAGCCTTTGGAATATAAACATAGAATATAGAAAATAAAAATTTAAAAAAAACTTTACTTGTATATTTTATGTGGGTGGGAGTTTTGTCTGCATGTATGTCTGTGCACCATGTGTGTGCCTGGTTCCCACAGAGGGCAAAAGAGAGTATTAAATGCCTTCAGGCTGGACAGGCAGATGGTTAAACTATCTAGTGAGTTCTGGGAATGGAACACTGACTCTTTGGATGCTCTTAACCACTGAGACAATCTTTAGCCCTAATGTCTAGTTTTAAGAATATTCTCAAAAGAACTCCCCAAAGCAAAACTAGTAAGGTTAGAGATAGTGACACATTTCTTTTTCAGAAGAAATAAGAAATGCACACTTTATCTTATATACCTGGGGGGTTATATCGAAATAAGGTCATTGTCTTCTGGTTCTCACAGAGAAACTCAAATGTGATATTATTAGTTTTGATAAAGTGTGGAGAATAACAATTTTTTTCTGCTACTGCTCTTTCTGACCGATACTGCCATAATAAAGAACACTAGATTATAAGATTGGATGCTGCTGGTTTTTTGTAATGATGATACCCCATGAAAGGACACTCATTATGAGTACAATGTCACATGAACTCTCTACAGAGCAGGGCATTTACTCCAAAAATGGGCAATTTCATTTCTTGCTGAGAAAAAGAATAAGGTTGGAAAAAGACTAAGAAATACAAAAATGCTGAAATTCTATTACTTCAAACTGAACACCGCAGTTCCAAAGCTGATATTTACAAATCACCTTGCAATTAAAAAAGTCCTAAGCAAAGGCACATATCATATATTGGAGATAAAAGCTTACCCTGAATAATTTCAAACAGAACAAAATAGGCAAAACCAAAATAACCACCAGAGCGGATTCTTTTCCACCCTTTCTTTTCAGTGCTACATTTTATGGTTTTGTTCTTCCTTAACTGCCCTTACTGCTTTGCAAAACACCGCCTCCCAAAATGTTTCTTCTGTAATAAAAAGTAAACATTTTTTCAAATTTATAGAATATTTGATGAAATTATTCCATTAATAAGTTCATTATAATTATCACCAGAAATATGAACTTCCATTAGTTCTAATTTGTCGCCTGAGATGTGCTGGACAATAGGTCTCTTAGCCTCTGTTTAGGATAATTTATTTTATTAAACAGTCCTAATAATTAACTCACAACCAGCATAAAGCATAACACTTTGCTTGAAGTTAGAAAAGGCAACATATGCATTTTCAGTCAAAGGCTGACAATTTATCTAAACTTCCACTTGTAGAAAAATTGATCAAGCAAGCTTTTTCTTTACTAATTAAATTCATTCTTTAACAGTTTTTAAGATGTATATAATACATCCATTACTGTCTTCTTCCCATTGTCTCTCCCCCTTACAGCTCTGCCAATACCCTTCGCCTCTTTGCCTTCCCCTTTCTTAGATTCATGACTTTTGATTTTCTTGTATGGTCCACTTGTTTTATCCAAGGTCAGGTATGTGTCTAATGGAGCCTGGTGGGGTAAGTACATCACTGAAGGCAGTGACTCCCTCCCTCCCTTAGTCTATCAGTAGGAAATAATTCAGCAGTGAAGAGAATGGCCCCTTGAGCTCATCTTTCATCTATGTCTGGTTGTTGATGTTCCTAGTTGTGTGTAAGACCAGTGCACACATCCACAGTTATTAATAACTTACTATTACAATGTCTGAATTTTGGCCAAAAATCACCTTTCACAGATATTTTCCCTATTGTTGGGCTTATGCCTACACTCCCCAGCCATATCTTCCAGAATATTTTGGCCTAATAGAACTTTATATATTTATAGGAATGTCGGTTATACCTACTGACAGGTGATCATTGGTCACACATGGCTGATGTACATTTGAGATGTGGATAGTAGAAATGATTAACAAAATTTAAATTTTTGCTTAAACTTAATTGGTTTCTAATCCAAATTGCTCCTGTGATGAATAACACGCATATAGATTAAAATCAACCAGACTCCTTGGAGGTTTACAAAACTCTCTTCTAGTGGGTAATCCAAGTTGAGAACTTCTGTAAAGGCTTAGGGACACAATGATACTATCAAGTGACATGAATTCTATAAACTTTTTCTAGGAGGTGGTAACTTTTCCCCCCAGATTTCATCAAGCATTTGTTCTGAACTTTGGCTTCTCTGTGTCCATTCTCACGTGATGCATGATCTGTCTTTATGCCTTCACTGACTGATCTTGGCAAACTTCTCCCACGCTGCAGGCATAATATGACTGACCTCATTTTGAACCTGAAAGCCAGATCCTCTTTCATCTCTGCCACAGGCAGCAGGAATAATCTAATAATGCTACTGATTAAGACAGGTCTCTAAACTTATCTACTCTTAATTTAAAATTCTTTTTTACATCCACAAGATTGCTCCAGCGTCCCTAAGATGAAGACCATTTATAATGGTATCAGTTAAGTAGCTGCCAATCTGCTCCTTTTCATTCCCCTTTATTTCCTCCTAAAAAATGGTACAGGATTGGTACTGCGTAGCTGAGTGGGCTCCATCCCTCATCTGCTCCTTCTGTGGTTGTTACTTGAATATGGAACTAATTTCTAGAATTGTAGTTTCACAGAGGGTTCTGAGTCTCCAGCGATCAGCTTTGAATTATAACTCTGTCTTTTCTGATTTACCCATCATTCTAAGTGTCAGTTACTTGCTATGTAAAATGAGATAAAAATTCAAAAATGAACATAATTTTTATGGTAAGTAAAATGGAGCTACATATTTTCCTCAGTCCGGAATTTTATGTTTCTCTCACACATGTGCAAATGAATAAATGAATAAGTAAATAAACAAACAAACAAACAAACAAACAAACAGGATTTTAGAATTAAAAAAAATTAGTAAGACTCAGAATCTAGAAACACACGTAATGGTTTCTAGATTGGTTATTACAACTGTTGCCACCTAATATGTCCCCATAACCACCACTGATTCGTTCACGCCTTCTCGCCTGTGATGTTTGCTGCCTTTTCCCTTGTTAACAATACATGTACAGGTACATTTTTTTTCTGTAAGGAACTATAACATGACAAGCCATTAGCACCATGAGAGTTTAAAAGCAGCACAGCTATTCATAGTACACAGTGAGCATTGCACATCAGTATCCCACAGCAAGGTTAAAACAAGCAGAGGGCTGTGTGTATTCCCAGGGGTTTCTGGGGCAATAAGAAATATCTTGCAGGTACAACATGTACCTACTATTATCTCTAGCCTTTATTGTACACTCATAGCTTTGACCACAAATCTTTTTGACAAGGAGTGTATTAGCATTCTCTCTCTCTCTCTCTCTCTCTCTCTCTCTCTCTCTCTCTCTCTCTCTCTCTCTGTGTGTGTGTGTGTATGTGTGTATGTGTGTGTGTGTGTGTGTGTGTGTGTGTGTGTGTGTGTGTGTGTTTACAGATGAAGAAATTGGGGAAAAGGAAGATAAAGAAACTTAGCCCCTGATAGCCTGAAAGGGGCTTGGGTTCAAATGCAGGGATCTTATGCCACCATACTGTGCTGCCTTTCCCAACTTCTCTCCTAATCCAGACAGTTCATGAGAATGACTACAAGAGTGAGGGCAGCTTTATGCTCACCTTCACGCCTCTCTTCTTTGATTTTCTTGTAAAGTCAAGTTCTAAAGTTTGTGACTTACTTAAAATGATAAATACTTCTAACACATATACAGAGACATTCCTTGAATTTGGGATAGCAACTGTTTCACAGTTTAGCAAATTCCAATCCTGGCCATATTCATCCCAAGGTTTATTTGTTTGTTCATTTCTTTGTTTGTAAATAAAGTTTTATTGGAATACAGACACATTCAGTCATGTCTGTATTGCCTTGACTGTTTTCCTGATATGACACTGTTAGGTTCACAATAAAGCATATAAAATTTGCAAAAATTTTGCTTATCTTTTACTGAAAAACTATCTAAAAAATCATCAAACATATGGCATAGAATATGGTTACTAATGTTTCATGGAGTGTTTTACTATTCTAAAAGCAAAATAAAGCTATTGTTTTTATTGGTTATTTTATTTATTTACACTTCAAATGTCATAACCCTTTCCGATTTTCCCTCCACAAATCCCCTATCCATTCCCTCAACTCCTGTCTCAGTGAGGGTGCTCCTCTACCACTTACTCCTGCCTCAGTGCCCTAGCATTTCCCTATTCTGGGTCACCGATCCTCCATAGTACCAAAGGACCTCACTACTATTGATGCCAGAAAAGGCAATCCTCTGTTACATATGCAGCTGGAGCCATGGGTCCCTCCATGTGTACTCTTTAGTTGGTGGTTTAGTCCCTGGGAGCTCTGGGGGTCTAGTTGGTTAATATTGTTATTCTTCCCATGGGGCTTCAAACCCCTTCAGCTCTAAAGTTTTATTTTAAAACATCTATGCACATAAAAGGAAACAGGTTCATATTATTTCAGACTTGGGTATTTCATGTTATACTCATGAGGAATCGTCAGCTTTCATGACGACTGAAATGCTCATGTTGGAGTGGGCATTTCAGTGATATAGCTGCTTTTAAGTTACTATAATTAACCCCAATAAACAGAGTGGTTCATCATGCTCATCTTGTCTTCCCAGGAAAAGGTCATGCAATATCCCTATATAGGGACATTACTAATGAAACAGAACAGAGCATCATATAAACAAGTAAATAATATCTTCTACAGTAAAATTATTTGTTTCCTATGGATGCTATATGGAATGAGTTAAAACATGGCCATGGGAAATCTATTTTGTGTTAAGGAAAATAAACTTGATTTTTATGAAGGTCTCCAGTAACCTAGACACTTGACATATGTAGATAATCACAGGGTGTCTAACTTAGGGAGGGGAGGGGATGGGGTAGGGATGTTTAAATGTCAGCTCATTTCTCAGAAAAGTCTAACGTCATAGATACCACCTCCTATGATACCGTCACATCCACTCTCCATCTCTTACATTTCAGCTGTTTGCTTGGCTTTTTAAACACTGGAAAGATATTTAACTCTCCCAATTTGTGCCTTTGCTATCTGGTCAGAATGTAGACTTCCAAGGCCAGAAATGATGCCTAGAAGAGAACAGCTTTTACATTTTGTGCCTTTGTCGGTTGAAAGGTAGTTTGTGGGAGAGCAGCAATTCTACATCTTCACAGAAAGCTATTTGTTCCTGTTACGTGGAAACAAGACCAGCAGGGAATATTTATATTGGGGACATTTGTTTTAAAGTAGCTAAACCACTTCCAGTAAAAAATGAAAAAAAAAATCTTGCTTCCCAGCTTTTCCTATTAAGTGACAAACATGTAAACGGGGAAATTGAAAAGGGAGAAAGCAATTTACAGAGTCACACCAGGTAAGACATAAAAACAAGCTGTCTTGTTCTTTTAGGTGCTATTTTTCTGGGGTGTTTTTACTCAATATACTATTTTTAAAATAATACATCAAAATGTGTTTCATAGAGCTCCCCAGGATCTTCGGTTTTGATGCATATGTGTCCTCTGAGCAATGAAATACATGGAAACTTAGGTTTTATAAAGCAAATTGTAAAAATAATAGAGGTACTTGACAGATTATAATGAAACTAATGGAAGCAAGTTCTTCGGGTAAAATTGAACATTTTTAAGTGTGAAATTTACTGCTTTGTGGGGCATATTTAAATTCTACAGCCCCTTCATTACCTTAGAGACAAAGTCCATACCCATTATTAATCCCAGATTATGTTTCTATCACCCCAACACTTGAAAAACACTAGTGTACTCTCTCTTACTAGGAATCTGCCTAACTTGGCATTGACTATATGTGAAGTCATAAATGCACGGCCAGTTTATGTCTGGTTTCTTACAGATTGCATGATTTTGAGATATCTCACTGTTACAGCATTTATCATCCCCTAATTCTTATGGCAAGATAACATAGAGTATATTATGTTTCTTTGTTTGTTAGTTGAGGAGCTTTACAGTTATTTCCACTCTTTGGCCATTATTAATAAAGCTCTTATGAATACTCATAAATACATTCTTATGTGAGGGCCATTTTGATTCTCTCTGTGTTTTAAATATCAAAGAGTGTCATTGTTGGATCACAAGGTAACTATATCTACATCCAAAAACAAAACGAAAAAAAAATTGAATCAACATGACTCCAAAGATAAAGAATTGGAAAAACACTTTCTATAGCATTTCTTGAGATAGAGATATCATTAAGTATGAGAAAATCTATAATGTCTACACTCTATGTGCATTGGCCACTAGAGCTATGGCCAAGCTAAGAGAATGTTACAAAATCCTCTGCTTCCTTTTGTTTTTCATACACAATAATCATAAATGATTTGAATTTTTAAAAGATTTCTAGGGCTAATTTCTTTAAAAAGTAAGCCTCATCCTAGGTACAACAAAAAACAGGTAAACCATATTTTAACACCAATAAATTGGTGACATTTAGCACAGTAGTTTATGTGTTAAAATACAGTTCAGCTTTAGCCAAGATATTATCTCCTACATGGTGAGGTAAGAAACAAAGTACTGCAAAGAATGGCTCAGAAGCCTTGTTTTATTTACTCTCATGTTCTTTGAATGTATTGGTCTTTGAATGAAGCCAAAAGAACTTAATATCACTTACATGATAATTATTATATACAGTGTGTGCTGATAGAAACAGAGTCAAGCAAGAAAGATGACCATGGAATGTCTTTCTGGCTCTGTGGAACATCACTAATGTTGAGAAATGATGAAAAACCAATAAGCAAGTAGTACAGAAGATACCCATGCATGGATTCCTTGAACCTAAAAGTCTATGAATATAAGAATGTTACCTAGCCTAACAAAGGGAACTTTATATATTTCATTACATTTGAAACTTTGACATGTAGAGAATATGCTAGATTATCCAGGTGTACTCACTCTAACCACATGACCACACCCTTTCCAGCAGAACAGAGAGAGGAAAATGGTTCTACTGAAGAAGGGTCAGACAGATGTGGTATTGGCTTTGAAGATGAAAGAAGTCAGAGAAAGGATGTTCCAAAAGCAACCCAGATTTCTTGGTTTCCTAGTACCTGATCTTATGAAAGTTAGACCTCTAGTGGGAGACTAAGGTATCAGTACACTGCATCCCAACACAACTCCTAAAAGTAACATAAAAATATGGTTTCTTCAGCATTGAAAATATAGTATTCTTCAAAGTGAATGTGTTTGGTTGTTTATTAGCTTTGTATTACTGGAAGGAGTAGTACAAAAAATATTTTCTATAGTGATTGAGACTCTTCCAGACATCTCCTAAGTTTGCTATTGAACACCATTTTTTATTACCTCCCATTTCTATAAATTCTATTGTGAGAAAAATATAGATGCAACCAAATACTGCTGTCTGTCTTTGGATCACAAAGTAATGTTTTATTCATATCCCCCACTGGAAATTTCAAAGCTCTAAGAACATTATCCTATGGACATTTTTAGACACACATTTCCAAATAATTTTCTCTAATACATGAATGTAATTTAACTCCTCAGTCTTTTAATAAGGATAAGGTTAGACCTAACAAAGGTAACAGTTTTGAAAAATTATCTCATGCCATTCCATGCTAAGTGCTTCATGTTAAAAGTCTCATGTAGGTATTTAGGAATATATATATATATATATATATATATATATATATATATATATATATGTGTGTGTGTGTGTGTGTGTGTGTGTGTGTGTGTATATGAAATATAATTAAAAATTATCTCAAAAAAGTCTATAAGTCAAGTAAGGGAATGCTATTATTAAAAAAGAAATGATATTTTTAAAAAAGAACCCCATTTATTGGCGGGAGCACAGGGCCTGGGGTTCAGTTCAGCCACCCACATGGTGGCTCACAACTACCTATAACTCCATGTCCAACCCTAGTTGCCATCTAAATGTAGATAAAGGAAGTCTTATGTTGTCCTACACTTACATGAATGACTACAAGCACAATTAACAACTGCCTATATGGCAGATGCGGAAATTAATTTCCCCTCAGGGTAAGCACTGCCTCCCTCCCTCGTAATGAATTACCAAGGAGTTGAGCCTAAAAGTATGTACATACAATCATCACAGAATAGATTTAGCAGGTTGTATATATTTAATTTTTATTTATTTAGTTTTTTTTTTTCGAGACAGGGTTTCTCTATATAGCCCTGGCTGTCCTGGAACTCACTCTGTAGACCAGGCTGGCCTCGAACTCAGAAATCCGCTTGCCCCTGCCTCCCAAGAGCTGGGATTAAAGGCGTCCACCCGGCTATATTTATTTTTATAAGTATATGTAAGAATAGTGGCTAAAGAAGAGGAAGACACAAATTTAGGACAGGTTGGGAAGAATGTTTAGGAGGGGTAGGAGAGAGAGAAGGGATAGAGACATAATGTAATTATGCTTTAATTTAATAAAAAAGAAAAAAATAGGCTGGCACTTTCCTCCTATGCCCCAGCATCCTGGATGAATCTTTAGGTTGTTCTTGATTTTTGTGTTTCAGGACACCTCAGAGAGGCATTTGTCCATTGGAAACTGTCTGAAATGTCCCCGAAAACTATGCTTTTCTTTAGCTTTGGCCATTACTTCAGAAGTCACCCAGCACCACACCCATGCCTTGGACTATTTTAATAGTAAAGGGACACAGCTACAATCAATTGTTAGAGCTGCAGGCCTACCTTAAAATTTAAGATATTTCAGGCAGCAATTTTGCTGTACTTCCTCAAAATGTAACACTAAACAGCTTCAGCCTCCTGAGCCTTGGGCACTCTGTGTCCATAGACCCAGTGAGGTTTAAGCCAAGTGTCTAGCTAGATCCCTAAAAAGGCAACTCTACCACCTTCCATGCCAAGAGAGACATAATTAATCAATCTGTCCTGTAGAACCCAAGCAGGGTCTCTCAACACACTACTGATGCCGATTAAAAGTGGCTGCAATTACACGTGTGCACCACCACTTGCACCAATTCTAAGTATTCCAGTTATAAGACTACTTATAAAATATGAAAATTATATTCACAAAGATATTCACTTAAGAGTCAGCAAGATGGCCCAGAGTATAAAGGTAGTTGAGGCTCAGGCCTGATACCCTGAATTTGATGTTCATGTTCTACAGCGCAAAGATAGAACTCACTCCTAAAAGTTATCTTCTGATACTCTCACATGGGCTATATCACACATGTGCACAAAATAATAGATGTACATCTCTCTCTCTCTCACACACACACATACACCACACAGATACACACAAACACAGACGCACACACACATAAAAGAAAAATAAGATAATAGCTTCAACATCAATCTTCAATCATCAAAATATCAACAATAGGCTAGGTGTGTACACACGTCCAATCCCAATATGCAGAAGACAGTCTTAAGAACATCACTAATTTGATATCAGAGTCAGATACCTAGTGCGATATTTGAACAAAACCAACAACAAAATAGAAAACCCTTATCCTAAAGACAACAGGAATGTGTACATATATTTGCCACAAGGTATTTGGCAGAATGTTCATAGCATCATTATTTGCAATGTCCACAAACCATAAAGTAGTAAAATGTCCATGGAAACAGAAAGAATATATTGTTGCTTATCCACATAGTGGAAGTCTACAAGGCAATGATGATGAAATAAAGGAAACATCCCCAACAACTTAAATCAATACACACGAATCCCACAGATATCACATTGATACAAACGTCAACATATGATCCCATCAATGCAAAGTTGCAAAGCAAGATAAATCAGTGTAAAAGGTGAAAAGACAGAATAGGTGGTATTTTGAGGGGAGAAGCAACTAACTGGAAAAACTTCAGGGTCTTAGGTTGTCCCTGCTTTAGGCACACATAGGTTCATTTTGTAGACATTATTTAGTTATAAAATTGCAAAACATATGTCCTTTATTACAGGCATATTAAATGTTACTGATATCTAAATATAATATTAAAACGTTATACATAACCACATTACATTTTAGCTATATGTTTAGCAATATTAATAACCTAAGTATCTATCAAGGTGCAATTGAGTATGTGAATTCTTGGATATCTATTCAATCTAATTCTGTACAGGCATGAAGGAAAAAGGATGTAGCTTTTCTGGTATGAAATTGAAGCGATGTCAAGTATACATAAAGCTAGCAAAGTGGCAGAATGGCATAAGCTGTCTAATTTCTCAGAAAGTTCAGGAATTATCTTCTTAGGTATAAATACCGGTTTTGACTTGATGGTGAGATTCTTAAGGGCATTCTGCCATATATATTTCTATGTTATGGAAAATCTATTTACAAACATGAGTTATGTTTGTACTAAGAAATAAAAGAACCTTTAAAATATGAAGAACAAAAATGTCCTAATTTTGAGTTTCTTATTGTCTCACTTGTGAGGATTGGAGCTTTTGATAGATGGAGGAAATGATAACGGAATAAACATAGTCCCTTGCCTTCAGGGTTACTAAGTGAACCCATGGATGGAGGTCACATTGGTTGGTTGCTGGCAATCTTAACAATTGATTCAAATTAGCACTTGTTTGCTCCACATTCAAATCTAGTTGTGGTGTGGTCACCACACACAGGATTCTTGGCCACACAAAGAATGTGCCTACAAAATGGCAAAACAACTGGATTTGTTTGATTAAATGAGCAAAACCATATACTCAGAGGGAGGGAACAAAAATCAAAACAGCTACACCCAAAGTAACCCAATCAGATGGGTGGTTCACAAATGCACCATTTCATTGAATCAACATGTTAGCAGCCTCACATGGACTCTGAGAAACACAGTTTCAAAGAAATGTTTGTAAATAACCCAAGAGGCTATGAAAGACATATTTTACACATCATCAGCAAATGTTCTGTGAGTGTTTGCTGTGAATCTGCCGTTGTGTTAGAGATCTGAAGATATCATACTACTTTCATAATCAGGAACGATGTTTTGTTGGTTACTCTTGCTATAACCCATGATACTGAACAATAATCTCCAAAGGAGAAAAAAATACATTGACTTGGGCAAAACTGATTAAAACATAGTTTTCCTTATGAAGTAAATGTTTAATAGACAAATAGAACAGATTGTTCACAATAAGTTGCCTTTATGGATCTCAACTCTGGCTGCACATTATATTCAACAGAAACAAAAATTCTAAAAATAGCACCTAGTCATCAATAGTTTTCCAACCTCCTCTGGCTACTGAAAATCACAGTATCAGATGAAATCTTTGCCTGGTCTAATTAAATGAGAAACTGGGTAGAAAGAAACTCAGACAGAAATGTCTTCAAAAACTCCCCAAATGATTCTAAAAGTTAATGAGCACTAAAGATCACTGCTTTTAAATTATATTAGAAGTTGAAGGTAACCCTTCAAGAAGTGCTCTGTAGAGACTCAGTGCTACCCAACGATCCCTTTTTGTCCAGTTTTGGTAAATATCCAGTCATATTATGACTTCATGTATTATGCAAGTTACATACAAATGTTCTTCAACATAAAATATGGTTATATTCTCATGAGTTTATCATAATAGGAAAGCATCATAACTCAAAATAATTGATACACATAATCTGTACAATATCCTAGCCTACCCTACTTTAAAGATGTTTTAAATACCACCTCCAGCTGAAGCCTACTGGCTCATTTTATTCTTTTGCATGATTTTAAAGATATGTCTCCTGGGGCTGTTCAGTAGTAGAACCCTAATACAGCTTGTTTGATGCCCTAAGTTCTATTTGCAATGACAATACAGAAGAAGAAAGAGGAGTGGAAGAAAAGGAGGGAAAAGGAGAGAAAGAAAAGAAAAAGAAAGGAAAGGGGATAAAAGGAATACTAGGAAAGTGTGGTGAGGAGCAGAGGGGAGAGAAGAGGAAGGGGAGGAGACGGCAACGACAAAAAATTGAGGTCATGTGCATGCACTGACTTCCTAAAATTTCTAAGGCCCAAGTACTTCCTCTCTTTCTTCCACTCCTGAGACTGTTAGATTATCAGGGTATGATCAAACAATGATTGCCTACTTGTTTCCATTAGCCACAGAATAAATTAAATCTCATGCTTCCTTTTGCTGTTCAAGGAGTGTTATAGCCCACAGAATGATTTTAAAGCTGACTTACACCAAATGCCTAGAGAACTATTAAAATATTCTTATGGCTGCAGCATGGGAAAGCTTACATTTAAATTTAGACATTTTTCATACTATTCATACCATAGTTTCAGCCCTTTAAGTGAAGATAAAAAACCACTGGCATAGTTCGCTACTTCGCCTTATTTTAAAATAGCTATATATTTTTTATAATTTATTCATTTAAAATTGCACTAGACTTTTTGTTTATTGTCTTACTTTGTGCATCCATAGATGAATTGTGTATTAGTGTACATTAGATAGGTCAGAGAACAACTTGTTGGAGGTAGTACTGTTTTCCAACTTGTGGGTTCATGGGGATAGGACTGAGATCATCAGCCTTAGTAAAGTGCCTTTACCTGATCAGCCATCTCACCAGCCCTAATTTACTTGTCCTTTTAACTTGTTTCCTGTTTGCAACTTTTTAAAAATTAAACTTATTAGTTGACTATTTTATCCATGCATATAATACAATCTGATCACATTCCTGTCTCACCCTTTCCTATGCTCCCCTAGTCTTGGCTGATACCCAGTTTTCAGCAAATTGAAAATTACATAATTTCTTCTTCCAGTTATTTCATGAACTTGTATCTCCCAGGTAATTTTCATTTAAATAATTCTTTGTTTTCCCCATTTATCCTTCTAGTCTTATTATAAGTGATAGAGTATCTGTTGCTTACTTTTTGACAATTTCATACATGAAAACCATTGATTATTTCTTTTTTTAAAGTTGTATTTATTTATTATGTGTAAGTTCACTGTAGCTATCTTCATACACTCCAGAAGAGGGTGTCAGATCTTGTTACAGATGGTTGTGAGTCACCATGTGGTTGGTAGGATTTGAACTCAGGACCTTTGGAAGAACAGTCAGGGCTCTTAACTGCTGAGTCATCTCTCCAGCCCAATTATTTCCTTTAAAAGGAATCAGAATATTAGAAATGAAGACAAGAAGCATGGAGTTTGATCCTGAGTAGATGATCTCATGGATTGGCAGGATTAATATAGTTTAAATGGCCATCTTGCCAAAAGCAATATACAGATTCAACGCAATCCCCATCAAAATCCCAACTCAGTTCTTCATAGAGTTAGAAAGAGCAATTCTCAAATTCATCTGGAATAACAAAAAACCCAGGATAGCTAAAACCATTCTCAACAGTAAAAGAACTTCTGGAGGAATCAGTATCCCTGACCTCAAGCAATACTACAGAGCAATAGTGATAAAACCTGCATAGTATTGGTACAGTGACATGCAGGTAGATCAAAGGAATAGAATTGAAGACTCAGAAATGAACCCACACCTAAGGTCACTTGATCTTCGACAAAGGAGGGGAAAACATCCAGTGGATAAAAGATAGCCTTTTCAACAAATGGTGCTGGTTCAATTGGAGGTCAGCATGCAGAAGAATGTTAATTGATCCACTCTTATCTCCTTGCACTAAGCTCAACTCCAAGTGGATCAAGGACCTCCACATAACACCAGACACACTGAAACTAATAGAAAAGAAACTGGGGAAGACCCTGGAGGACATGGGCACAGGGGGAAAGGTCCTGAACAGAACACCAAAAGCTTATGCTCTAAGATCAAGTATTGACAAATTGGACCTCATAACATTACAAAGTTTCTGTAAGGCAAAGGACACTGTCTAAAGGACAAAATGGCAACCAACAAATTGGGAAAAGATCTTCACCAACCCTACGTCTGACAGAGGGCTAATATCCAATATATACAAAGAACTCAAGAAGTTATACCCCAGAAAACCAAATAACCCTATTAAAATGGGGTATAGAGCTAAACAAAGAATTTTCACCTAAATAACTTTGAATGGCTGAGAAGCACCTTAAGAAATTTTCAGCATCATTAGTCATTAGGGAAATGCAAATCA
Organism: Apodemus agrarius; assembly: GCA_964023405.1. NCBI lineage: Eukaryota > Metazoa > Chordata > Mammalia > Rodentia > Muridae > Apodemus > Apodemus agrarius. Next base: position 23,510,222 of record OZ030010.1, read on the forward strand.
AAACAACCCTGAGATTTCACCTCACACCAGTCCAAATGGCTAAGATTAAAAACTCAGGAGACAGCAGGTGTTGGCGAGGTTGTAGTGAAAGAGGAACCCTCCTCCACTGCTGGTGGGATTGCAAGATGGTACAACCACTCTGGAAATCAGTCTGGTGGTTCCTCAGAAAACTGGGCATGACACTTCCAGAGGACCCTGCTATACCACTCCTGGGCATATAACCAGAGAATTCCCTGGCATGCAATAAGGACACATGCTCCACTATGTTCATAGCAGCCTTATTTATGATAGCCAGAAGCTAGAAAGAACCCAGATGTCCCTCAAAGGAGGAATGGATACAGAAAATGTGGTATATATACACAATGGAATACTACTCAGCAATTAAAAACAATGAATTCATGAAATTCTTAGGCAAATGATTGGAACTGGAAAATATCATACTGAGGTAACCCATTCACAAAAGAACACACATGGAATGCAGTCACTGATAAGTGGATATTACCCAAAAGCTCTGAATACCCAAAACACAACTCACATATCACATCATTCCCAAGAAGAAGGAAGGAGAGCGCCTGAGTCCTGGAAAGGCTTAATGCAGCATTGTAGGGGATTGCCAAGACAGAGGAGTGGGAGGGGGTTGATTGGGGAACTGGTAGAGGGAAGAAGGCTTATGGGACTTAGGGGGAGTGGGGGAAGTGGGAAAGGGGAAATCATTTGGAATGTAAACAAAGAATATAGTAAATAAAAAAAAGATTTAAAAAAAAAAGATGTATGGAGTTTCTACTGGTCTCTTTGTAATAACACAGAGGTCTAGGACCCCAGCCAACTACATATCATTTAGTTCATAGGCTTACAGCCCAGTTCATAAGGCATCTTAGAACTACAATTCTTCAGTCAAGACAATCGGTCACTTTCAAACATGGGTCATGTCTGGAGTTTTACCTTGGACAGTTTTACCTTGTCATATTTTGGTGGAGGGGATTGAGATGATGTGAGATGTTGTTACTGGAATATAGGGAGAAGAGGTCATGGATGATGCCAAACATACCCCAGTGAATGATTGGCTAACCCTGAATATCAAGTGTGCCAGAAATTTTCAGAGATCTGGTTTTCAACCATGTGTTGTATGACTCCATATGAAATATTAAAAACAGGAAAATCTATGAATGAACGTAGGTGGCTGCCTGGGGATCAGGAGTGGAGGCAAAAGGGACTGTAAATGACTGCAGATAATGAAAATGTGTGAAAATTAGATTATGTCAATGGTTAGAAACTCTGTCAGGATACAAAGACTATTAGAAACCAATTGTAGTTTCTGAGGCTAATTTCAGAGTATGCAAATTATATAACAATAAAATGATTTCAATCCTTTCCACATGTTTCATTTGTTTTTGTTCTTTACAAACAAGAACTCATTTCATGCAGTAATATCTAGTTTGCATTGGACAGTAATCTCTAGCATCAGATCTTAAATGCATCCCAATATTTCATATGAAAGTTATTAAAGTAAGTGCTTTACTTTTTATACACATACATTATCACATTGTCCAGGACACTGAGATATGCAAAGTGTATATGATATGCCATTTTTTGTCCAAGAACAATGGGAGAGCTGGACTGTGGTGGCACATGCCTTTAATCATAGCACTTGGGAGGCAGAGGCAGGCAGATTTCTGAGTTAAAGGCCAGCCTGGTCTACAGAGTGAGTTCCAGGACAGCCAGGACTATACGGAGAAACCCTGTCTCAAAAAACAACCAACCAAACAACAACCAAACAACCAACCAAAAAATACAAAAAAAAATCTATATATTAAAATATGGATGGTAATTTCCAACCCTTTGACTGTGTCTTTCCTTTTCTTTCATTCAATTTTATACTTTTAATTTACCTGGAATGGTTAAAATTGTCACTCTAGAAGAGGGTATAATGTTACAGTCTTTTAATTCTAGTAATAGAGGGATGACTCTGATGCTAACGTGAACTATGTATCAAGTTCCAATTTTTACCAGTAGTGCTACATACTTAGACCTTGACTGGAGAAAACAAAACAAAACAAATCGTCACTTTTTAGCTGGAGGAAGCTGAGGAGGAGGGTTGCCTTGTAGGAGGACCAGAAGTCTTAATTAACCTGGTCCCCTGAGATATCTCAGACACTGGACCACCAACCAGGCAGCAGCCACGAGCTGATATGAAGCCCCCAACACATATACAGCAGAGGGTCTGGGTTCAGTCAGAGAAGATGCACCTAACCTTCAAGAGACTGGAGACCCCAGGGAGTGAGGAGGTCTGATGGGGTTGAGGTTGGGAGGTGGGTACATCCTTGTGGAGACAGGGAGGGGGTAGAGGAGGTATGGGATGTGGAACAATCAGAGGGTAGACAGGGAGGGGATTAAATCTGGAGTGTAAAAGAAAAAAGTTAAATATTTAATTTTGAAAATTAAAAAAGCATATTTGAGATTGACTATTATAAACAATCCCTTATTTACTAATTCTCACTTTCCTTTCATTATGGCAAATGTGCAAAGGACTCAGGAACATGGGCCAAGGTCAAGCACAACGGATGCATGGCCCAAGCATAATTCTGACCTAGTCTATCCTATGCCAAACAACAAGATTGTCCCTCCACTTGACAGCATAGAAACTACTGGTCAATGTATGTGTGTATTGGGCAGTAATAGAAAAGTAAAATCTATTTTGTTGTAGTCTGTCCAATAAACAGAAATTTTGAAAAGCTTATTTTTACATTACTATTTTATCTGTTACCTCAGGTATAACATTTTCACTCCTGACAATTACCAGCTAATTATAACCCAAACGACACACTCCCATCTGCATATAATTTCCTCCAATGAATGTTATTTTACCAGATACTTAGCAAATGCCTGCAGACTATCCAAATTACAAGCTATATGAATTCTTTCTGTGAATACTTATATTATTAATGTACTAGCTACATGTAATCAAAAGGGTTTTCTGAATTTAAAGGTACTGTGTTTTTATGTGATTTTTTCTTCAACCTTCATCCACACTCCAAAGGAACATTAAATAAACCCAGAGTCTATGAAAGATTGAGTATATAAAGTACTCATCAATTCGACTGAATAGGAATGAAAATATATGCCTCAAATGTCTTTTATTCCTTTATGGTTTATAGAATACAGAGATCACTTTAAAAGATGAAATGAAATCCTGGTAAAAGGAGGTATTCAGAAATGAGATCCTTACATAACTACTGTTAATTTTTTGGTAAACATCTGCTTAAATTGAAATAAGAAGGGTGAGTAGTTTGATGTAGGAAGGGCTAGGAGATCTTTTCCTAGCTAGTCAAGAGCCTCACCTAAATTCCTGCAGTATTTGCCTATGAAGAATTCACATTGTCACATTATTTTCTAGATTTTCACAATTTCATGGATAGCTTTGACATTTTCTTTAACCAACTATCTAGTATCTACTTCGTATAAGTTACCAAAAATCCTCCAAGGAAATATAAGACACAGTAAACTCCAAGGGTTGCAATGGAGGAAAAGCAGCCAATGTTTGCCAGAATCAGTAAGTGGTGATGTACCTAAATGCTGACAAGGGCAAAACTCCAATGGTATCCCAGAAAATATCCTTCCTTGAAAATGATATTTTCTATTTTTTTGGAAAAGTAAAGTTTCAAGTATTTCTTACATGAGTATATTATGTCTACATTTCCCACCCCCATCCTTCCAATTATTTTGTTTCCCCCAAATACATGGTCTCTAATTCTTGAGTTAGTCAAGTATTTGCATGAGTTTAGAGCTGACTTCTTAGGATTGGGTCATACCTTTAAAACAAGGAGAAAAACCTGCTTCTCTCTCCTTTTGTACCCATTGCCATTGTCTGTAGTGCTTCACCTAGTGGTGGGGTCTTTTGAATTTTCTCCTATCCACGGGGACATTGCATTTTCTTATAAGTGGATGCCTACAGACGGGGTATTTGAAAGCTCACTTTGGTTCCAATTACCTAAAAAGAGTTAATCCTGGAACAGTTCTAGAATATTTGACAATCAAGCATGAGTCTCACTTAAGAGAAAGGGTGAGACCTGAGGTATTATACAGCTGACATGAAAGGTCTGCCGTATTCATGATACATATTTCTCCAATGACTATTCTCATAAATCACTGAGCCTCAAAGCAAGCCAGAAGATAGAATTCTAAAGCAACAATGGAAAAGATCCTTCCCAAAGTCACCACCCAATGTTGTAAAACTGAATCTTCTTCAGCGTTTCTCACAGGTGACCCCTTCATCCTTCATGAGCAGGCCATGCTTGCTGAGAATATTTCCTTGCTTACAGTTGACAGATATCTTTAACGTGAGCCTATGGTTTCTGAGCAAACCCTAAATCAGAATCAGCTAATTAAAAGGGGGAAACTTGCTAGCATAGGCAAAACTTGATAAGTTGCAATCAAAGAAATAACAACGACCAAAAATGGGCAAAGGAATCATTACAATTTAGAAGGGCGTTTATTCACTGATCACTTCCAAAGAGAGTTTTTAGAAGGAGTAATAAATTCACATATTATTTGTTCTCTAATATAACAAGAACAGCCTTCAGTTCATATGTATTCAACACACACACACACACACACACACACACACACACATATATATATATATATATATATGCACAACTGATATTCAGAATGAATGCATAACCAAATAAAGACATATTTGGATTCCATATCATTACACTTGTCTCAAGATATCACAACACAGGAAAAATACTTTCTGTTTAAAATTCAATGTTAAAATAGTGACTTAAAAAGAACAAAGATATACTCAACTTCAAAAGGCAAGAAAAACAAGAATATTCTGGAAATATTATAGAGTCCATAACAAAATAGATAATTTATTTGGTAATTCATTAAATAAATAATTTGTGTTTTCCTAAGCCAACTTATAAAAAATAAAATAATTACTTATAGACAAAATATTAATTGAAATATTCTTTTTTCTAAAACACTAAGGAAATTTTGTATATTGAGAATGACATGCATCACTACGCATATTATTGGAGTATAGTGTGGTATGAAGCACTACGTGATCAGTATACATTGATCATTAATTAGCATTTTCTTTTCCTAATAATGTCTTCATGTGTTAAGCCTTTGAGGTCCTCTCTCCAAGTCCATAAACATATATAGGTAATGTGAACTACAATCATCCCACTGTTCTGTGATGCACCAGAATTGCATTTCCTCTATCTAATCGTGATTTGGTACATGCAATCTAACAACTCCATCCCAAACTAGCTTCTAGCAATCAGTATTCTGCATTCAAATTATTATTTACAGCTTCTTCTAGAGTTGATTTATTTTACTTAACATGATTTCCCTTAACTGTCTTCTAGTTCCACACTTTTTTTGCTGCAAATGACATATTTCACTCTTCATTACGATACATTGAGTACATATATATTTTATTCAGTCATCTGTTGATAAGCATCTAAGCTGCTTCGATATCATGAGCATTATAAATAGTGCCACAATAAAGTACTTGGAAGTACAATTGTATTTTTGAATTAATGAATTCACTTCCTTTGATGCATGCACAGGTGTGGAAATCTGGATTAGAGAAAGGTCCATTTTCAGTGTTCTTTACACCCATGACAGGCTTTGTTATTATCCCCTTTCAACTTTGTTTCTGACATATAAGCTTTAGCAATAAACATATTCACAAATAAAAGCAAAGCTTGGACACATTGAATTTCTGAGACATATTCTGTGTTCACTTTCCTGTACACATTTGGTCTATCATGTCCTTGTACTCCTACTCTTCCAAACTGAATGATGTGCATTTCATAATGAGTTCAGCTGCCCTTACTAATTTATTCTCAAAGATAATCTTAGAACTTAGACCACCTTACGTCTTGCTCTTAGCATCCTTTAAATACTTGCCACTTTCTGGGACATAGGCATGGGATGAGCAACAAGGAGCTTTTGATTCCCCTGTGTAAGTCTCTCATCTAATTCCTATACACATTTTCTTAGGTAGATTGTGTTATTGTCCCTATCCTATACATGAGGAAATTGTGGTGAAGCCTAAGTTCAATATTGTCATGAAAACTAGACATTACACAATTTAATATCTCTTTTGTTCCTGTATTATCAATTTGAAGAATCTGTGAAACATATGTATATTTGAAGCTACAGAAAAATGTATGTGTGTGTGTGTGTGTGTGTGTGTGTGTATAAACTCAAGTATGCAAAAGATCCAAGTTTATCACCAGTTACGTGAACGTTTCCTGTAGTGATTCAATATTGAAGCAAAACCCAACAGTTCCTGTCACTAATTATAAATGTATTCCTTAAATGATAAAATTGTAGAATAAAATATAGCAACCCATGCTTTACTACAGCAAAGAGGTAAAAATACATGTAAACTTAATAGCTAAATCAGAAGTCCCTCCAAATGAACTGGCTTGGTTAATGTTGCTTAAACAAAGGAGAGACTGCTGAAAACATGGGGGCAATGCTCTGAAAAGTAAGGGAAATTTTAGTTTGCAATATAAGAAACTGGGCTCGAAAAGAGCAATAATTAGATCTTAACGTTCCTAATGCTGAGTTTCTTCAATACTGTTCCCCATGCTGGGGTAACCCCCAACCATAAAATTATTTTTATTATGATTTCATGACTGTAGTTTTGCTACTGATAGGAAATGTAATGTAAATATCTGTGTTTTCCAATGGTCTTAGGTGACCCCCCGTGAAGGGGTCATTTGATCCCCAAAGGGGTCATGACCTACAGTTTTGGAACCACTGGATTAGAGAGAAGCGAACTGGCTCTGTAGTAAAATCTGGGTGATATCTCCTCTAACACATGTTTGTAAGTATTCAAGTAGATTTTCAAGTACATTGTATGGTATATGACATTTGTTTACTTTTGGCGAATTAGAGTAAGTGTTGTTACTGTAATAGTCTTGAGGTCATGGTTGTTTGCATGACAGGTGTATTCTAGAAGAGTCAAAGAAAAAAAGGCCTTGATTTTTTTTTTTTTTTGGTGGACACCAGAGTGGTGATAGAGGACAGAGGGGACAGAGAAAATATCTATGATAGAAGCAGAGAAAGAACACCAACGACTGTGAAATTTGGGGTGAGCTTTGGATTATTACAAGAATGGGAATTCAATCCATGCATCTTCATATGAAAAGTCCGGAGAACCTTAAGTGACTGTTCTGAGTACACTGGAGAAAGTTGACCATTCACTTAAAAAAAAAAAAAAAAGGTAACGTTGATTGCTAGAACTGAGATGGTAGACAATGGCATAGCACTTTCTTAAAAATGAATTCGAATATATCAGCATGTGCAGTCAACTAATTTGCTGACTTGAAGACAGCCTCCTAAACCCATTATTGCCTGTAATGAACGACTATATGCACTAATCACAACATGCAGCCTTAACAGTGCTCACAGCATCTAAAAAAATGATGATACAGGGATTTTTCTTTAGACTCAACACATTTTTCATTCAGAAACCTGATTGGCTGTTCTAAGTGCCCTGCATGGTATAAATTGGGGCCCAGAGTTGGAAGAAACCATCGGATCAAGCATCCCTGAGCTTCAGACAGAAAGCCACTGAGCATACACTCAAAGGTATGTGGATTTTATTCATAATTTACCATCTTTACTAAGGACATTTTTCTCTGAATTTCATGTTTTGAAAGTGTGAATGGATTGCACATTTCTAATACTCTGTGACATCTGTACCATATGCACTTCTTCAGTTTTACTATAATTAAATTTTTTATTCAAATCATTGAAATGAAATTTTAACTTTATAGCACAGTAATGTGTTTGTAATGTACTTCTATAAATTTTAGGTCAAGCATTCTAAAGCCTTTTGGGAGCCAAATTTCACACAAAAATGTGTATTTGCTTTTTAATTAAGATACTATTTTAACAGGCTGAGGGCTAATTCTTTACAAAACCTTGTTAAATAATGTCAGGTGTGAATGAATGTTTTTTCTTATTAACTCAACCTTTTGGGGGAAAGGTTTAGAAGGTAGAAATCCTCAATGTACTTTTCATAGCCAAAACCAGTACATGTTACCTTCATTTCCTAAATATACTTTCAAGGTGTTGTCAGAAACCAATGTGCATATTTTAGGACAGCCAGTTCTTGCTCCATGTTTCAAGGAGTTACAGTATAGTTGACAAGCAAGAAAAGGATGCTACTGGCTTAAAACAGAACTCTTTAGGTAGAAATCATTCCACAAGCCTTAAAGTAGCTTAGAACTATAGGACTGTTCTGTCTCTTTGGTTTAAGCATGTCTTTTGCTTCATAACTGGAGTTCACAGAGATTATGAGAGATTCTTGCCTAAAATTCCCCAAGTGGACCTAAACCCACTCTGCCATTAATCCATTCTGGAAAATTATTCAACATTTTTTCAAATAATTACTCCATGTATTTATCAGTAGCAATGCTCAGGTGGGCTGTGCTCTGCCCCCAAAAACTAAACCAACATTTCTGTTTCTTCTTGTTACAAAAGTATAAAATCATGTTCATTTGCTTATCTCTTCAACTTTTATACTCATCCCTATTCTTTTAGTCATTATTTATTGATTCCATCTAGCTTCTAGGCACCTGTGGGCTTTATAAGTATAGAAAGTGGTTTGCAACATCATTATTGTAGATCACTTTTGGTCCTCTTACTCATTAACCTTCTGCTTAGTTTTTAAAAAATAAACACATTGCACTATTGGGACTCCAGAACCAATGTTACCAGTTGACAACTAGAAATCTCATATGAATGTCATTTTCCCAATAAGGACCCCACCTTCTTTTTGATTAGCAAGACATTAATGTGGATTACATACATACATATATGAAACATAATTATGTTCATGCTTTTTAAAGTTTTTAAATGGCTGGTGTTGATTTACATTTCAGAACCATAAAGAAATGGGGACCTGGATTTTGTTTGCCTGCCTCCTGGGAGCAGCTTTTGCTATGCCCGTGAGTAAAACACCCCATTTACTAATTGTATCCAAGGAAATAAGCTTGGAACTAGAAATCTACTCCAGTGGTTGATAATTTTCACTGTGTAATACAGTACATGATCTGATATCCCCAAGTATCTAAGTGTTGAGAAAACCCTTTTGGAGCTTGTTAAAAAGAAAGTCATGACTGCCTCCACCTTAGATTGTGATTCAGTGCAGCTGAATGGGGCCAAGCACTCAAGATTTTTAACAAGCATTTGGCCCCCAAGAGACTCTCCTACAATGATTAGCTTGTAAACAACACTGCCTATCACTACAGCTTCTATTTGAAGGGATCCTTAAAAGGTTTGCAAAGAGTGTTTACTTTCTTTAGGCAAATATAACAGCCAAACACCATCCCTAAGGCTTAATTCCTTACAAGTTCCAAAATTCCTTCTTGCCCTCCTGATGCCACTGTTCTTAGTCTTAAGAGGGTGATAAGTCTACATTAAAAATTCTCTTCTTGTACCACTTCACTGAAGCCCTCTCTCTCCCTTTGGTGGATCTGGTTACTCCTTATGTAGGATTTGACATTAACAAGGTACTGGAATCCTGCCCACCTGCCTGTGCCCAACACATATCGACAACATGCAAATACAGTACCAGATTGGTACCAAAGACCAGGAAGTCTGGGCCACTCTCTAGTCACAAGTACATAATGGCAGGAGACTTAGGTCACATGCCAGCAATACTCTTTGGTGGTAGAAAGAGCAGTTGATACTACTCCTCTATACCAGTAAGCTTGTGCATCAGCCACTCTTCTCTCACACACAAAACCAAGATTTTGTGCCCTGCATTCCTGAAACCCTAGTCCTCCAAGGTGCTCCGACATTTACAAACCCAACCCTTTCAATACACAACTCTCAGAGAACTTATATCAATACAGTTTAGGGAAAACAGCTACCCAACTGATGTTAGTTTACATTCAGATGAGAGCATTTTGAAAGAGTAAAATTGAATTGACCTTTATGCAGCTTTGTGTCTGAGGGAGGTTTTCAGCTTTATACTCACAACTTTCTTTTTCCTGCCACCATCACCAAAGCCGGCACTAGTCAGACCCCTACTTTGGGAAGCACAGAGAGTCTTGGTTTAGAAAATTATTCAGGTTGCTTTTTATTTGGAACTTCTAAATGTCTGCCATAAATCATAGACAATAATTAAAAGGGGTGGCCTTGAATTTCAATACATCAATTATTTTATTATTCAGGGGATGGATTTAGACTGTTTCTATTTTATTAGGCGCATCTTGTTCTCACATTGAACAATGGAGTTGGTGTGTTATTTATTTACTTTGCATGTTACTTACTAGGAAGCCCTTTGATTCTTGAACATTTAACCAGTTGATCTTTAAGGAACCCTCTGTGAAACAATTCGTGGCTTAGTGTTCTTTTTAAATTGTGTCACAGAAGAAGAGCTCTTTTCTTAAAACAGAGGGAGATGGATCAACAAGTAAATAGGTGGGCACACCAGGGAGGAGTCCTTTGATAGTTGATGTGTTTAACCCAGTGATCTCCGGAGGACAAATGTCTGCTGCTTTCTACATCTAGGTCTCCCACTAGAAGACTATAGCCCCTAGGGAAGTTGTTTAGTTATGCAGAGATTCTTTAAAATAAGAAGACTCCTCCTTCACAGCATACATGCTCAGACTAAAAGTAAACCTCAAATACATTTTGTACTATGTATATATACATATATGTATGTATATATACATATATATGTATGTATTTTTAAAAATAGCTTTAGACACCTTTAATATGAACAATTGCATATTGACTTAATCTCTTTCTCTCCCCTTTTCTCCTTCTCCCTCCCTTTCTCTTTCACTTTGCCTTCCCCTCTTTCTAAAAAAAGCTACCACCTCACCCTGGGAGCCCCGGTTATATCAACTTAAGCTATGAGGTAATTTTTCTATTTACTAATTTTGACTATTGTTTGAGTTAAAGATTCCCTGAGTTCTGTAAAGAGTGGTGTATTGATTCTTCATTCAAGATGTTTCTCAAATGGTCACACTTTTTCAGTTCCCACCAGCAGCTTTAGGCCCTGACTGATGTCCTCAAACCTGCATTTCTCAGCACCTTCCTACCTGGTCACTCTGACTCAGCCTCTACTTTTAAACCTAGTTATAAACGTATCCACCATCAACTACCACTCAGGAAGGCTCCATGATAGGGCAGAGACTGAACTCAGCCTCAACAGTCTTGTTCTATGCCAGCCTATAAAATTCAAGGAGTAAGTAAGATGTCAAAATCTTTTCTAGCTGGAAAAAATTGCTGATTCAAAGACACCCACACACTGTGTGTGTTTCTCATTGGCTATGCTAGGTGATCAATGAAAAGTGGTTTACAAGAGTCTATACAGAGTGATGGAAATCAGAAGTGTTCTAGAAACAGAGTTTGGGGTTCTCCTAAATTGTCTGCAAACTATATGACCCTGGGAAAATCAATTTTTCCCCACTGGAATTTTGGCTTCCTCACCTAAAGAAGGGAAACAATGATAACTACATTCCCCAAAATACATCATCCAGAAGAGCATGAAAAATGCTGTGTCACTCATAACCTGAGTGAGGTGAATAGCTTTTTATTGTATTGATTAAATGATGTACTATATGAAAAAGCTATCTCAAACTAATTAATAATACTGTCCAGAAGCAATGAAACTTTTTACTTATCTCACGGGATGAGATAAAAACTCAAGACTTTTAACTCATATATGCAAAAAAATGTTATAAGAATCTGAGGAAAGTTTTAGTGTTTTATCTGAAAAGGTTGATTGATAAATTTGACCAAGAAATCTCTCTGAAGGCGTTTCTACCTCATTTTTCCATTGTGATACCAAATAAAAAGTAATGGTTATTATATCACATTTAATACATTTCAATTGTTTTGCTCTTGCAATGAAGAGGATTAAATTGAATTACTGCTTTTGTAACTTCAGCTGAGTGAATGAACCTACCTGAGTTTTCATAACATTACCTATAAAAGTGAGGGTGATACCTGCCTCCAGTCATGCGAGGAAGCATGGAAAGTGTATGGGATGGATATAACACAGTGCCTGACACATAGAAAGCATCCTACAAATGTTTACCTTCTTCTTTCTTTTGTAGAAGTCACATTCTCAGGCTATCAATACTGACAGGACTGCATTAGTGAGTCTATATTTCATACTGCATTAGTGAGTTTAGTATTTAGTTCATATGTAATTAAACTGAATCAAATGCATTCTAATGTCTCTTTCTCTTAAGGTGCTTACCCCTTTGAAGTGGTACCAGAGCATGATAAGGCAGCCGGTATGTAAACATTTTGTTCTTCCTTCCCTTAAGAGAATAGGCATGCATTTTAAGTCCCCCTTTAACTGAAATATCATATCTACTCCACCTTCAAACACTAATGGGAATTTTAGTTTGTAAAAGGTCATATCTGTGTACACTGTTAGAAATTCTTGCAAAGGAAAAAAAAGTGACTAAAATATTCATAAGGTCATAATAACAAACACTACTGCTACTTCTCCAGTTAGAAATCAACTGAGCCAATGGTAAACCTGACTCTTTGTTTTTCACCAGTATCCTTCCTATGGTTACGAACCCATGGGTGGATGGCTGCACCACCAAATCATCCCTGTGCTGTCTCAACAGCATCCCCCGAGTCACACCCTTCAGCCTCATCACCACCTCCCAGTGGTGCCAGCTCAACAGCCCGTGGCCCCCCAGCAACCAATGATGCCAGTTCCTGGCCACCACTCCATGACTCCAACCCAACACCATCAGCCAAACATCCCTCCATCCGCCCAGCAGCCCTTCCAGCAGCCCTTCCAGCCCCAGGCCATTCCACCCCAGTCTCATCAGCCCATGCAGCCCCAGTCACCTCTGCATCCCATGCAGCCCCTGGCACCACAGCCACCTCTGCCTCCACTGTTCTCCATGCAGCCCCTGTCCCCCATTCTTCCTGAGCTGCCTCTGGAAGCTTGGCCAGCGACAGACAAGACCAAGCGGGAAGAAGTGGTGAGTATACCTTGAAACCAGCAAAAGACAAATCCTTGGAAAGTGACTTAACAAAATTGGCCCCAGAGTTCAAACTGAGTCAGAGCCCAGAGTTGCTTTTCTTAGTCCAAACATACATTATATCTGTTTTAGTTTTACAAATGAATTTGTTGACATGGCTTCGAAATTAACACCATGGGTTTTATGGTATATTTAAATTCTAGTTATAGAATTCTTACCAGGATATGTATTACTGAAATGTACCCATTTAAAGAATAACAGAACAGGTGAATATCATTTTAAACACATACATACGCACACATGCACACAAACACATAAAAGGCTTGAGTAGTTGAATAGGATAAAACTGCAGGAGGAATATAAAAGGAGTAGTTTTCTGAGAGCAAGGAGGACAGATATTTGAACAAGCTGAACGAGGTAGATGGAAACTATCTTTCAAGGCATAAAGGGAGATTGCCTGTCTAAAGTGATCACTCAACTAGAAAGTGGCTATTAGCAATGCTGTTAGGTTCCTCTTCAGTACTAAGACTCCATAGACTAGGCATTTGACAAGAGTATCGAAGAATTTAGCATTAAATATTCCTATGTTACAGAGAGCTCTTATTAAACAAGTGAAAAATAATTAAAAAAATGATTCTTATGCAAAAACACATAAGCAACATATATGAAATAATTTGATTATACTATGTACATGCACCCAAATGTGATTCCAGTTTATAGATGGTATTAATGATTTGCTACTCAGAGGAAAAAACAAGTGAGGGAGGCATGCCCTAGCTTGGGAGCCATGACATGTTGGTTCTAGCCCTAACTTTTCCCTCAAAAAAAGAGATGGTAAGGTACCATGTTACTTCCATTTTGAGGGTGTTGTCCGACTTTAAGATGAGGAAAGAAAAAACCAGATAACTTCTAACACTAAGAATTAATGCCACCACTTCCTTATATACTGCCATGAATGTCTTCACAACTGTAAGCCTGTTTATGGAAATGGGGCAGAACTTTTGAGAACTGGCTGGAATTGAATAACTTGGTAGCTAGTACTGATTATCCTAGACTAGTGCACATGCTCTCTGCTTACATGAAAAGTGGGTTTATTTGTGTCTTTACTAATGATTAACCCTAGATTTGATCATGAGTTTTATCTTGCCAAACATATTTGTGGAAAGATGACTTTGGGTAGGTAGTTTGATCATTTTAAACTCAGTATCCTCCTGTTTAAAATTAGAGTAAAATTATTGTTGATTGCCTAGAGTTGCCTTATGGAAAATAAAGTAATGACATTATAGCAGGCAACACTTGATGCAAGGTGGCAGCTACTAATATATTATTAAATATGTCTTAGTGTTTTCAACATAGGGAACTTCTATTTAATTACAAGACAAGAAACTTCAGAAATTACAGAATCAAAGTCTATGGTTGTACATTGTTCTGAAAAACTGAAGCCATAACTTATTATTGTAAATGGTATTCACTAGGAATGTTTGCAAATTATGTTAATTGTTCCTTTTGCTATATTTTTTCAGGATTAAAAATTTCAGAAAATGAGAGAACCGAAGTGGATACTTTGGTTGTTTTTAGGAATAACTCAAGAACACAATGATTTGTGCCTACAATCACTTAGTAAATTCTGTAACTAAAACTAAGTATCATTAGCAGATAATAAAATGTTTTAAAAATCATTCATGTCTTTGTGTTGAATTAAATTTAAAATTTCCTATCACTTGAGAGAAGAGAAGAACTTATTAGTGAATACTTGTGAATAATATAGGGACTGGTCATTTACTCCTACAAACTGACCATTTAGCAGGCAAATCATGACTCTATGTCTTCTGAGAGAACCTTTATATTATCTCTAATGTTTTCTTAAAATAGAAATTTGTACATCATTAACAATAGCCAAAAAAGTTAAAAGAAATAGGTAAGCATGGATAGTTACTGAACCTGAACCAAATGAAGGCAAGTTTAGAAAAAATATACTTTACATTGAAAAAGATAAACTTTAAGGAATGTTTATATTCTAAATCAAATTAAGACTTGGAACGTTAGCTTTATTCCTCACACCACGTCAGTAATCAAAATCTGGTCTTTTGATCTCATTCTACAGAAAAAATATTTTGAGTGAAATTATGTGATATATATGGTAATTCACTGAAGTTTAAATTATTAAAGTAATTATTTTTCTTAAGAAAATTAATAATGGAGTCTCAAACAGAGAATTGCAGTGATTTTATATACAAGTCATTTCTTTCACTTCATAATCTTTAAGCTGATGAAGTCTACCGCATGGTCTTCAAAACGTTAACAGATGCGCAAAATGGACTCAAAACAAGTTTTCTTTCCCACTCATATTTATATTTGAATCATTTTTCCTCTTACACCCACACAAAATTGTAAACAGTCTTTGCAGGATTTATATTACACAGCACCCACAGTAACTTTATTCCAGTACCTTCATGATTAAGGTCCCTCTTAATCATTTTCTGGAATGAATAAACAAAGCTTTCTCTGAGAAGATATCAATATGCAAACAAATCAGTTGATTTTAAAGAACTAAAATGCAGTAAGAAAGGTAAGAAAGTATTTAATCAATTAGCATAGGTCACTTCTAATCAACTGAGTAAATATTTCTCAAGCACTCAATAGACTAGGGACTACTTACTGTATGTGATAGTAAAAACAGCAATTCCCTATCCTTGGGGTTCTAGAATTCACCAAAGGGATGCAATAACCTAGCCATCAATAGTAAAAGATGTTCGAAAGGCATTAATCCTAATGGCATAAGTAAAGTCAAAATTCTATGGCACATAGCAGTCACTATTAGCAGCTGTTCATCAGCTTGCTCACAACTCATTCCTCATTGGTAGAGCTGGAACTGATCCCAGCATGTGGCCTTTCACCTACTTGGGATAGAGATGTGTCCTCTCTACTACCCAGGGTGAGGAGGTCCATTCATCCACACTAACTATGACATCATTTTCCATACTTATTTTCTGTTATTAGTTGAGGGATAGGTTTTGGTGGACCATGAATATAGAATGAGGGCAAAGGACAAGTTTCCTGGGAAAGAAAAAAATCTTAAGGGTTAGTTTTCCCTTTTCTTAAAGGATGTATGGATACACTCTAGAGAGAAAAACTGATGTTCTTTTGATCATTTGTTTGAATTTGTGATTCATGGAGCTGTGTCTGCTGTCTTGTGATCAAAAGTTTGAAGTAGAAAAATAAAACCTCCTGGGGATCTTGGTGGAACCGTTGTGTCCTTGAAATTCCCCATCCCTGGGACTACTTACAGCTACATGCTTTCCTATTTCAATGATAAGCATGAACTGTGGGACTTAAACAGAATTCCCATTTTTTTGTAGCCCTGTTGCATAATTTGACTCTAACTCTTCATGACTCTTTCTAAAAGATGAGGGTATTTGTACTTGCCTCAGATGACGGACAACTTACGGAATGTGCTGGATTATTAGTAACATAATACTTGACATAGGAGCCTTGGACTTGTATTTAGCTGCTTTCTTTTGTAGAACTCACATTCTCAGGCTATCAATACTGACAGGACTGAATTAGTGAGTATATATTTCATACTGCATTAGTGAGTTTAGTATTTAGTTCATATGATATGAAACTAAATCACCTGCATTCTAATGTCTCTTTCTCTTAAGGCGTTTTCTCCTTCGAAGTGGTACCAAGGCATGACAAGGCATCCGGTATGTAGACATTTTGGTTTTTATTACTTTAAGTTAACAAGCATGCATTTCAAATCTCCTTATTAATTCAGATATGTCTATTCCAATGTATACACTTAAGGTTAACACTGCTTATATTCTGTTGGAGGTGAAATGGTTTCAAATGACATAAAATTCACAAGTATAATATCTATGTGGTAAACCTGCAAAACTTGAGGGTTTACAATAGCTTTTGATATTAATGAACATTCAACTTCAGTAAATACCTAAACCATTGCTCACATGAACCTCCCAAACTTTACTTTTGGGGCTCTATGTACTTTTTGTATGCTTTAGAATATTGGATTTGTTCCATACTGAAAAGCCCAACTTTTGTAACTGATTCTAATTGATAGAAACATGCATAGTTCACATAGTTCACATATTAGAAAATGAAATGGAATATCTAACCGAATAATCTAATTTCAACTGATATTCCTATAAATATTAATCTTATTAGCAAATATTGAGGATGCATATTTAAAAAATGTGGAAGTAACTATCATTTGTCAAAGACAGTAATGGTTGCCATACTACTATGCTCAAAATCTAGATACATAGGATCACAATGCAATAGAATGTCCAAACCGGAGCTATATATTAAGTGGTAATTAGGTTTTATACTAGTGATGTCCAATGCATTAGTCATGTGTGGGCATTTATATTTAAATGAACTAAAAAGAGATAAAATATAAAACTTAGTTTTGGGATATAGTTGATATATTCTAAGTGTTCAGGACCCACACTAGGCAAATGACTACCATATTGGACAACACTGCTAGTAGAACTGAGTGTTTTATCACTGTTCCTCCATACACTACTTTTTAAGGCAGAAAAAGCACATTTATTTATTCCATGATTTGAAACCAAAGATGACACAAAACAGTTTGACTGGTTAACTGTGAAAAATTTCAGTTCTCCATAAGAAGCTATTTCCTAAGCATGTCAGTAATCATTATCGTGAAAGAGGATTTTTCCTAAGAACTAGAGTATTCTTTTTCTTTCTTTTGTCAAACCGTATACACTATGATGGTTTATCCTCTAGTTCCCTTCCAAAACAGGCAAATCTGGAATTGAAATAAATTCATTTCCCTGCTTGTAATAGAATTGCTTAGCACAAAATGAGTGGTGTTTCAGACCTTGAACCAGCCACATCTGGACTGGAGGTAGGTTAGGTCTGGCTTTGATCTGCAACCTCACCAGCAAGAGGTGAAAGTTTAAGCTGATTAAAAAACCAGAAACCAACACAAAGATTTTTTTTACTCGATTCTGACAGAAATCCATTGGCTGTAACTGCTAGAAAAATTTGCATTCTCCTTTGTTTCATGGTTCAAAAATTACAGCATTATTAGGGCACACACATAAAAGCACATGTGTGGAAATGTAGCATTTGAGCAACTTGAAATTTTAAATAAGTCTTTTCCTCATTCCAACCACTTAGAGAATATATAGGGATGACATTAGCTATCACTAACAAGGCATATTACAGTTTATCTAATAAAATTTCAGGAAATAAATCAAGTCACTCATTTTTCCCCATGAAACATGTTTATACCTATTTTTTTAACTCCATGCAAAATGTATCTACAGACTTTTCCCATGAACCTAATGTTTGCCTCTTGGTAGTATACAATAGCAGAAAACAAGTTTTAATGCAAATACCAAACATTAAAAGTTACGTGAAATATTAAATAATTATGTTGATTGTAAAAATAATATGATGTTCTACTTATCTTAACAGCTTAACATGGAAAGCACAACAGAAAAATGATTCCAACCACTTTCCTACCCTTCCAGAACATAATGGCATGTAGTAGTATTCAATATTGCCTTAATAAAATTTTCATCGGCTTACATTTGTTGTGAATTTCTTGTTACTTGGAGGTTTTCCTTTGGGGAGATTTGGTTTCTAACCCATCTCTGTTAAGAAAAAAAATCTGTAACCCTATCAGTAGGGTTACTGGCTGAAATTTAGTATTCAAAAATGCTTGCTGTGAAGAGACCACAGGAGATGTGTGTAAAACATCAGACAGTTACAAAAGATAAATAATAATTGAGACTTGTGGGAGAGAAAGGGTAAAAGTTAAACAATATCCACCTCCTTCATTTACAAAGTCAAACTCAGTAAAGCACTCCTACAAATATCACTGTCCTTTAATGGAAAAGTATAAGGAAAGGGGAAAGGAAGAGGAAGGGAGAAAGGGGTTTCCTTTCTGTGGGGTTAAGTATATATCTTTTTCTAATGAGTTAAAAATAACTCAAATAATATCAAATTACTTCCATCACAAAACATCCGTAATCCTATATTTGGGCGTGGAATGTGAGTACGCTGGAGCTATTCAAGTGTTCACCCAAATTCAAAGATGGTTTCCAGTGTAGTGACTTTACGAGCAGAACTTCTGGGGTTCATTATTATGGACAAAGCTGTGGAAAGTTGGACAAATCTCTTGTCTCTGTGTCTCAGTTTCTTCACCTATAAAATGCACTGACATATTTCTTTGAGTCTTTTCTTGGGGGCAGGGGACTTGATTCTTCTCTCATATGAAACATCCTGACCACGCTTTCACCTCACTCCACTTCTCCTAGCTCATGCAACCTCCCCTCTCCCCCAGATCTACTTTCCCTCTGTTCCCCTTTAGAAAAGAGCAGGTCTTCAAGAGACACCAACTAAACAAGACAAAGTAAGACACAATAAGACAAGGTGAAAGCCGTCATACTGAGGCTAGACAAGGCAACCCAATAGAGGAATGGAATCCTAAGAGCAAGCGAAAGAGTCAGCAGCACACTACATCTTGCTATTAGAGGAGTCTTAGAAAACCAGAAAGCTGACAGCCATAATGTCCACTAAATTCATTCCCTGCTGGATGCAATTATTTGGAGATGTGTGTGTGTGTGTGTGTGTGTGTGTGTGTGTGTGTAGCATGTGTCTGTGCATGTTTAAATGTGTGCACATTTATACAAATGTGGGTATATTCGAGCATCTGTAACCCAGAAATTGATGCCTTCATCTATTGCTCTCCACATTATCATTATTATTTTTCGAGACAAGGTTCCTCAGTGAACTGGAAGCTCACCAATTCTTAAAGACCAACTGGCCAGCAATTTTCAGTGATCCACCTCCCATGGCTAGAGATTCCAGATACATACTATCATGCCCTTTTTATGTGGGTGTTGGGTATCTGAACTCAAATTCTAATGTTGCTTGGCAAAAACTTTACCAACTGAGCCAGTTCCCCAGACCCTACATGTAGTTTCTATATTTGCAAAAGGGATCTTCTGTACCTCTCAAAGAGAATGTTATAGAGTTGGAAGTAGAACTAACTCTACAGTTTTGTATCACATAAGCCTTTTCGATGCCAAAGGCTCTAATATGGAGCATTAGTATTTTTCAATCTGTAATTCCTGACATATTGCCACCTAAAACATTTTCCTTACTCACTGTGACCTTGCATGATCTCCACCACATCTGGTCATCCAGATGCTGTTCTTGTTTACCCCCAATGCCAACCTTACTCTCCATTCCCCATCCTAGGGTATGCTGTAAAGTAACCAAGTGTACATAGTGATCAATTTCTGAGTATTTTTCTATGTGTACCACAAGAAGCTTATCATTGAATGGGGAAAGCATGGTATTTGATATAGAAGTGTTCATATTCACAACTCATCTTGGGAAAGGTCTCCATTGAGAATTAAAGCTCCAGTGGATAAGAGGGCTGATGTCCAAGGATGGATGCTCTCCTGATACATGGTACATGGAGGCAAGTAGAAAGGGTGTTAATTTCATTTTCAGGAGTATCTTGAGTTATGCATAAGCCTCCTGCCTTTCTGGATTCCAGTGGATTAAATTGTAAGCCAATGCAAGGCCAGTTCTGATAGGAAATAAAAGGAACCATCTTCGATTGGTTAGTTCTACAGTTACTAGAACTGTAGAATTGGTTGTTACTACAGTGTGAAATAAGTATGCCTTTTTGAAAACATATCCTTGCCACTTTCCAGTCTGTCTTCTGCCATCGTCATGTGCAGCACATTCTTAAAGGCTTTTAAGTGATTCTATGAAATGTACCAGGATGCACATAATGAAAATAGCATTGAAATGTTCCTAGCATGACAGTGAATCAGAACTAATTGGCTAACATATTCTCTCTACTTGAAATTTAAGTGCTCAGATAGAAATGTATGAACAAAGTTCAATATCTAGTGAGCACACACACACACACACACATGCACACAGACACACACACACACACACACACACACACACACAGAGAGAGAGAGAGAGAGAGAGAGAGAGAGAGAGAGAGAGAGAGAGAGAGAGAAGAGAGTTGACTTTATTTCCTGCTTTGCAGCCTCCACAAATGTTAGCTAGCGGGGCAATGGTCCAAACTGGCTCCTTCCATAGGGTTCTGACTGAAGAAGGAAATGTTTGCAAGTTTGCACAGCTGCATGCAATAACAAACTCAGGCTCTACAGGTTCACAAAAATCTCATTTTCTGCCTCTGATGAAGAACTTGGCCTCAACCCGGTTTCCACCAATGATTTTTTTTTTACATCCAAAATAGGTATAACAGAAAACTTCAAAACCTATTTCCTTTTTTCCCTTAAGACAGCACTCCGTTTTCAAATACTAATAACATATTGCTACTAAAAGTTGCAGTTTCTGTCCACAGGATTTACAGAGATGGTTGAAGAATAAAAATGTTTTTCTGCCTTTGTGGCTCATTCAGGTAGACAACAAATAATTCCAATGAAGAATAATCAGAAATCAGGAAACCAAATTCACAAGGTGAGTCAAGTGATGGCTGTTATTATCAGTAATCAGAAACAGAATATAAAACCTCCCCTGGCAAATGCAATCATTCTACAACCTGCAAATGATATCAGACTTGTACGAGCAGCGAATTTTATTCAGAAACAAATTGTCATTTAATAACCTATGTTTTACATACGTAAGGTATACATATAGTATAGTGGTTTGTGCACACGCTAAGAGAAAAGAAACTGTATGGGAATGAATTGAAATGAAATGATCATATTGTTTGATATCATACATAACTGATCGTTGGAAAAACTTGTGATTTTTACCATGATGGTGTTTAAAAAATTCAACAATCAAATATTTGCTGTTACTTCAGGGGTCATAGAAACTTTTACGTGTCTGTGTGTATGTGTGTGTGTGTGTGTGTGTGTGTGTGTGTGTGTGTATGTGTGTGTGTGTGTGTGTGTGTGTGTGTTATAACAGAAATAATCTTTAGCTTATTGAACATTTTGGTAATGTTCTAAACTAAGAAAATATTACTTTTTTGGTTTTCTCTGAAGTCAGAAAATAGGGCATATGAAAATGAGAAACAGTAAGGTATGTTCCAAAGGCTGCCTCTATGACATACACAAGGTTTTCTGAATCAACCATCTGCTTTCCTTCATGAAGTCGCCACAAGGGAGGTGACAGGACAAATGTTATGGGTTAGCATCAGAATATAATGAAAGTTCATTGTGTCACAAAATCAGGATCAAGTGGCAGCACTTTCTCTTGTCACCTATTGTTTCCATTATACAGTAGTCAAACACTGAAACTCAAAAGGTCTCCATAGCCATGATAGTGTCACTTCTGTTATGAACTATTCAGGTGACACTGCCAAATCTGATCACAAGTACTCTGTTCCCTTATTTGTGACTGAAAACTATTAAACTAGAAGATCACTGGAGCATCCACAACATAATGAAACCCTATGTACTCGAAAGTCAAATATGGGCAAGTTTCAAATGCTGAAGAAATAACTCAGAAGAGAAATGGAGAATCCTTCTTAAGACTTGTTTCTAGTTTTTAACAAAAATACGAATTTTTGTT
This sequence comes from Apodemus agrarius, assembly GCA_964023405.1. Taxonomy (NCBI): domain Eukaryota; kingdom Metazoa; phylum Chordata; class Mammalia; order Rodentia; family Muridae; genus Apodemus; species Apodemus agrarius. The sequence continues at coordinate 23,532,793 of OZ030010.1, forward strand.
TGGGCAGTGACATTCCATTCCAATTAGCCTTGATTGAAAGCTCAAGAACTTAGTTTAGAGCAGCAATCCTCAACCTGTGAGTGGCAACCCCTTGGGTGGGGGGTGGGGGGGGTCAAACAATCCTTTCAGAGGACTGACATATCAGATACCCTGCATATCATATATCTACACCATGATTTATAGCAGTAACTAGATTACAGTTATGAAATAGCGGCAAAAATAATTTTATGGTTATGGGTCACCACAACATGAGAAACTGTATGAAATGGTGGCAGCATTAGAAACGTTGAGTTCCAGTGTTCTTGAGCAACAGGAAGAGCAAAATCTTAACAGTCATAAAAACCTTCTGAACCCAGAACTTAAAGGAGATGCAAATGCGAGATGGAGTGAGCTCAATCAACATAATCCTTCCAGTATAATTGTATCTCTCCTTTCCCACTGTATCCCCTTCCTTCTATGGGGGCCCTTACTTCATGAAGACTTTCACATCATGCTAGCTCTCATCTTAGTCTGCTTTTCACAAGAGGTATAACACAAAGGCTCTGAAACACACACACACACACATACACACACACACACACACACACACACACACACACACACACACCACATATTCTTACCTCTTTTGGGCCTTTACATCCCAGCAGCAACAGCAGCTCCAAACAGAACTGACCCCCCATACTGTTCACACAGAGTTCCTGTCCAGTGTGGGGCAGAGAAGAAAACAGGAGGCAAGGGTACTGCTCAGTGCTAAAGGAGCCAGCCAGTCAGGCTCCCCAGCTGGAATGCATGGCAAGAGGCCCTGGGAGGGAGAAGGCCTTAGGTCACTGTGATCCTCTGAGTCAGAAACCCTGGGGATCTCTGCTCTGAAAGGCTTTCCTAGGCATACGAAGCCAAGAGATCCAGAGTGCTCTCTTAAGGAAGAACATCTAAAAGTTACAATCTTGAGGCAAACGATTCTATAAACATATGGTCATTCAGAGGAGATCCTAGAAATGCAATGTGAATGTTGGATGACGAACAAACCATTTAGATGAAATGCTTGCACCCATACATGATAAGGGATTCCTATTCAGAACACGTAAAATCACTCTTCCAACTCAAATGAGAAAGAGTAAAAGGGCTTAAGGAAAATGGTAGAAGGATCTAAACTGGCATTCCTCTGAAGAAAATGCACAGGTAGCCAATAAGATCCAGAAAAGGTGTTTAGCATCAGGAGCTATCAGGATATGCAAAAAAAAAAATCATGAGAGATAAGCCCCCCAACAGACATGATTTACAAAAGGATTGGTGAGGATGTGACACCCTTAGACTGCACTGCTAGCGGGAATGTAAAATGCTTTAGAAAACAATTTGGTGGCTTCTCAAAATGTTCAGTAGAGCTGTATGACTCAACAGTTCAGTTCTAGGGCATAAGCTCAACAGAGTGAGGATGTAGATTTATATCAAAATGAGTATGTGTGTGAACATTAGAGCAGCATCATTCATAATAGCTGTACAGGGAAACAATCCAAATGTTTGTCAACTAATGAATGTATAGCTAAATTGTGGCATGGAATATAATAATGGAGTATCATTAGGCCACTATGGGAAATGATGGCTGACACAGGCTACAGTGTAGACAATCAGCCGTGACAACAAAATGTTACATGGAGGGACCCATGGCTCCAGATGCATATGCAGCAAAGGACGGCCTTGTTGGACATCAAAGGGAGGAGAGGCCTTTGATCCTGAGAAGGCTTGATGCCCCAGTACTGGGCAATGCCAGGACAGGGAAGTGGGAGTGGGTGGATTGGTGAGCAGGGGATAGGTTAGGGGTTTTTTTGGGGGGGGGACCAGGAAAGGGGACATTTGAAATGTAAATAAAGAATATATCTAATAAAAAGAAAAGAAAAAAGTCAAGTGTCAGGCACAAAAGACCAGATCGTGTGATTCCATTTCTAAGAAATTTTCAAAACAGGTACATTTATAGTGACAGGTCAATGGTTGCTAGGGATTCGGGGAATATGCAAAAGACAGTGATGATGAACAGATGCATCTATTTTTTTTAGGAGTGAAATTGTTCTACAACAGTGTGTGGCAGTGGTTCTGTAGATGTAACAATGAGTTATTCAGTTTAAAAGGGTGAGTTGCATGATACGTCAATTTTATTTTGATAAAGCTTCTTCATTACAAAACAAAGAACGAAACGCAGGTTCTTACTCCCTCACAATCCTTGCCTAATGATATGAGGCTGTTCAGAAGTTCCCATTGCTCCTGCACATTCAAGGACTACAATGTAGGAAGGCTTCTCTATTCGATGATGGAACTACAACCACTCACACAGAGAAGTAGGAATTGGGGGGCCTTCTTCTCAGTCACTGAGAGTAAGGATTCTGCTTCAACACCATAATTCATCCATGCCCCTCCCTGATGCTTTCAACCTTGAACACCAGCTCCCATTTCTGCATGCTCACAGCTTCATCTATGAGAGTCCTTTAGAACATTCATGCTTTTTTTTTTTTTAATAATGTGTGGATTAAATGCCATTTAGTTCAAGTAGAACAGCTCAGTGTATTCCTCTTAGTTGAAATTGAGCAACTTATTCTTTTGCTTTACATTTTATTTACTTATTAGCAAGGAGAGAATCTATTCTTTAAAAATTGTTTAAATTGATTTTGTGTGTGTGTGTGTGTGCACGCGAGTGTGTGTGTGTGTGTGTGTGTGTGTGTGCGCGCGCGCGTGCACATTTGTTTAGGTGAGAAGGCATCTTGTGAATGTTAGTTTTTTTCATTCCACTACATATATCCCTTAGGACAAACTCAATCATCAGGCTAGGCGTCAAGCACCTTTATCTACTGATCCATCTCACAAACCCCACAAATCTACTCTTTCAAACACTTTTTTAAGGTATAGTATTGCCTCTAGGAGCCAGTGTCTATGTTCACAATTATACATTGAAAAGAAACTAGCAAGAGGTGACAATGAAGAGAGCAGTCACTGAGTTCAGAAAGACCCTGGCATCCTTATTTAAGTCTATCATCCATTAGAACTGCAACTGAGCTTATGACACATTTATTAAAATTATATTAATTTTCATTGTATTTATTAGTAGTACTTGTTTGCTTTCTAGTCTTTATCTCTGCAAGTGATTCTTGGGCACACAGGATCACTGCTTATAAATATGAGTTTATTAGTGCTACCTTGTCCATTCTAACTTGCAGTGCAAGTTAAAAGAGTACCTTCAATAGGGTTAACACTCTAAGGGAACAGTTTCCTAGTCACTTCAGTTAAACATAAGGCATGCCTTCTGGAATTTATCGCATTTGTGCAATAGCACAAATATGTAACTTTTACCTATTCTGGATTCGTCTGAGATAGTTCCACCATAATGGCCCTTGATATTATCTGTCTTTTGAAAAATGATTCCATTGCCTTGTAAAAGGTATTGTTGGATGGGAGAAGTACTCTTTTCCTTGAGGAAATCTATACAATTGTGTTTCTGACACAGTCCTTCTGTGTCCATGTTTTTATTGAAGCAACCACACAGGCTTCTTCTCAAGCAAGCTAAAGTGCTGTATAGTAGATGCTGAACAATGAAACTCCGAGGCACATGCTATCTTACTTTTTATGAGAAATAGGGGGAAGTCGAGGAGTTTAACAATTTTATTCATTGGCATATATTCAGTGACTAGCAAAATTTGGCCAGTACTCGAGTTTGCAAATTTCTATGGAAAATGAGCTGTGTTTGGCAAGCTTCACGAAATATGAGGCTGATAAAAATGTTTCATGCTTTCTCAAGACCTTATGCCACTAACTGTGTGGGATTGGAAAAATATTGTTTAAATGTCCATTTAAACACTGTCCATAAACAATATTCTTTATCTGTAAGAATTAATGAAATTCAGTTTATTTCAAAGCATAACTTGAACTAAGCTTCTTTGAACTTTGATTAGGAGATAGTGTTTCACAGACACCACAGACATGGATCAATCGAGTTCAAAAGAGTCGTATCAAAGCCAAAAGTGTTGATAGAGTACTTTATTTTACATTGTGGAGAATTTTAACTGGAAATTCCATTGATACTTAGGTTGTTAGGACGTAGGTCATGAACTCACAAGAAAAGAAGAAACAAAAAGAGATAAAAATATTATTGTAACATCCAGAACCATTATATAAAAGAACATGATGATGAATTCCCCTGCAAAGTTCATGACTCTCAAATAGTATCACCTCTAAGTCAATCATCTCTCTCTTTTTTTAAATGAAATTGTCTATCCAACTGCCTTCTTGACCCTCCTTCTTGATATCTCAGGTCACATGAAATTCCTCACTTTGCTTTCTGGCAAATTTCTTTATACCCCACCCTCCCACATCTTGAGAAGTGTTGATTGTTGATAAAGCATTTATCGCTATTCCTTTTTGTAGTACCTTCTCAAGAATAGTTAGAGTTGTTTATGATAATGACTATCACTGAAGATAAAATGATGATCTTTTCTGAGCTTGTCTAGACAGAAAGTAACTAGTCCTTTCTTATTCTTTTTTTCTTGTTTTTTTGTTTTGTTTTTGTTTTTTGTTTTTTGTTTGTTTGTTTTTCTGAGACAGGGTTTCTCTGTGTAGTCTTGGCTGTCCTGGAACTCACTCTGTAGACCAAGGTGGGCTCGAACTCAGAAATCTGCCTGCCTCTGCCTCCTAAGTGCTGGGACGAAAGGCATGCACCACCACTGCCAGGCTTCCTTTCTTATTCTTTTCTTGAACTTGATTTCTATATTTGATATATTCTAGAGTTACGTTGACTCAATATCTAATACAATTTAGGAACCTGACCCTCCTTTATTCATTAATGACCACATTCATTATCACCCTACTTCTAGCCTCCAGATTCAATCAACCTAGCAATTTATTCTTACTCTTGTGTGACAAATTTTTCATGGGAGAAATCAGATTGTTCTCAAAGACAAGCCTTTCTTTTAAGATATATGTATCATGTGTTGTGTATGCATTAAGTATTCTAAATCACATTACTAGGAATTACTTAACACTTCCATTGTATAGGGGAGTAAATAAGCAAAACATTTTGCACCATGTTCTATATCACACTAACAAAATTCACACCCCATTTATCTAGCTTCAGAACTGTAGTCCGCTGCTACATAAAGGAATTTGCCATTCTCAAGCTTTAACAACATTACAACAGACAAGGAGGGAAAAAATCAATGGGTTTCTATTGTACTTAGAACAAAATTCATCCATACAGAACCTCCCTGTACAAAAACATCTGGCCACCTTTTTCAGCCATTCGTATGTTGTTCACCTTTTCCCTTATTCTCTAATTAATTATTTTATTTATTTACATCCCAATTGTTGTGTCCCCTCCTGGTCTCCCATCTCATAGTTCTTTCTCTCTTCCACCTTGCCTCTGACAGGCATTAAGTCTCTACAGAATTAGGCACATCCTCTCCCCCTGAGGCCAGACAAAGAACCCCTCTGCTACATATGTGCCAGGACCCTTGAACCAGCCTGTGTATGCTGTTTGGTTGGTGGTTCAGTTTCTGGGAGCTTCTGGGGATTGAGGCTAACTGACACTGTTGGTCTTCCTATGGGGTTGCCAATCCCTTCAGTTCCTTCAATCCTTCCCCTAACCCTTCCATAGTGGTCCCTGACCTCTGACCAATGCTTGTCTGTGAGTATTTGCATCTCTCAGTCAGGTGCTGGTAGAGCCTCTCAGAATACAGCAATTTTAGGCTCCTGCAAACACAACATAGCATCAGTAATAACATCAGGAATAGTGTCAGGCTTTGATGTACGCACATGAGATGGATCCTGTCTTAGGGTTTTTATTCCTGCATAAACATCATGACCAAGAAGCAAGTTGGGGAGGAAAGGGTTTATTTATTCAGCTTATATTTTTACATTGTTGTTCATCACTCAAGGAAGTCAGGACTGAAATTCAAGCAGGTTTAGAACGAAAGAGCTGATGCAGAAGCCATAGTGGGATGTTTCTTACTGGCTTGTTTCCCCTGGCTTGTTCAGCCTGTTCTCTTAGAGAATCTAAGGCTGCCAGCCCAAGAATGGCAGCACCAAAGACGGGCCCTCCACCCTTGATCACTAATTGAGAAAATGTCTTATAGCTGGATCTCATGGAGGCATTTCCTTACATGAAGCTCCTTTCTCTGTTACAACTCTAGCTTGTGTCTAGTTGACTCACAAAACTAGCCAGTACAGATCCCAAGTTGGGTCGGTCGCTGGTCGGCCTCCTTCAATTTCTGCTCCACTCTTGTCCCTGAATTTCCTTTAGACAAGAACAATTTATTGTCGAAAATGTTGAAGATGGGTTGGTATCCCTATTCCTCTACTGGGGGCCTTGTCTAACAACTGGAGGTAGTTTCTTCAGTTTCCAAATCACTGTTGGGCATTTCAGCTAAGGTCACCCACATGTGACCTAGGAGACTCTCACATCTCAGGTTTCTAGGACTTTCTAGATGTTTCCCCAATCCTGGGCAGCTGCATATTTCCATTCATTCTCCTGGCCCTCTTGACTTCATTCCTGTCTACTCCCCCAACCTGACCTTGCCATCCCCCTGTTTTCCCTCCCCCTCCCCTCTCTTCACTTGGGCAGTCCTTCTTGTTTAACTTCAAGATTCTAGGGGGTGTGTCATGGGTATTCTGTACTTTTTGGCTAATATCAACTTAACAGTGAGCACATACCATGCACGTCCTTTTGGGTCTGGGTTACCTCATTCAGGATATTTTCTAGTTCTATCCACTTGCCTGCAAAATTAATGATGCCCTTGTTTTTAATAGCTGAATTGTATTCCATTGTGTAAATGAACCACATTTTCTGTATCCATTCTTGAAGCACTTAGGGCCAATGCAAGTTCTGGCCTGCTTAGGGATTTCCTCTTTCCTTGCTTCCTATGCCTGAGTGGCCTTTCCATGGCATTTCCCATGGAGGCTGGTTCCTCCTTCACTACATCTCTGCTTAAATCACATTGGCTCAAGAAAGCACTCCCTGACCTTCCCAATCTGAAGTCAATGCTCCCAAACTTTTCAATCTCAGCCTTTAGTTCATTTCTTACTAGCACTTATCTCAACTTATAATTGCTTTTTTGTGATTGTACATTTATTTATTGCTTTCCCATTGGCTTGAAAGCTTCATAATGAAAAATATTCTCACTTCACTGTATGTCTACCCTGTAACATTCTGTTTTACAAGGAGTTGGTGATGAGAATTTTGAAAAATAAATCAATGAGCAGAAGAATATTTTGGTGATGGGAAATATCTACATAGACTCAAGGTTCCCCAAAAGCAGAGAAAGGTTGGAAACAATCAACCTCGTTAAGGTCTACATCTCTAAGCTAAGCACTTACTTTTGAAGCCATTATCTTGTCTCTCCAAGAATTTATACAATCTTGGTTTTAAGATGATTTTGCAACAAGTAATTTATAGGATTTTAGATTGGTCATGGTTTTTAAGTAGACATTTTGTGTATGCAGGAATACTAGCTAATAGAACAGAATGTACATTATTATATTCCTTAAATATGCTATTTTGAAAATACTAGTAACAGTGAAACTGATAAATATGTATATATATATATATATATATATATATATATATTATGATTTTAAATATGGAGGTTTACATTTATATTAATTAAAAATGAATACAGGAAGTATTTTTGCAGCTTGATGAAAAAGACAAAGATTTGTTTTTGCTTTCTCTTTTAGGGGAATAACTCACATTCCAGAATAAGAAATAAGTTTAACATCTCTTAAGGTGTTTCTCGGCCATCCAAATTTCTTCTGGTGAAAATTCTTTGTTTAGCTCTGTACCCCATTTTTTGATAGGGTTATTTGGTTCTTTGGGGTCTAACTTCTTGAGTTCTTTGTATATATTGGATATTAGCCCTCTTTCGGATGTGGGGTTAGTGAAGATCATTTCCCACTTTGTTGGTTGCCTTTTTGTCCTTCTGACAGTGTCCTTTGCCTTACAGAAACTTTGTAATTTTATGAGGTCCCATTTGTCAATTCTTTATCTTAGAGCATAAGCTATTGGTGTTCTGCTCAGGAACTCTCCCCCTGTGCCCATGTCCTCCAGGGTCTTCCCAAGTTTCTTTTTTAATAGTTTCAGTGTGTCTGGTTTTATGTGGAGGTCCTTGATCCACTTGGAGTTGATCTTAGTACAAGGAGATAAGAGTGGGTCAATTTGCATTCTTCTGCATGTTGACCTCCAGTTGAACCAGCACCATTTGTTGAAAAGGCTATCTTTTTTCCACTGGATGGTTGTGGCTCCTTTATCAAAGATCAAGTGACCATAAGTCTGTGGGTTCATTTCTTGGTCTTCAATCCTATTCCATTGATCTACCTGCCTGTTGCTGTACCAATACCATGCAGTTTTTAACACAATTGCTCTGTAGTACTAAGAGATGTTCAACATCATTAGTCACCAGGGAAATGCAAATCAAAACAACCCTGAGATTCCACCTCATACCAGTCAGAATGGCTAAGATTAAAAACTCAAGAGACAACAAGTGCTGGCGAGGATGTGGAGAAAGAGGAACACTCCTCCACTGTTGGTAGGATTGCAAAATGGTAAAACCGCTCTGGAAATCAGTGGGGTGGTTCTTCAGAAAATTGGGCATGTCACTTCCAGAGGACCCTGGCATACCACTCCTGAGCATATACCCAGAAGATTCCCCTGCATACAATAAAGACACATGCTCCACTATGTTTATAGCAGCCTTGTTTATAATAGCCAGAAATTGGAAGGAGCCCAGATATCCCTCAAAAGAGGAATGGATACAGAAAATGTGGTATATTTATACAATGGAGTACTACATAGCAATTAAAAATAATGAACTCATGCAATTTGTAGGTAAATGGTTAGATCTGGAAAATATCATCCTAAGTGAGCTAACCCAATCACAAAAGAATACACATGAAATGCAATCACTGATAAGTGGATATTAATGAGCCCAGAAGCCCTAAATTCTCAAGGCACAATTAGCAAGTCAAATGATTTCCAAGAAGAAGAAAGGAGAGGACCCTGGGCCTGTAAAGATTGGATCCAGTTTTGTAGACCCAGAACAGAGAAATCGTGTGGGGGGGAATGATTGAGGAATAGCTGGGGGTGGAGAGGAATTATGGGACATATGGTGGGGGGGGGACTGGGAAAGGGGAAAGCCTTTGGAATGTAAACATAGAATATAGAAAATAAAAATTAAATAAAAAAAGAAATAAGAGTTTAAGTTAAAGGAACAAGAAAACGAATAGTTGTCTTTTTGAAGTCATCAAAGTATCACTTGCATGCTCCTGTCCAAAGAGCAAAGTGATCTCATGAGAACTTTCTGTTTCCATCTTTCTATGTATTCCCTTATCCTCCCCAACACCTGCAGATCTTTCATCCTGAGCCACTAACACAAGCTTGAGAACTTTTCTTCTGTCACTTTTCATGATGTTCCTGCCTTCAAGTACCTTCCATAACTGCTCAGCACTTGGCAGGTCAATCATGCCCCTCAGTAGAATATTGCAGAATTTGTCCAGCTTGAACCCAAACCACCATTCCAACTTTATTTACTGCTCTTCCTCCAGAAAACCCTACATTCCAGCCAAACAGAATTTCCACATTCTGTAGATGATCATCTTACTTTTCTTTCTTTTCCAACTGTGAATTTCCCTCACTTTATCTCCCAACTTGGAGTTTCCTCCCTTTATTTGCTCATTTAACATGGAACTGCTTGCCTAATATTAGATATTGAACTCACAATTCCTTCTGTTCCATTTTACTTACTCAGGGACATTCATCGCTCCAGATGTTGTGTTACACACCACCCATATTCTTCCTTCAAGTGAACTGGCTTATCAGCATTAAGCTATGTTGTGGAAGGCTCCATCATAGAAAAGATCCTGCTCCCACTTTCATTTCAGAGCTGTCATCTCATTTTATTCCTTTACACAGTAAAAATCCTTTTAAACATTTACACACACACACACACACACACACACACACACACACACCTACCTTCCATATCCAGTCTTCTGATTCTTTTACCTGCACCACTCATTCCTTTCTTTCCTCCTCCTCCTCCTCCGTCTCTCTCTCTCTCTCTCTCTCTCTCTCTCTCTCTCTCTCTCTCTCTCTCATTACTGAGGAATTGAAATTTGGGTCTCATGCATAGAGACAAACACCTTACCACTGAGTCACAACCTCAGTCTCACCACTTACCTTATTAAGGTTACCCAATAACCTCCACATGATTAACTCCAAACCATTCTCAAACTGCCACCTACTTTACCCAGAAGCAGGGTAACTACATAATTTTTGCAAATCAGAATTCTTCAAAGAATGAAAATGAGTGTTACTGATAATTATACTGATTTGTAACTATACATTATCTTTGACGGTATCTGGCCAGCTGAGGTATAATTTCACCTACCCACTGGAGTCATAGGGAATCGCTCACTCTCTTTAAAATATTGTCATCAGTTGGCTTTCTGAATGGTCACTCAGTGATACTCATTCTCCTTTTGCTATCCTGTCTCCTTCAATTCCCTGGATATTTTATAGTGAGTGCTACAATTTCTCCACTTCTTCAGATTTTCTTAACCTAAGTCAGTGGCATCTCAAACCTCCCACTGTCATCATGTTTCTAATGATATTCTATAGGTAATCTGTCAATAAATTTCATTGTGCTGCCTTCAAGCCGTACCTACATCCGACTTTTCCTCATCTAGCTCTTTTTTTTCAGCCTGGTCCATCCTTGATTTGTCATAAAATCAAGGGAAGAATGACTCAATATGGAAACACTCCATAAATGCTTGGTTTAAAATGCCTTTTCTCCTGCTTGAATATGATATTTTTTCTTGAAAAAATATCGAAATAAATGACTTGAGTCACCATTTTAATCTATAAAGGTCTTGAGGTAGACAAGTCAGAAAAATACAGGAGCAGAAAAGCTACTCAAATTCCCACAGGATGAATTTGAAATGCTAATCAACAGAGTGTTTATTCTTTGGTGGCTAACAATGCTGTTAATGATATCCAAATTCTCCTTTCTTACTCATAAAGGAAGTAGTATGAGTATATAATGGTCTTATGCTGTCCTTATTGAACAGCCACATCACAGACATTTGGGAACTGAGTAAGCTAATCCTGGAAACATTGCCTCTTCTGCCCACAATTGACCCCCAAACCACAGTTTAAGGCCATCGGACCTCCCTTGTCACCTGGAGCCCACAGCCCTTAGGGGAATGATGGTTGGAGATTTCTAGAAAATGTTTCCTTAAACCTAAGCAAACAGTTCAGAAAATGACACATTTCTTTCTCTATGCCAGTATTCTTCAGTCTTACTACTATATGCTTGTCTACAGTTTGATGGTTCTTTCTAACTGGGTGTTATCCTATGCATTGTAGAATATTTACAAGCATCTGTGTTCCCAGATACCAAATTACATTAATATCTCTATTAGTTACAGATTGAAAACTATCTCTAAATATGTTTTAGATAAGTCATGCTATAATTACCCCCAGTTCATAATCACTGGAAATTGATATAGTTATCTTTAAACTGTCTCAAGAGAAGCTTGATATTGGCTTAGAGACAAAATTTAGAAGAGCATTTGAAGAAGTGAAAAAAAATTGGGAAAAGCAATGGTTTTCAATTAGGTTTAAATCCCTAATTAAGCTAGTTTCATTTTTTTTCTTTTGTTATCATCTAGGGGCATCAGAGTGATCCAGAGCATACTATCACAACTAAGGGTTCACCAATATGTAATAGCTCAGAGAGAAATGATCAAGTCAGACCATCACAGGGAAAGCTTTATGTGAGAGGTGTCCAATAAGGTAGATCATATTTCATTTGAGAATTATTGATGATCCATGATTATTTATGATTTCAGAATCTTAGAGCCAGACTGAATTATACAGGGAAAAAGAAGGTAAAGCCATTGACTGTTTTTATCTTCAGAAACAAAAAGGCCTTCAAAAGAGTTTCAAACCTCATGCTTCTGAATATTAGGGAAAATGCTATTATCCACCACTGAACACTTCCTGAGCATGACAAATTACCATAATCCTGAGTTAAAATACAGACAAACATTTCCTTAAAGCTATAAACCTTAAACAACCCCTCCTCCTTAAATGGAAATTCTATGTGGTTTAATAGCATCATTTATTTTCAGCAGGCTCTCTCTCTTTCCAAATGGCAGTCACCATTTAATTATACTACCACCAAGAAATACTGTTTTTAATGTAAAAAGTGATGAAAAGGAAGCCAACCTAACATATAGACTAGTAAATTCAAAATCTAGTGTGAAAACTGAGAAAATAAAAATGTATAATCCATTGATTTTATTGTCTCTATCATTTGATAGTTCTTAATTTGTACTACCTTTGGTTATTGTAAGAGCAATGCAAGCAAAATGATCAATATCAAAACCAGCCCTAAGCTCAGAATCAAATGCCCAGTGAATGTTTTTTATTTTAATTTTGAAATTTCCTTCCAAGTTATTAACTCATTACTTTACGATGAATACATTAAATACATAGCAGTATTTAAATGTATCTCTCATGTATTTAGTAATGGCTCACTCATCTCCATTATAAATAATGTTCTATACGCATGGTAGACTGAAAGTAAATTATACATGTTTAAAACCAGAAATAGAGCAGTGGTTGGGGAACCAACACAATGGTATTCAAACAACATGAACCAATATATAGTTTCACAATCCTGCATGTTCAGTAATCAAAACTACCAGACTAATCAACCAATAGAACAAGGACACAGAATAGCAGCACTGACATGGGACCAAAGTAAAAGAAAAGATGACACCAGCATTACAGAAACAAAACTGTCTGGGCAGCAAACTTGATGGGCAAACCATTTAGATGGCCTAAACAAATAAACCTGCTTACACGTTCCCAGTTTATAAGTCATAAAACCATTGCCTAGTGAAAATAATAAGTTTTATGCAACCAAACAATAAGTTCAAAATAATTTGTTCCTCCACAAAAATCCTGAAATAATAAATCTAAATATCTATTTAGTTGTATACCTATACCTATATTTGTAGTCAAATATATGTTGATCCATATAACTCTTCTTAAATATACACCTGTAGCTGGCCATCCATTCTTTTACGCACCCCTCACCTATCCTTCTGCTCATCTATTCATTCATGTCTAAGTGGTTCTCAAATAGGAATGTGAAACCAAATCCTTTAGAGGGCTTAAAATCCAAAACCTATCTCAAAATTTTTGATTCTGTCTGTAGGTACAAGTACAAGCATGTAACCTGAAACTTTATCACTAATTACAATTTTCTACCTTCTATCACACCATTTATGTATTATGTATTATGCACCACAGTGTCACATAGAACACAAAATCAATATCATAGCTTTTTTGAAATTTCCCCTCTCTGGGATGTACCTAGCCCAGCAGAGACTTGATGTATCAGAGTGCGGGAGACAAAGGGAAGCCCCCAGCTGCTCAGAGGAGAAGGGGAGGGAGGTGGAGGGAAGGATTGTGGGAAAGGGGTGATTGGGGGCAGTAAGATGTAAAGCAAATAAGTAAAAAAAATAAATGTACAGTCTACAAAAAAGACACTTTTCCTCTCTTAATAATAAAAAACTAAAAGATGAAAAATTGTAACCATGTATTTTCCATTCAGGACAATAGTTAAATTTGGGACCATCTTTTGATTATACTTGGTTTCATTGCCATTTGCTTTTAAGTTGATGCGTTTATGTTTTAACCACATTGAGATATATTTTCCAAACATTAACATGAAACAGGGACGACTCAAAGGCAGCTTCATTTTGAAATTGGCTAGCATTTTGTAAACACACTTTTGACAGAGCAATTTATGATTCTCTAAACAGCTGTGGGGGTATCACACAGAAAAGCAGATGTTAGTCTTCTAACTTTGTTGTTTGGGGGTCTACAATCATTGTCTACATCACTGTATTCACTGCATCATTTCATGCAAATGCTCATTTTTCTAGATTTCAACCACATTACCCATATGGGGGACTGAGGCTAGAGAAAAAAGCTTTATAAAGACAGCTCTGCGTCTTGTTTTCTCATGTTAGTTTGATAGTACCTGCTTTAAAGACTGTGCTGGTTCATATTTACAATGTGTAGAAGGAACACTGTTGAGCTGATGGCAACCTTAACCTAAATAAAGGTGAGAGTCAATTTAAAACTATGGACTGTACTGTCTCAGACCTTAGTGAGTTCCAATCAGTGAGAGAAAAGGCATGCAAGGGGATGCTCTCAATGATTTTAATGAATGAAAAGCTAGAGTGATGATTGGGGAGGGAAAATGGGGTCAGTTTTCACCGTGCAATGGAGAACATTTTATATTGTTTTTCAAATCTTGAAGAAACAAAGTCATTTCTCTAGGAAGCAAAGAGCAGACAGTGAAATCAACGATATAGTTTTACAAGTGGAATGAAAACAAAGACGACTTGGACCGAGGAGTTAATGTGTACCTAGCAGAGGAATGGTGTTCATGGGAGATCAAATGCACTACTGAGATGATTATAAACTATAGCTTCTCGCAAGCCATTGTAGAGCAAATTAGATTCATGGTATCAGAACAGAAAAGGGAGGACTAGAAAAAGAACACAAACAAGGCAAGACGAGACAAACAAACAAACAAACAAACAAACCCTACTTGTTCCCTACTGGAGAAAAAAACCTGTATATTTTGGCTGAATCAAAGAAAATGTCTCCTTCCTCCTTTATTAAGAATACTACATTTACAGAGAATATGGAATAATTCCTATTCATATATAAAATCTCTTTGTTCATAGCAACATTACCACTAAGTGCAAATATTTCAACTAATGGACATCGAATGAATGATATAGTTAACAAAGATTGAGATAAAGCTTTCCCTTTAAAGATTCACAAAACAGAAAAAAAATGTTGCTGCCATGTAAAAATACCTGTGCTTAAATAGAAATTTATTTTATTTGATTTTGGTGTTAAGTATACATCTAATATGATCAATATATTTTTCAAATTGTGCCCCAATGACAACTTATTATAAAGCATTATAATAGGATAACTGAGCCCTTTGGCCTGTGATTCTACGTAGTTAATGATTTTATTTAAATAGGCCTAGGTTTGGTGGTTCAAAATTGTAATCCCAAGCACTGGGAAGCAAAGACGTTGGGATCACTGCCAGTTTCAGGCCAGTTGAGCTACAGAGTTATTTCCAAGTCAGTCTGGGATTATGTGTGAGGCTGTGTCTAAAGAAGTTGGGGGTGAGAGGAGGAGGAGAGTGAGGAGGAGGAGAGTAAGAAAGAGGAGAATGAGGAAGAAGGTGAGGAGGAGGAGGTGGCTGAGGATGAGGAGGTGGTTGAGGAGGAGGAGGAGGGTGAGGAGGAGGTGGGTGAGGAGGAGGAGGAGAAATGACAGGAAAATGTTCAGCTGAACGCAAATTTTATTGCAGAAGTAAAATCTGATGTAAGATATTATAAATATAGGAAAAGTGAACTTAGAATTTATATCTATGGCTTTCAATTATACGCTAAAGACAAAGAAAAGTACCAGACCTCTGGTGGGGTAAGAGGCTTCTATTGAAGGTGTGGGCTGGGATATGATAGAAAAACTGGACATCAACCAAACTACATAGCCCAATTGAAATAGGGATGCAAATATAAACAGAGAATTCTCAACAGAGGAATCTCAAATGGTTGAGAAACACTTAAAGAAATGTTCTACATCCTTAGATATCAGGGAAAAAACACATTTGAAATTCCATCTTATACCCATCAGAGGTATAATGGCAAAGATAATAAAAACTCAAGTGACAGCTCATGCTGGTGAGGATGAAGAGCAGGGGGAACACTCCTCCATTGCTGGTGGGGATGCCAACTTATACTGCCACTTCGGAAATCAATGTGAAGGTTTTACTTAGAAAATTGGCAATTGATCTACATTAAGACCTAGCCATACCACTCCTGGTCATAAACACAAAAGAGACTTCATCCTACCACAAGAACACTTTCACACCCATGTTCATAGTGGCTTTATTCATAATACCCAGAAACTGGAAACAACCTAGATGTCCCTCAACTGAAGAATAGATTTTTAAAAATGTAAATTTGCACAATGGAGTATTACTCAGATGTTAAAATAAATGACATCTTGAAATTGCTGGCAAATGGATGGAATTAGGAAAAAATCATCCTGATGGAGGTAACCCAGACCCAGAAAGGCAAACATGGTATCCACTTACTTATAACTTTCTATAAGTTATAAATAAAGGATAACCACGCTATAATCTATAGACCCAGAGAAGCTGAAGGAAAGGAGGGCCTAAGGATATCCCTGGGAAGGGGGAATAGAATAGATTTTGAAGTTGGACTGGTGATGGGATGGGAACATGAGTGATCATGTAGGGAGGAAGGGGAGGGGGAGAGAATACCAGAATGGGGGCAGATTTTAGGGGCAAGGTAGAAATCTCGTCCAATGGAAACTATAGAATTTATGAAGGTGACACTAGCAAAGACTCATATTAATAAAGGACATGGACCATAAACCAGAAATCCTCTGTAACTAGGCAAGGCCACAAGTGGAGGGATTGACACACCAACCCAGACAGAAAACCTCTGACCCATAGTTTGTCATACCTGCAGGGTGTGCTGAGAACAAAGGCTAATCTACTAGTCATCAGAGATACCAGAGAGACTTCATCCAGTAACTGATGGGAGCTGATGCAGAGTCCCACAGCCAAACATTAGGGGGAGTTATGGAGGATGGGGAGGAAGGAATTCACAAGACAGATGGGTGAGGGGCACCACAATAAAAAATTGAGAAGTAAAGTGAATAAATAGATGTATTTTAAAAAGAAATCATGCATTTTTATGTGCTATATAACAAGACATACACATTAGTATGATGGTTGACATACCACTGAAATAGTGTTGGGGACATGATCATTACAAAATGCCCTAGGTTCCAGGAACATCTCAAGAACAGCAGAATAAAGAGCAAATTTTAATTAAAAAAACAAAAGGCCCCAAAGTCCCTGCACAATACTCTAAAATACAGTTAAAACCTACCAAGAGTATTCAGTATACACATCGCTGGCATGAAGTGTTGACTTCAATGAGAGGGAAGATTCTTTAGAAGTTTCAACATAATTTTCCTCTGTGTTGTCTGTTTTTAGAAGTTCTTACTGAAAGGAAGACACTGAGGTATAGGGGGAAAGAGACTAACATGAGGTCAAACTGCAAGAAACACACAAGAAGGGCGCAGAAATCCATCGTTCCTCTCTTTATGTAATTTATGATTTGCACCTTAAACTCACATCTCTGCTCTCCATGATATTGCATACATTATGAGATGTTTACAAAGAACCTATTCATATTATTTAAATATAAAGTTGGAGTGATATTGCTAAGCATAGCAGGCCCCACAATTCTGAAGTATGATACTAGCTATCTGAATAATCTAGATCAAAATTGGTATTTTCTATTAACCACTCCAGAATTAACTGGAAAACTTCTTTGTAGGGAATTCTAGAATTTTTTTTATCTGTTGGTGTGATAAAACGCCTTGACAAAAGAATAATTACAGGGAAATAGTTTGTTTTAGTTCTCAAATTCATCATCTATGAGAAGTCAAAGCCAGGAGCTTGAATCAGCATATTATGAAGGCCTACTATATGACTAACCTCACATCTTCCATTCTTCCATCATTCAGGATCCAAACCAGGAACTAGTATTGCCCATCCTCAAAGCGGGTCTTCCCACCTCAAGTGACTAATTAAGAAAAGTCTCTCGTAAGCAAGCATAAGCCACCTGATCTATGTGATCTCTTATTGAGACTCTCTTTCCAGATGAGTCTGTGTTGTGGCAAGCAGACAATGAAAACATGAGGAGAACTGATAGGGCTAGGAAATTGTAGGAAGACACTAATTACAAGAACAATAGAACCAATTATAATTAAGATTGTTGCCTTTAGAACGTAGTAGGACTTTCAAGCAAACAGAAGAAAATAACATGCGAAAAAGCAAAAGGTAGATTGGCTGGACTTACTGTTTTGAATTTTGGAGCCAGTAGTCCTTTCTGTATCCCAGTAGGATTTAGAAACCCAGTGTCTAGCTAACTTAGCATCTGGACTGCTGGCATAATCGGTGCATTTTCCTCCAGGTGGGAAAACTGACAATTTTAAAATCTAAAATATTAATATTACAAACCAGGAAAATAGGCATAATTTCTCTGTTGTCTGTTTTGAAATGTGACTGCATTGTTTAATGATAATGGAACTCTGAAAATTACAGTGCATTTTCAGACAACACAGAGGAATTATTCAAATTACCCAAGAAGTGTTGGAAAATTTTAAGACTAATTATTGAGTAAGTCAAATGGGAACAGCAAGCTTACTTAAATAATGCAGAATCAAATATGAAAACTATTATTATTTTTTCTCAATTGTTCATTCCTTCATATAATTGTCTAAGAAAGATGATTCATTTATCGCTAAATGTAATTGTATTATCATACCACAAGAACACATTTCATAGAACTAAATGCACAAATCACAAAATAGCTTCTTTAGTCTATAAATGATAGAAATTATTGTTTCAAAAATAATGTCATTGTGTTATTTATACTCCTCTGCAGATAACTATGAGAAGTCTAAAGTTTTTTGGCTTCCGCAAATTATTTGACATTTATAATTGAAATCATAATTATCTCAGATATGCGTCATTTAAAAGAAAAATGTATTCTACATCAGTCTTTTGTAAAATAGTTATGGTTTTCTTGATAGATTATTTGTTCTCAACTAGGGATGACTTTGCACCTAGTAGGGAGCATAGAGATGCCTGGAGATATTTTCATTTGTTACATCCTGGGGGGGGGTGTTAATGACATTGAGTTGATGACAACTAGAACCAATGGTTAATAGTCCAGCAATATCTAGGACAGAAAAGATTGACTAGGATCCAAATGTCAATAGAGATGTCGTAGAGATCCCTTATATGTTAAGAAAAAGTGCCCCAGTTAAACATGTACAATAAGCCATGAACTATCCAATTCCAGATAGTGCATCAAAAGCATCCATTTAGAAACATATTTTATCACAGGGATGTTTCTTCTTCCATGGCAAGTGGAATTTAAAAGCACTCTTTCTTGTTCCTTTTGGCAGTTCACAGAACAAAAAAAATGCAATGGATGGCTGAAGCATAACACGTTGTTTTGATATTGAGTCAAAGTAACACCTTTACTGCAAAACAGCAATCACTTTACATGCTATGAAAAACCCATTATACAAATCAATACAGCTAAGTCTAGAGCAACAAGGTTGACTAATTCTTTTTTTTTTTCATTTGATGTCAAACACAAAGTTTGTATTGCTTGGGAGTCACTAGGAAATCAGAGTTTTAAGAAGGAATTATTTATTTACACATTTATTTTCCACAAAACTAAGTCACGGCAGGGTAATGAACACTTACACTGCAAATGCCTTATTCTGAATTAAGAGTTGTTAAATTTGGATCAGATTTCTCTTTAGTGACTTACAGTATCATTTCCAAATAGGAATTTTTAAATATTTCATTAAATAAAGTTATAATAGATCCCTTTCTTTCTTTCTTTCTTTCTTTCTTTCTTTCTTTCTTTCTTATCATTTTATTCAGGTAACATACTTGACACAAATAATATATGGATCACATCGTAATCATACATCAGGCAAAACCTGCATTACTCAATATAAATTGCATTATTTCTTTTATTAGGGACTAGCACTATGCAAATTACTTGTGATTTACTAAACCACAAAATAAAGTTGAAAACTTCATGTTAGGTAAGAAAAACTATTCTCTCTGTATATAATTCTCCAAGTCTCTCTATTCATGATTTTGTTTACATTATATGTTATCAACATTTCAGAAATGTCAAGATTCTAGAGTGGAGCACATTTACAGACAGGCTGGTGGGATAGCCAGATTCTGCTTCATCATCAACATCATCATCATCATCATCATCATCATCATCATCATTATTTCGAAAGGCCCTTAATATGTAGTCATGCCTAACCAGGAACTCTCAAAGATCTGCCTGGTCTTGCCTCCTGAGCTCTGGGATTAAATGCATGTACATCTGACCAGAACTTGGGTTCTAATTTTGTTACATCATTTATTAAATAATGTGGGAATAAGTTATCCACTTGCTATGGCTTTCATTTTTATGAAGAATAAGTTCTATGTGAATGCATGAATAGTTCTTAGAAACAAATAACAGCAGGTAACTGGATATTAATGTCTGAGTACCACTCTTTTCTGTCAAAAGTCAGGATATTCTGCCTTATTGGCTAAAATCTAAGGGATCCTCAACATTTCAGTCAGTCAAAGGCTAGTGATATGCAAGTATCTGACCCATAAAAATTCTAGTCTCTCCACACTGTTCTTGAGTACTTATGAGAAAAAAATCTTCATTTTATAGGTTTTTTGTGATATTTTATTTCTTTATCAATAAAGATTTTTGAGAAACTCATTTCTATGTCTAGAGCAGTGATTTTCAACCTCTGTAATGCTGCTGCCCTTAAATACAATCCATGTTGTAGTGCCCCTCAACCATAAAGATATTTTCATTGCTATTTCATAACTATAATGTTTCTACTGTTATAAATCATAATGTAGATAAATGTTATGAAGGATATCTGATATGTGACCCTGTGAAAGGACAATTCAACCCCCAAAGAGGTTATGAACTACAGGGTGGGAACCTCTCTGGCCTAGAGGTGTATTATTGCCTCAATGTTACTAAGAGACACCAGAGACACTGTGATATGAAATTCTAACTTCAGTTCAATTTTCAATGTATTCAGTGCTAAGAATAATATTCTCCAATGGCTGAGTATTCTAAAACTAAATGTAAAGATTTAAAATTTGCAGTGTTATGAAAGAGCTAATTGCATGAAAGAAAATTTTACAATCCTAGAGGCAGTTACTCATTAGAAGAGGCAATAGTTAGAAATAAGCTTTCCCTCTAAATGCCAGCTCCATCATCTTTTTTGTTTGTTTGTTTGTTTGTTTGTTTGTTTTTCCGAGACAGGATTTCTCTGTGTAGATTTTTCTGGCTGTCCTGGAACTCACTTTGTAGGATTGCAAGCTGGTACAACCACTCTGGAAATCAGTCTGGTGGTTCCTCAGAAAACTGGACATGATACTTCAGGAGGACTCTGCCATACCACTCCTGGACATATACCTAGAAGATTCCCCAGCATGTAATAAGGATACATGCTCCACTATGTTAATAGCAGCCTTGTTTATAATAGCTAGAAGCTAGAAAGAACCCAAATGTCCCTCAACAGAGGAATGGATACAAAAAAATGTGGTATATATACACAATGGAGTACTATTCAGCCATTAGAAACAATGAATTCTGAAATTTTTAGACAAATTTTAGATTTAGCTGGAGAACATCATACTAAGTGAGGTAACCCAGTCTCAAAAGAATACCTATGGTATGCACTCACTGATAAGTGGACATTAGCCTAGAATCTTGGAACACCAAAGACACAATCCACATACCAAATGATGTCCGAGAAGAAGGAAGGAGTGGACCCTGGTTCTGGAAAGGCTCAATGCATCAGAGTAGGGAAATACCAGAACAGGGAAGTGGGAAGGGGTAGATAGGGGAACAGGGGGAAGGAAAAGGGCATATGGGACCTTTGGGGGCGGGGAACCAGGAAAAGGGAAATAAAATGTAAATAAAGAATATATCCAATAAAAAATACCAAAAGAACATACATGGTATGTACTCATTGATAAGCAGATATTAGCCCAGAAGCTTGGAAAGTCAAGAAACAATTCACATTATCAAATGATGCCCAAGAAGAAGGAGAGGCCACTGGTCCTGGAAGGCTCCGTGTAACAGTGTAGGGGAATACCAGGGCAGGGAAATGGGAAGGGGGTGATTGGGGAACAGGGGCAGAGAAGAGGGCTTATGGGACTTTTGGGGAGGGGGCATCCAGGAAAGGGGAAATCATTTGAAATGTAAATAAAGAATATATCTAATAAAAAAGTAGTGTACATTTCAAAACTAGTAAGAGCAAATGTCAGTGTTTTCATCACAAAAGATGAAACAGTTTACATGATCAGTATGTTTTACGACCTTAAGTCCATCATTCTCCTACTGTATTCAAACTTGTTACATCAACTTATGCATTATGCATGTATACAACTACAATTGCCAATGTATTAGTTTTAGAAAATATTCTATTGGGTGTACTAGATATTTATATCACCTCTAAGACTGAAATATCTAAGAAGAAACAATTTGAATGTGGGAGAAATTTATTTTCCATCTCAGTTTAAAGAACTAAAGCCCATCATAGTAGGGAAGACATTGCAGTGGGTGACTAAATGAATTGATGCCTGCATGGTGCCTTTCTCACATTTTGGTGGACCAGAATGCAGAGAGACATGAATGCTGACTCTAGGCTCATTTTCTCAATTTTCATCTTTCATTTCACATAAGTACCACATCCATGGAATGCTGTCCCATTCAAGGTGGGTGAGTCTTTTTTCTAAGTAAATTCTTTCTGAAGTATCCACATGACATTCTGAGAGGTGTGCCTCAATCTCTTAGGTGATCCTAAGCCCATCCCAGATGACAATGAAAATTAAGCACCTCAGAGCAGCTACCAATTTCTTAATGATTAATGAAATAATTCTGAGTAATAGAATACTTGCCCTCTTGATGTCTCTGAAGACAGTGATCTCAAATTGAAAGCCAAATAAACCCGTTCCTTTATGAAAACTCTAAATATTAATGAGAAGATCTTTTGGTATCAGGAACAAGGCTGTGTGCTCTATATGTACCCACTCATTATATCTTCACAGCAGCACTGTGCTTTGCATTTAATAATGAAGAAGGTGGAGAAATTTGCCTAGAGACCCATAGTAAGATAGCAAAATAAAAATGGAGAGTTGAATCTTAGCGAATCATTCTGACTCATGCAAAGAAAACTGGCATCATCCAGGCATCTAATGAGAAAGCTTCAAAAGCCTATCTCCTCTCTGGGTGCCTCTGTAGTCCTGTCCAATTCTCTTGAAGGATTTTTTTCTTATTTTTCTCTATTTTCATAGCCTTGCCTTGGCCAAAGCCCACATATACTTTAAAAATACATTGCCTGTATCAAATTAACCTAACATAAATCTAACCATTTAAAGATGTACAAATTAGTGGCATTTAGTTCAATAAAATTGTTAGGAAATCTCTGCTTCTCTCTAGTTGCAGAATAGTCCATCATATTAAAATGGATGCTGGATGACATTAAGAATGTCTTTTTCTAGTAGATATTTTCTTTATTTACATTTCAAATATTATCCCCTTCCCTCGTTTCCCCTCCCAAAACCTGCTATCCCATCCCCCCCTCACCAACCCACCCAACTCCCACTTCCGTGTCCTGGCATTCCCCTACACTGGGGCAATGAGCCTTGACAGGTCCAAGGGCCTCTCCTCTCATTGATGTTCAACAAGGCCATTCTCTGCTACACAAGCAGCTGGAGCCATGGATCCCTCCATGTGTACTCTTGGTTGGTGGTTTAGTTGCTGGGAACTCTGGGGAGTCTGGTTAGATCATATTGTTGTTCCTCCTATGGGACTTCAAACCCCTTCAGCTCCTTGGGTCCTTTCTCTAGCTCGTCCATTAATCAGTCTTTAACCATTCAGTGTCTCTGCCTCCAGTGTTTCACAACCACTAACTTACTTTTTGTCTCCATTTTCCTGTTCTGGGTATTTCTTACAAATGTAATAGGTGAACTTTCGTGTCTGGCTTTTTTCACTTAGCATACTTGTCCATGGGTCTGTGCAAGTTATATAATGTATAATGCTTAGATTAGGCATTGTTTCATTAATGGGCATGTAGGTTGCTTTCAGTTTCTAGCTTACAACCAACAAAAGCCAGAAATTAGCATTCTCATAGAAACACTTTCTGATTACTTGTTTTCAAAACATGTAAGCAGGAGAATTGCTTCTTTTTGAGGATATGCTGAGGAATGAGATTATTGGGCCATGTACAATGTTACGCTTCACCCTTTTTTTTTTTTAAAATTAAGCCATGGAGTTTAACTCCATCTTATGGTCTAACATAGCAGGGAAGTCAGGTGCAAACTTGAGATAGCTAGTACCATTTCATATACAGTCAAGAACAAAGAAAAATACATGCACATGCACTTGATTGTTTGCTCAGTTGAATTTCTCCACTCTCACATAGTTCAAGATCTGCTTATCCTTCACTTTTTACGTGAGGTGATAGATGTAATCTCAGACCTCATGCAGATAAGGCAGGCACTCAATTGTTGATCTACACCACTAGACACATACTTAGTTTTCTGCGAAAGTCTTTGTAAGATTTTGCAAAGACTTGCGTGATAAGATGATTTTTTTTTGCCTGAAATCGCCCCTTCTCCATTCATGACTGTTGCCTGAAAAGATCATCTTTCATAATCAGAATTTTCACAGTGCCTTTCCCCTAGTTATACATTTGCAGTAGTTCCTCAGTGTTTTCGCTCAAAAAGAACACTCAAAATCTCTATGGGGTTTCACAGATCTCTGTAGATTTAGTGTGATCTTTCACAGGATGTACATCTGTTTTTCCCTAGACTTCCTTCTTCCCCCTCTCCTATGTTTTCTTTCCTACTTTCCTACTTTAGATGGCATACACTTTCAGGAATAGGAACCAATTAGGCCAACTAACTGTGACTTCCTGCTGCATCCCAACATTGCCTCTCTGAGATCTCTTCCAATACCACCCCTTGAAGGCAGCATTTCCCAATACTCCCATCCTTTTTCTAGCTGGAGAAAAGGCCCTCCTTTGTTTGCTCCTCCCTAGATATGTCATCTGTGCCACTTTGGGCACATTTGCCTCCTTTGTGTACAGTTCTCATCTTCCTCATATCATGTTCCTTCCTTCCTTGAGTGTTTGAATCTTCTGTCATGATGTGTTAAATAAACATGGTCTCCACTTAAAGAAAGTTTGCTAAAAGAAAGGCATGAAGCCAGTTGATATTGTTATTAAGTCAGAAGCATCCCCTTTGTTTTGTGACTCAGCTTCATCAAGTAGGACTGCCTTAGGACCCTAGCCAAACACATAGGAATATCTGGTCAGGAAAACTGCTGTCTGCAAACTGATCTTGAAAAGACATTGGGAAGGGAGCCCATCCTTTCTTAGCCTCAGCTTCCTGACCTGTAAAATATAATTTATACAGGCTTGTTCTGAGGATAAAACTGAGCTAACCAAAAGGCTCCAATATGCAGCTCTCAGAATAATCCATGGCATTTGTTCTGCGTGTATAAGTTTGTTAAATAAAAGAAGTAAAAGAAATGAACTGACTGCTCAGAATAATTGAGTAAGCCCATTCTTAACATATGCAAACAAAACCCATAACTCTACAAACTGCAAAACTGAAAGCATCCATTCTGCTACTGGGATGGTTATTTTTCATTCCCAGCTTGATTGCATTGAGGTAGATCCATATCTATCTATCTATCTATCTATCTATCTATCTATCTATCTATCATCTATCTATCTCTTATCTATCTATCTATCTATCTATCTATCATCTATCTATCTCTTATCTATCTATCTATCTATCTATCTATCTATCTATCTATCACTCTTCCATCTATATCTATATCTACATCTACATCTACATCTACATCTACATCTACATCTACATCTACATCTATATCTATATCTATATATCTGTCTGTCTGTCAGTGTATGTCTTAATGTTTCTAGAGAACATTGAATGAGCCGAGATCTTTAAATGAATAATATGAGGGAAAGAATAAAGCTAATGAGCACCTCCCATCTCTCTGCTCTGTTTCCTAATTAACCTAGGTGTAAGTAGCTAAATACTGCTGCTACCATAGCTACAAGCCTCTCCAGCTACCATGGTGTCCAATCCATAAAGGACTGCATCACTTCAAATCGTGAACCAAAACAAATTCCCCTTCTCTTAAAAAAGTTGTTTCTTGTCCAGAACTTTGTTACAATGATGGCAAATGACACAAGGGTTCACTAAAATCCTTCATATGAAGTCAGTATTGTTACTTAGTTACTACATGTTACTCTTTGGTTATGTTATCTTGGAAGACCTTAAAGTCACCCTAAAGAGGTTCTTTCAGTCTAATGTTGGTATCTCAGTCCATGCAATGCTGCATGAGTAAGACAACTCATAACTATTTGTTGACTGGGTTTCCCTAGATAAGTAGAACTGAATAGAGAAATCATAGCCTTATCTTCCTCTGCATATTTAATAATTAACCATGAAGCTATGTGTAAACAACCCACAAAACTGAGCAAATTGCTCAACTGATGAAGGTGAAGTATCTTAAAATGAGAATATTTTCAAGTGACACATTTACTACCACATACTAATCTCTTTACTTCACTTCCTTTATTAAATTTTAAAGACTTAGCTCCCCTGTTTTCACGAGTGAAACTCCATATTCATACTCAATGACCATTTTTTATGCTCCTTTCATTCGCAAGAAAATGCTTCTCTCAGATCCATCTCTTAGAAATATGCCTTCTTAGAAGAAATTCAAATTATCTTGTTCCCTTTTATGTATACTCCATTCACAGCTTCCCAAGACATTTATTTTAGTACAGATGAGTCTTAGATGTAAGGTTATATTTATTCATCTTCATTTGCAATATTTTTCTCCTGCTAACAAACATTAGGCAAGAACACAAAATGTAGATAATTTAGAATTAGGCTGTAAGTAGCTCATGAGTACAAGGTGGACAAATATCAAAAAGCTGCTGATGCTCCATGTGGCTGGGCTTGTGGCCACACTGGTGATGTCTGTCAGTCTTGTTCTTACTTATGAGTGTGTTACTCAGCTAGGCACTCGACCTGGACTATTTAAACTCCAAATTAACCTGACAATTTTTTTTTTAAAAAATTGCTATTTTTTTAGACACAAAATACCTCCCTGTGGAGAAATTGGCGGAAATTGAATATAATCACTGACCATAATTATCAGACTTTTATCTTCTGAATATTACTCTCTTTAAAAATCAGTGTAAGAATTCAGATAAACTGAATTTTTGGCAAGGGGCCCTAATGCTTTGTCTGCATTTTACAGCTTCCTCTGCACCTGGGAGTAGATATTTTAGGACTGTCTAGACAACTACCCCAGATTGAAAGGTCTTTTCCTTTCTCTTTCTACAGTCACTGAGCATGGGATGTGAAAATTAGATGACGTTGTCACTCTTTTGTCCAAGACACTATTCAAACAGAGAGAAAAATAAGAATATTTTTGATCTGTCACAAAATTAAGAGAGCTTAAAGGATATCCCTAGACTTCTGCAGACTGTTCAAGTTGCAAACCTATCCACCCGGAAACTCTTCCATAAGCCATTTTCCTGTAGAAGGTGGGGAGGAAATTGTATTTTTTTTAACTGAACTGAGTGAAATGGCTACTATGACAGATTTTGGCTGTTAAAAATGGCAACCTCAAATGATTCCACTTAAGAGATTGGAGGAGGAAAATTGTGGTAGCCTGCTTTCATTCCCCAAACTCAGTTTCCAGCCAGGCAACATTCATCTGAGCTAAAACAATAAGTGACTACATTCCTCTGAGTCAAGCCATCTTAGGATTGTGTCCCCTTTCAACAGAGCACCCTAGATGAGATTTTTGAAAGTTTATTGCTTACACAGAGGGATAGAGTAGGGCATGAATATCTAGCTGCTCCTGACCACCTTGTAAATCTTCACATGCCATCGGGGAGGGACTAGAGTACATATAGGCTTGTGTGGAATCTAGCAGGTACTCCACTTATGTTGCTACTGGGGAGATCTTATCCCTGATGGATAAAGCTTTCCTGGTGTGGCTGATTGGAGGATTGCACACACCCCTTACCAATTCTCAGTAAAGAAATGTAATAAAAAAATCATTGTTTCTCTATAGTGAACTATGGTGGAATCATGCTTCCATTTGTCATTGGAACCTTAGGAGAAGGAAAAGACATTGCCTGTGTCATTTCTTTGGGGGAGGAATTTTGACAAACTTCTGCAGGTCACTTTTGCCACTGTATGGTGAAAAGTAATGCAATCAAGCGAGATTACTAATCCAAGGAGATTCCTTATGTGCTTGTGCTCTGTAATTGCACTACATTGTTAAACAACATCCTGGAAGATGTGTATGGAAAACATGTACAATCCTTTTTGTTCAAGGCGTAAAAGACAAGATTCAAAATCTCTACAGGACTACTAGGGTTCACTTGTCCCCAAATTATTCAATGAGTTCTGAGAATCCTTTCTGATCTCTAATCATTTTGGGAATCTTCATGTTGGGAAAGTATGAGAGCAAAATACTCTTTTGGAAGAATTAACATGCATGTGCACACACACATACATAAATACAGAGGGACAGAGACAAAGAGACAGTGAGACAGTGGCGGAATTTCACATAAGGACACTCATGAAAGAGAATTTTGCCTGTGTCAGGTTCAGGCTAACTATAATGACAGTGAAAGGAATAATACATAGACTAAAACCTCCATCTGTACACAAGCACATCACAGTTCTATAGAGAAATAAATCTATAGGACCAAGTGGGGGCAAACCTATTGTAAAGATATCAATTCAAAATCAAGGCACTATGGGGCCACTAATATTGAAAGGCAATCAGTTACTTAACTGCCCCCATTTTCCTCCCTCTTGAAAATGAGTTAATAATATTTCTGATCTGACATTTTTTGCACTCACCATTTGTTGAGATGCATATGTCAGATGGACATGACTGTCAAACTTAGAAACTATCAATAACACATTAAATTTAGTGATTGCTCCTTTTGTTCTTATACTTTATTGTATTGTGAACAATTTTGATCTTGTATGGTATTATCAATTTCCCCCTTTTTGATGGATACATTAGGTTATACGAAGCTAATCTCACTACTTCCAGAGGACTCTTGGCTGCAAAACAGCTACATGCAGAAAAATTACTAGATCCTATGCTAAAGGTAAATTCTTCCAGTTGAAAATTTATCACTTTCCAATTGCTAATGTCTTATCCATGTGTGATTTTCTACTTCATAGCCACCTTTTTACCATAACCTAATCTAATTTCAATATTTCTAATTTCAATATTCAGCTTGGTTAAAATCGGTGAAACTGCTGCATTTGTTTTCTACCCAATTCCTAGAGCACCATTAAATTGAGTTCACTATTCAGTTTGCCATCTTTGCTCTGTTACATCACAGTTTTTTGCTCTTTGATTAACTGTCATTTCTTTGAACTTCATTAGCCATTTTCTCTTGGGTCTTTGCTACTCTCCTTCCACACACAAACTTCCAAGTGTTCCTCACAACCCAATACCAGGTCAACATTTCTTCATCATTCTTTCTCATGATGTGACTTTCAAGGATCTTTGAATCTCTTAAATCAGACGCATGAAGGGAGGCACTTTTCCATAAGAACCACTGAATTCTTATTTCTAGAATTCTAAGTAGCAAGTGTCCTCAATGTGTTTAATATGCATTCATTGATAAAATACATTGAGTGGGATCATTGTTAAAATACATGATGATGTTCTAAGTCAGAATCACTGCACATCTGAATGTCAAAGTCCCGGTCTTCTGCAACACAACCCTCTTTTTCTGTTATTCTATTTACCTAGTACCCTCTCTACTGCCCTCATATGTGAGGGAAACTTTCCTGGTAGCTCTCACTCAGATTATTGACATTCTCCTTTGTGTATGCTAAGAAACTCTCATTTCCCACAAACCTAACAGTTTCATGAGGATATGCTTCTAGTCTTGCAAGTGTTACTGTGCCATACTCCACCCTCTAGAATGGAACAGATTGATAATATGAGCTATATCAATATTATATTAATAGATCAAAATAGATTGACACATATATGCACTATGCAAATGATATCACAAATAATTAAAACTAAATGTTAATGCAGATATTTTTTTTTCTCTAGCTGCAAACTACCTTCTGAATTGTAAATACATGTCTATTTAGAAGTGTTGTACCTCTGTCAGGCTATCTAATGGACTTTGTGTTTTAACCTGTTCTTTGAAATTTTTATGTATGCCACTGAATAATCATGATTCTATCTTAATATGTTTTTCATATTAGTAAGTTGATACCCACCAAATTGTTTAGTCAAGACAAGATTTGCATTCACATTTGTCTCCCTCTGAATTCCATGCCCATTCCAAATCAATGTAATGACATTCCTGCCAAACTATGGACACCCCTTGTGGACCTTATGGACCGGTAAGTGTTCTGTACCTGTCTGCCCTTGACACCTCTGGCCATTGTTCTCATCTCTCAGGAGAATTCTGTCTTTGCTTGTCCCTCTGTTTCCTTTACATGCAGCAAATGTCTCCTGTTGTCAACTTTACATAGTTAGCTTCTTATTGTCCTCTGCTTCTCTGATTAAAGGACACTCTAGAGCAACTATATCTAATACCATCTAAACCAGAGTTTGCCTCTCTCTCTCTCTCTCTCTCTCTCTCTCTCTCTCTCTCTCTCTCTCTCTCTCTCTCTGTTTTTCGAGACAGGGTTTCTCTGTGTAGTCCTTGCTGTCCTGGATCTCACTCTGAAGACCAGGCTGGCCTCGAACTCAGAAATCCGCCTGCCTCTGCCTCCCAAGTGCTGGGATTAAAGGCGTGCGCCACCAATGCTGGGCTTCAGAGTTTGCCTTCTAATGTCTTTTATCACAGCAATCTGCCTAATCTTTATTCAACAATTACTACAATTTGGCTTTACCTGCTTAATTTGGTTTATTATATTATTTCTTAACAGAAAGTCCCTTTTCATTTTGTTTACAATTTCATCACTAGATCTGCATATAGAAAGCTCAGTGAGCAGATATTTCATGAATGAGTTTAGTGGGGGAAAATACAGGAAAATAGTAAAAGCTATATTAAGATCATTTTTAACAGCTCAAATGATTGCCAGGAGCCAAAGCAGATGGGGGTTGACAATGAAGAGGCATCATTAGGGAATCTGGAGTCTATGATAAAACTCTCCTGTATCCTCACCAGTGGTGAACAGCGTCAGTTTTATGTACTAAATTTTTCTTTAAAAATCATGGGATTGTGCCCTTCAAAAAGTTCAGTTTTAAGAACAAGTAAATAAAATTGTTTTGCTACTCTAACTCATGTCAACCCCAAACAAATCTAGACTCTATGGTTCACAGGTTTTGCTTTTGTATATTTTTGGCAGGCGGGCGGGGAGTGGGGGGAGGTAAGGGGTTGGATTCAGTTAACTTCCTGTATTCATGGTCAAGTACTGACTCAAACACTACTTCCCCATTTTTTCATTTATCAGTTAAAAGAAAGGAAATGGGAAACAAAATAAAGATGTGAAAGATAAACAATGTAAGAAAAGACACAGTGGTAAAATAATATTGAAAATCATCATGTGATAAAATGTCAGCATTTATTTGTGACATTTGGCTCTGTTTGTGTTGGATCACCTCACTGCTGCAGTGGCTAATGGTTGATTTCATAATGGTACCTCCCACAAATACACCCACAGTTGACCTCTGCTTTGTGTGGTTGGTAATGACTAAACTGCACATATTATGCTGGCAAAATCTACCCCTTCCCTGGAGGGCTGTTACACACAGGGATTTAGAGTTTCATAGCTGAACAATGTTTCTTTCTCAAAATGCATCACGATCAACTTTCATTAGAACAAAGTTATATGGGCTAATAAATTGCTGTCTTTTGCCAAAGTATTACTCATCACCGTATATTCGCCCAGCATATTTCACTGAGAAACCCTATCCTATCGGGAAAGAAGGACGCGGGGATATTATTAGATTCTTTAAACACAAGTTGCATTGTCTCTGGCAAGCACATGATATACACAGTGCATCTTATGATTTCCCCCTGCCCGCCCCCACAGCTGACTTTCATCCATTAGAACATGTTGATGGATATACCATTTCAAAATGAAATATTTGGATATCTGACTCTGATTTAGGGAAAGGGAAATGGTGAGCTAATTTCCTCTTTTATCAAGCTGAATCACTCACTTCACTCTGTTGCCATGCACGCACAAGTAATGTCATAGCAACCTCTGGGATTGCTCTTAAACACACAACAGTAGAACCACATTCCCAGTCACTGTTTTTTTTTTTAATCTAAGATTTAAATTCTCTGAGAAGTTTAAATGTTTTGCCATATTCTACAATATAAGCTCATTTACTTCTTTGGGAGTCTTCCTGATCACTGCCATCTATATCAACATCAATACAACTAACTGAAAGGCTTTGTTAGATGTAAAATGCTTCTGGTAGTTTATTTCTTTATTCTCAACCCATAAACTCATAGCCAAAACTTTATACATTGGTAACATTGTTTAGAATATCTCTAAAATAATGCTAACTTTATTTTTTAACTTTAAAAAATTCTATGTGTGTTTTTCTTTTTTGTTATTCCTTTTATTTTGGAGAAAATAATATATTTCTTACCTTTCCTCCCTTCCAACCCTCTCATACACCCATTCTTGCTCTCTTTCAAATTCATGGCCTCTTTTTTCATTAATTGTTGTGTATATATATGTATATACATACATACATATATATTCATACTTGGTCTGTATGTATTTATATGCTAACACACACACTTTTTTCAGGGCTGAGCACTTGATATTGGATGGGCAACTAATATCCTCTTTTCAAGGGAATACTATTTCTCCCACTTCGGTATTTCTTAGATGCCTGGAGTTCCTTACATAAGGTTGAGGTTTAGTGTTTTTTAAAATTTATTTTATGTATATAAATGTTTTGTCTGCATGTGTATATACATGTGTGTACATGTGTGTGTGTGTGATGTCTGTGAAGGTCAAAAATGGTGCTAGGTATGCTGTAACTGGAGTTGATGGTTGTGTGCTAACATGTAGGTACTGAGAATCAGGACGATTTTACAAGCAAATGGTCTCAGGAAGCGAGCTGGAATAGCCATTGTAATATCAGATAAAATTGACTTTCAACCTAAAGTCATCAAAAGAGACACAGAAGGTCACTTCTTCCTGGTCAAAGGAAAAATCTACCAAGAAGAACTCACAATTCTAAACATCTATGCTCCAAATGCAAGGGCACCCTCATTTGTAAAAGAAACTTTACTAAAGCTCAAAGCACACATTGCACCTAACACAATAATTGTGGGGGACCTCAACACTCCACTATCCTCAATGGACCAATCAGGAAAACAGAAACTAAACAGGGACACAGGGAAACTCATTGAAACGTTGGACCAATTGGATTTAACACACACACACACACACACACACACACACACACACACATATATATATATATATATATATATATATATGAAAAACATTTCATACACACACACACACACACACACACACACACACACACATAAACCACATTTCATCCTAAAGCAAAAGACTATACCTTTTTCTCTTTTTTTTTTCTCATAAAATCATTAATGCTCTCACTGGTACTCTAGCTTCAAATATCATTGATACATAAATTTGGCAATTAATTTTCAAATATACAAACTGTTATAGGACTTAAACCATAGCAGTTACTTAAGTTCTGACAAAATATAAGTATTACTTGTGGTCAAAGTTGCAGAAAGAAGTGACAAATTGTAATTATTGTGATTTCTGAACACATTTAAAAGTCAGGGATAAACTATTTTTTCTCCATGTTCTTCTTGCCTTAGGAATACTGGGGTGGGTACTAATTTATCAGATAATGACCAAGAAGACACCTCTCGCTGTGTCTATAAGGGTGTTTCAAGAAACTTTTGGAGCCGCGCATGATGGCGCGTGCCTGTAATCTCAGCACTTGAGAGGCAGAGGCAGGCGGATTTCTGAGTTCGAGGCCAGCCTGGTCTACAGAGTGAGTTCCAGGACAGCCAGGACTACACAGAGAAACCCTGTCTCAAAAAACCAAAAAATAAATAAATAAATAAATAAATAAAAATAAAAAAATAAAAAAATAAAAGAAACTTTTGACTGAGGAGAGAAGAACAGCCATACATACAGGTTGTAGCATCCCATATTTCAGAGCCTCAGATTGAACAACTTGTAAGATAGAAGAATATAGGCCAAGACAGCATTCCTCTTCCTCTGCTTCATGCCTTCAGATGGAATGTGATCAGCTATCATGCTCCTGCCACCTCACCTAGACCTATTCCCACCACCGTGTCCTCTCCGCTTTGTGAGCCCAAGGAAACCATTTCTGTCTAGACTACCTTTTTTGTGGTGTACTGTCACAATATTGAAGAAAGTTAACTGATACACAGACCAAAATCTGAGTACACTAACTTGCTTTCACACAACACCATCTCTGTCACTGTTGTCTGTTGTCGCTGGCCAAATGACTTGCTTTTGAAATGCCAGATGCAAGTTTCAGACTTCATGGTTTACTATTGTTCCTCCACCTTCGCCAACATTTCAGTTCACTGGAAATGTAATATGTGACACTTTTAAAAGTGGTAAAACATTTTACTGAAATTTAAGTATATCATTTATCTTTTGATAGCCATATATTAATCAATTCAAGTCTAAGGGGAGTTTTGTGTGGAGCATTTTTAAGCATCAACTTACAAATATGGATCATACCTTTTCAGTGCTATAGAAAATAACAACTTTTCTTACTAAATGGAAAGTGTCTCATTAAACTAGCATCTTTCCATTTCCGATCAGATGGAAAGCTGTCCATTTTCAATACTAGATTGGTTCTTACACAAAATTTTTGACAGGCAATCTAAGTTGGTCTTAGTAGTGAGACCAAAAAGTTTGATACCATAGGATTCTTCTGATTACAGTTGCACCACTTCAGGGCCCTCTGTTGTCCTTT
Source organism: Apodemus agrarius (assembly GCA_964023405.1). Taxonomy (NCBI): domain Eukaryota; kingdom Metazoa; phylum Chordata; class Mammalia; order Rodentia; family Muridae; genus Apodemus; species Apodemus agrarius. Next base: position 23,567,629 of record OZ030010.1, read on the forward strand.
TTGAAGAATCATATTTCAAGTTGTTCCTGTATTATGATAAGTACATTTTGTATCATATTAACTTGAAGTATTCACAAATGCTTCCTAGGGTTAATAGTCTCTTGAAAATCTAATAGGGATACATTCTCTATATCCCTGATTATCAAAATGTGGACTCTAAGCAAGACATGTATGCCTATCTAGAAATTGTAGAAATACAAGTACTTGAAATCCGGTTCATGTATATGGCCAGTATAAGCTCTGAAGGACCTTTTAGTGGGGATATTTTACAAACTATCTATATATTTAAGTATATCCATATATTTAAGTTGTGAAATGAAAACCTTTCATCTTGATATTGCTGCCTTTCTCTGTTTTGTTGTTTTGTGTTAAATTTGATATTTGGAGAAGAGTAACAAAAATATTTAATACACAAATGTCTCGCAATCCTTGCATGATTATAACACAAGATTACGTGAGTTCTGATAAAATGAAAAGCCATTATAAACATTTTAGATTTGAAGAGCAAGCTGTTTAAAATTAATTTAATTAGTAGCATCAATAAGTCATTGACTTATTTGAATTTCGAGTTAGAAAAAATTCAGTTCATTATTTGTCGGTCAAATTTGAGTACCTCAGCTGCAGCATCCTTGAGTCTGATGGCCAGTTAATTCAATGATGCTATAGAGTACTTAGCAGCACCAATGACTTCTTTCCAATAGATGTCTGTAACTCCCTTTCTCCATTTGGGACAATCAAAATTTTCAATTTTCAAATGTTTTCTGGGAGATGAATAGTCTTCAACTGAGAACAATGGAGTTCAATGATTTGGATAAGGTCCACTGATTCATTGGGGTTTTTAACCTTGATCTCACAGTAAAATCATTTACATATACTGTTGCTAATGGTCTATTTCAACATTTTTTGTATCAACTCTCTGTAGGGCTCAGGAATGGTACTTTTGTAAATCATGTTGGGAGATGCTAAAGTGAATCTAATATTAACAAGAACTGTACAGACAACATAATGCCTTAATTTCTTTATGTGGGAGATATAATACTACTTAGTCTAACCACCACTCAGAATGAATAGATACAGCATTCCGGAAAGCATCTGAACAACAAACTAATGACTGTATTAAAGGTGGCAGAAAAAAAGAATGCATTTTTTAAAGTTGCCATGGAAATATTTAAAAAGCTGCATTTAGCCCTTGATTATGAATTAGGATGATTTGTATTCACTGTGTCATAAAAGAACATGCCATTACCAATGTGGAAAAGATATAGGGCATTGTCAAAGACTCTCCTGAGTGTGAGCTCATGGTCATATTTAAACCTCAGTGAAAGAATGTCATACAAATAATACCAAATCAGTTAAACTGAACCATAGAAATACTCTAGATATAACAAACACAAAATATAATTAATTATTATATGTTGACTCTCAACAATTCATGTTAATAAGTAGAAAACAAAAATAGGTCCTGAATAAATTATTACAATTGGAAAATTTAAAATTTTTATATGGCAAAGGTTTCATCCATATCTATAAGGTATTTTTTTGAAAAGCATGAAAATAACCAAGGCAAGCAATAGCAAATGCTAATCATTATTCAATCTAATACACATACACACACACACACACACACACACACACACACATATATGTATATATATATGGAAAATGAGTTTTTTCTATACCTTCCCTTTTGTACCCTTCTATACTTCCCTTTGTACAATATGATTGTACTTAGGATATTGAAATCCACTTGAACAAAACACAAGAGAATATGCCCCAGGGAGAAGGAAGCATTTCCTCTTTAGTTTGAAGTGACTAGAGGTCCCTATAGAAATAAACAGTTAGTAGGGGCAAAGTTCTTCCATCTCATAATGTCTTCTTTTATTATTCCCTGGGTTTATGTAAAAATGGCATTAGAACTTTGACACACAAAAGCTGCTCTAATAACATGAACTTAACCTATAGATAAAGAAGAACCTGTGAAATAAAACAGTTAAAACACTGAGAAAAAAAGCTGCTCTAATTTTCTCTCCTTAAAGGACATCTCAGAGTTAGATTTTTCAGATATTCTACCAGCTTTTAAATAAAGAAATTTATTGTGAAGTATCTGACTTTCTAATTAGTAAGTCAAGAAAGTATGTAACCTCTGCATTTTCCTTCAATAGAAAGCAATATGGTATCAAATAGGACATTTTCAAAAAAAAAAAAAAGACAGTATGTGTGGATAGTTTTCAGGCACTAGTTTTCAAATAACGAATTTGCCCTAAGTCCTACACATTTGGGGATGGGAGGAGGGACGTAAGCTGATTAAACACACCAAAATGTTTTCTTCCAGATTAGGAGCTAGTCCACTATAGCCCACTGACTCAGTGTCTGTTTCTGTGACCAATTTAATACACCTTGGTCATAATCACATGCCTGTGGTGCATAAAGTTGTCAAAAAACTATTCTTCCCAATAACTTATTATGAAGGTTCTATTTGGAAGGTTTGATGCATTAATATGTAAGAAGAGCTAGGATACATTTTTGGTAATGGGGCAAAGGCTTTTGATGTTTTGTCATAACCATTCAAAGTGAAACACATTTACACTACATTTTGCTTCTAATACATAAAAGTGTAAGAATCAATTAATACTACCTTTGATCCTATAGAAGCAGATGTGATCTAAAAGAAACCCTAATATAACATGTGTTATTAATATTTCAACATCAAGCTTTGAATCAGAAATGTCTAGCTATGTCACTCTTGATCATATATCCAAAGGCTATTTTATTTTACCACAGAAATACTCAGCCATGTTTATTGCTGCCCTATTCATAATGGACAGAAATTGAAAAGAACTTAGATGCCCCTCCACAGAATAGATAAAAATGTGATATATTTACTTACACAATTGAGCATTATTTAGCTATTTAAAAATTATAATCATAAAATTCACAGGCAAATGGATGGGCCTAGAAAAAAATCATCCTAAGTAAGGTAGCTCTGATCCAGAAAGAGAAATGTGGTATGAATTCAGGTGTATGTGGATATTAGCTGTTACGAAAATGATAACCAAGCTATAATTCATAGAACCATGGAGGTTTGGTATAGAGGAAGAAACTAGGGGAGACAGAAAAGAGAAAGGAAAGAAAAACTGAATAGATAGTTATATATGGATAAGGGTGGGGATAGAATAAGAGAACCAATTAAGGGTCATTTGCAGGGTAATATGGAAATGTAATACAGTATGTATTCCTAATATGTATGCATATGTAGAGGTGGGAGAAATGAAACCATCAAATAATAGAACAGACTAAGCCCTAATTAGCCATCTTTTGCTACCAAATAAAGTTTCTAATCCAAGGATTGGGTTACATCTAATTGAGTTGTTGGTCAAAGGACTCCCATGGGAATCTGCAACCAACCAAGACAGTTGCAAAGACTATAGGTTGCTCCCTGCAAAGTGACAATAAGAACCCATTGCTGAAGACAACACCTACAGGCCTCACTGAAAATGGAGAAGTCAAGTTGATGCCTACATAGAGCCTTCACCCTATGTTATGACTTTGATACAGGAAAGTACTCTGCACACTACCAAAAGTGAAATGTAAAGACCAACCCAACTACAAATGCTTGGATCTACAATGGTGTCTTGCCTGCAAGATATGCTTAGTCAAAGGCAACAAAGAACTTATGGTTAACCAACCAATGTCTAATTTAACTTAATGCCTACTCCACAGGATGATAGCCATATACAGCATTGCTTTGGTGACCAAGAACCTGAGATTAGATATCCCAAGGACCTAAGGCAAAACAAACTACTATTGTTCTTTAAAAACAAAACAAAAAATGTAGTAAGAAAATGACTCCTAATGACATTCTGCTATACTGAGATCAGTGCTTTGCTTGATCATCTGAGAAGCTTCCTCCTGCAGCAGGATAGAGACAAATACAGAGACCCACACATAGCCAGACATTATGCAGAGAGTGAGAGATCTTGGAATACTCAGCCCTAAAGGAAATATCTCCATTGAATCCCTCCCTCTCAGAACTCTTCCAGGAATTCTGCAGAAGTGAAGGCAGAAAGTAAGAGCCAGGGGGGATAGAGGACATAAAGAAACAAGGTCCTTTAAGTCAATGTAAGCAAAATACATCCTTAACTCACAGAGACTAAAGCAGAATGTGCAGGTCCTGCAGGGGTCTACCCCAGCTTATCTGTGGTGTGTGTGTGTGTGTGTGTGTGTGTGTGTGTGTGTATGTGTAATAGCTTTCCAATTCAGTCATTTTAAGGGATTCCTGATTCCCTGTTTCTTGTGCCTTCTCTTGGGCTCTTTCCCTTCTGTCTGTTTGTTTTGTCCAATTCCAATGTGTTAGCTTTTGTTATATCCTGTTGTATTATGTTATATTATATTTGACTATTATTCCTTAGATCCCGTTTTTTTGTTATAATGAGAATCACAAAGGGTGTTGTTACTTATGTGAAGGCAGGCCTGAAGGAACTGGGAGAAGTTTGGGGAAGGGAAACCATAATCAGGATATTTGTGAGAAAAATCTATTTTTAATAAAAGGAAAAATAAAAATATATTTTAAAGATCATCTTTTGTACTCAATTTCAAGTGTTTTTCATCTTGTCTTTTTTTTTTTCTTTTATAAGGCTGCGAACCCTTCAGGAGTTAGAGCCTAGATAATAGATGGAAGTCAGTAGAGAAAGACCCTGAAAGTTACGTCCACTCCTGGCTTCTTAGCATGCTATTCAGCTGCCTCAGACTCCCATGGCTATTGAGAGGGTGTCTTCCACTACACACCCTCCTTGGTCTGATGAACTATGACCCTCTGAAGCCACGAGACAAAATAACCCTGTCCTCCCTTAAGTTGCTTCTGTCAGGTGTTTGGTCCCAGTGGCGAGAAAAGCAACTAAGAAAATAATAATTAAATGCTGCTGGGAATCTATCAAACTGGCCTTTTGCTAGAATAAACCCATTATTGGTGTATGTGTGTGTGTGTGTGTATATATATATATATATATATATATATATGTATATATATATACATATATATATATATTGCACTGAATAACATTATTTCAAACAAAAATAGTTTAAAAATTACTGTCCCCAAATCTTCCCCTTTTAAAGAAAACCAAAGTCCATATTTTATGCATAAAAATATGAAGAACTGTTTTTTCTTTTAGTCTTTTAAAACTAATTAGCTCTACAGAGAGCTAGAATATTTAGATTTGATTTAGTAATAGCCTATTTTTACTTTGCTTCTTATATCTGAATGTTCCAGCATTTCAGGAAAATGTAAGAAAAGGAGATGGTTTTATAACTATATAAAATTGTATCATTCCCAGCTGCCTCAATACATCATAATTTGAAAGTGATATTTTAATGATACTTCCCCCTTTGTTTCTCCTACAAATGATACTAAAATAAGAAAACAGAAAGGAATAAAACAAAGTAAGTGCAGAGCTATAGTTGCTAAGGAAACCATAATCATATTTTCTCAAACTGTGGCAGAGCAGCTACTGCAGTTCAATTCAAGTTCATGTTTGCTTCGTAAGCTTATATATGTTCACAGTACCTGTTGTATACAACAGTATCACTCCAACTAACAGGTGAAAATAGGAGTGAAACAGAAATACAACATTCAGATTATTAAATAGAAATAGGAACTAATACTTGCTAGAATTTGAGATGCTATGAAAACAGTTACCTCCCTTCTACTTCACTTGGCCTAGAAGCTCCAAGAAGAAATGGACACCTGCCTTTATGGCACTGTGTTGACTCTAGCATTAATGAGTTCTACTCAGAGATGGTGCAGTAAACACAGGTTAAGTGAACTGTAATCCTCTAAAACAGACCTCACACTCAGAAGATTAACAAACAATGTAGTATGGGCACTCTGTGAACTATCATTTTTGTGACTATAATGGCTTATATTTATGACCATTAGCTTATCTTCCTACTAAAGAAAAATACCACTTTTCATACATATTTGAAGATACCATCATCATTAACTTGTATCTTATTTCATGGTACCATTGGGACTGACAGGATTTTCACTCCCAAAGGTTGGCCAATATCTTGGAGATTGCCAAGAGAGGCAGTCACCCTGAGCCATACATGATTTTTGCTCAGATTTTTCTAGCTCAGTTCTGAAAGTGTATAAATATGGTTTAAGAGTGGAGAATACACATTCATTTTTTTCCCACAGAAATGACATGTGGTGGTTTGAGTTCACAGGCCAGCTCATGTAGAACCACTTCAACCATGATGTATTTGAAGCACAAAAAGGATAAATATGAATGTAAATGAGAACTACATTTTCACTCTTTTGAGATCATGGAAAAAGTGGAGACACCAAATCATGAAATAGAGGAGTAAATTCTGGGTTAAAAACAAAGATTCTGTATCAGTTTCTTCTGGAAGCCCTGGCCAGAAATCATTTCATAGGAGGCTCTGCAAAGTCTGTTTAATCAAGCTCGGTAGACTGACTCACCATAGGAACAAAATTCATCACTTGCTGAACCAATGACTACAAGCTTATGTAGTCTGGGTGGTGATTTCAATGCTTCAGATCCTCCTTCACCTCCTCTAGTTGAAATATATGGGCAGAACAGGCCAAGTGACATGATTGGCTGAGTTTTTTTTTTTTTTTTGGTCTAACATTATTGGCCTTAGATCCATGTAGAACTCCTAGTAGTCATGTTTTCTTTTGATACTAAGGATGACATTGGCTTCAAAGGAATGGTGTGGGAGGCAGAGCTGAAGAGATGAAATAGTTGAAAGACAATTTTAATTTCATGTTGAAATGATCCTTTTGAGTTTATGACTATGTCCTAAAATAGGATCCTAGAAAAAGAAATGTGTATTTTAGAAACACGAAGAGACCTCTCAACAATTCAGCACTTAAAGTGATGTTTAATTCTAATTCATCATACTTTTATAAATTCCCACATTTTATTTCCACAGACATCATGAACCTAATAATGTATAACTCATGAAAAAAAAAAGGAAAAATGTACACCCTGTAAGACAACTTTAATTAGCTCTTATCTTACAGAGGAAATTTACTTGTGATTAGTATCAAAATAATTTACTAGTTTTCAATTTAAAAATTAATTTTATAGAATTTTAAATATAAGTCAATGACCTCCTGAGGTTGGGGATATGGCATAGTGGCAGAGTACAAGCCTAGTCTATGTGAGTCCCCAGGAACACTCAGGTCAAATTTAAAATGAAGAACTCCTTGAGAAGAAAGATGTTTTCATTCTCATAATCCTTTTACATTGTTTAAATAGTTCTAAATAAATAGTTGAAAAATTATCTTCCTATTGCCAACACAGTTCTTAATTTCTAAAATCTTTTCTTGATGTGAACAATACACCTCAGAGAAAGGTGGGGGAGGGAGGGAAAATGCAAGCGCACGAGAGAATGTATGTCTTAGAGACAGAAAACACCACCCACTTGTATAAGTACCTCCCCCATAAAGAGAATAGAATCTTTTGCAGCAGCTGTGCACACCCTTTCTATTTGCATAAAAATAATAGTTTTAAACCATTAAAGAAGCACATGAGCAATTTAAGCTGAAATGATTCCAAATGGATTTCAAAAATCTAAAACAACACCAGACTTAAATTCTAATTTTTTTGCCTAAACAAAGAGACAGTATTGTAAATATCCATATCACATAATTAAATACAGGTGACCTAGAAATACTCAACTTATACATACTCTGTACATGGGACCAGTCCATCCGACACAATCAGATCAGCAACAGAGCTGGCTCTCTCTAAATTTCAAGTTGAGGGAAATGTTTCCCTAGGAGTCACCCTGGTCTCTTCTCACTGGATACTGGAGTTGGTAATGATTAGAGTGAAAACAGAAAATAGAAAGTCATATTCCTCTGCCCCTGCCGGACTCTCTTCCCACCATTCTCAGTAAGGAATCCATTTCCCATAAGTGTTACAAAGACTGCCTTGGTTCCCAGGCCGGCCCATCAGAAGTCCACTGGGCCTGCAGTTCAGCTGGAACTGTGCTATTAATACTAGGCTGACTTCCCACTTGGAAACTAATGCTAGCCCTGACAGTGCTGCTGGTCAGCTCTGTTATGGTTAAATGGATTTGTGGGCGGTCCTGGGAGCCTGCCAGTTAGAACATCCTTTCTGTGGGAAAATTCCTTTCGAGGCCTAAACAACTCACTGTCAAACATGGGTTTCAGCCACAAGTTGGGAAGGGCCTCAGGCGTTGACAAATCAATCCTCACCTTTCTTTTTCTGGAAATGTTTGGATAAGCATTGCAGTTCAATAACACAGACAAGCATAAAGTAAATTCAAAACTCAACACACAATATGATCCATGGCAAAGAATGTATATATTTTACTGACAATGCTAATGTAGAGATAGATCAGCTCTACACACACACACACAAACACACACAATGCACTATTGTACACTTCATCATATGATGCAAATGTATTGTCCTTAATGCAGAAATGATATCTTTGTTGTAAAAAAGATCAACTATGACTCAGGCCCCACTTCTATGCTATAACTTTTATTCTCGTCTGGGTGTTGATTTAAACTCATTCTCAATTCTTAATTGGCTCAGACTAAAATGACATCAGTACAATAACTAGATAAAATGTGGCTGAAAAGTTGTAACTAGCAATAACCTTGGTCCTTAGGAACATCATATTTAAATCAGCCAGGACACTCGCTAATAATATAAAGGTCTTCCTAAATGTATGGGATGAATGTTTACAAAGGATATTGTTCTCATCAATAGCAAACAGGTCTTTTGGTACAACTTGGTGATCTATAGATTCTAGCAGTTTTCCCACACAAACAATAATAATAATAAACAGAGACAATGCTGATGTTAGGATGGCTGATTGTAATTTGGTAGGAGATATCTGCTGCCTAGAAAACTGAAAACAGCACTGTCAACAAAAACAAATAAAGCAATGGTCAGAATGAATCTATTCCATGTAGGAAAACATAAGTGCATTCAGCAGAAGCAGGACAAACTCTTCCATATTAATATAAAGACAGCAAAAAAAAATCAGTGGACACAAGAGTACTGAATGAATGATACCTCAGCTTTGCATTCTAGCTTTCTTAGTTAATCATTCCCAAGTATAAAATAGTCCAGGACCCATGGGAAATCTGAAATCAAATGATAGAAGATTTGAGTGCTTTCCTTAAAATAAATGATCTTTCAATTGGCCTATAAAATATAGACTCACTCATAGGAAGAGTGTATCATCTATAAGTACTTGAAAGGATATGGTAGTTTAAACTCCATGTTATATAAACCAATGAAACTGACTAAATTAGCGATGTTAGTGTGGTGGTTTGAATAGGAATGGTCCTCATAGACTCAAGTGTTTGAATGCTTGGCTATGGGAAATGGCACTCTTAGGAGGTATGGCCTTGTTGGAGTAGGTGTGGCCTTGCTCAAGGAAGTGTGTCACTGTTGGGAGGGCTTTAAGGGTTGATATTCTCAAGCTAGCCTGGTATGGCACACAGACCCCTTCTGCTGCCTTAAGATCATGATATGGGACTTTTAGCTACCTCTCCTGCACCATGTCTGCTATTCTTCCCAACATGACAGTAATGTACTAAACTCTGAAACTGTAAATCAGCTCCAGTTAACTGTTTTCCTTTTTCTGAGAGTTGTCATGGTCTTCTTGTCCCTTCAAAGCAATATAAACCCTAAATAAGACAGACAGTCTGAAAAAATAATATTTCTATGAAAATATTTTTCCATTTAGGAATGCATTATTACTCAGTTCACCCATGAGAAGAGATTTCATTAAACCATAATAATAAGAAGAAATTATATTTAATTGACATATTAATCCTGTAAATTTTATTGTAATTCTATAAAAATTGAAGGTAACCCAAACAATTTTACTTTATTTATAAATTTTGTCAATAATTTATTTAATCTATAGTAAGATTTATTAACATGTATATCAGTACCAAGCTTTTTATCACTATATTCCAAATCATAGTTCTGATTAAATTAGCATAACTTATGTTAGACAGTGTAGTATTGTTTTGGCTTTACCCTTAAAAATACATCTCCTCCCTTCTCTTTAACATGGCCTTCCATGGATCTTACAGGCCCCAGATTTGTTTTCTTTCTCTTGCTTCCTTCAGAACCTATGAAACAGTTTCATTAAATCCAGTTATCTATTTACCATTCATTTACTTGATACTATTTGCCATTGAATTCTATATACTTATATGTATTTAATGATAACTGTTTTCCCTTGGATATCTCACTTTGAAGACCTATTTCAACAAGAAAAATAATGCATGTCTTCTGTATGTGCAGTCTTCTCTGTGTGCATGTGAGTGCCCATCAAAGTCAGAAGAGGCTGTTCGACTCTCCCTGGAGCTAGAGTTACAAGCAGTTATAAACCACCTTATGTGGGTGCTGGGAGCTGAACTTATGTCCTCTAGAAGAGCAGTATATCCTACTAATTAATGAGCCATCTCTGAAGCTCACTGTTTGCTTTTCTAAGATGGCTATTGCATGCTAAAATAATAAGGCCAATCAAAGTGCTTGAACCAAAGCACTTTGAAATCAAAGTGCTGAACCCTATCTTCTAAAGGAAGCATAGTATGTTAAGGGAAGTGAAACTTCTTGGGTCATCACTCATTTGATGTTAAAAAGAAAACCCACATACATGCTGCACTATAGCTTGTTTATTAGATTGGATCCTGTTGTGGCGAATGCATGCTATTTCAATTTTTAGCTCAGACAAGCAAATTTTCTCACACCATTACCCACAGCCAAATATATAACTTTAAGATGGCTTTCTCAATGCTCTTTATTCAAAGTGAGGATAATATTTACCTAAAGGATTCTTACCAAATACAAAAAGCTACTGGCCATTGGCATGTTTGGATGAAGGAATTAATAAAGTGATACATGTGTGGAGGTTGGATTATTATCACACAGACACATAACACTTTATCAGTCAATTGTTGACTAAGCTTGCTTTATAAAGATTTGTCCATTACCCTGCTGCAGCCAAAGAAAGATGAGAGAACTTCCTGAATTGTCCCTCTAAGAAAAATAATAGGAAGGAATGACTTGCACATCTTCTTGTGTTCATTGTCACATCTCAGTGTGGTAATGTACTAAACTAACCCAGCCCCTCATGCCACCAGCTTGGGAGTAGTGTGCAAAGCACAAACAGGAGGATGGATCCTCACAGCCTATATATAGATTCTCTTACATGCTGGACTTTGCCTTCTGTTACATTACAATTTTGAGGCTGATTAATCTCCTGAGAGGGCAGAATGTTCACTTACTTGCAGCTGAATAGCTTCTAATTCATTTGGCCCATCTAATCAAGCTTCCAAATTTAAAGACAGTAAATTCCACCCCCACTTGGTATATGCTGCTCCAAGTTAATTTTTTTTAGAATTCTGAATGACCAATAAATTACGTGTGTGTGTGTGTGTGTGTGTGTTCTCCTAAGTGCTGTGTGCATGCCAAATACAGTATACTCTTGGAGGTAACAGGACAGCATTTGGAATTAGCTCTTTTTTTCCACTGTGAATTCCGGAGATCAAACTGAGATTTTAAGGCTTGTCCAGGTTTATCTATGGAACCATCTCACCACCACCCCCAATTGCTATATATTCAGTCTACTCAATACATATCTCAATGACTGTCTTTAGAATATTAAGCAATTGGAAGATTACTAGAATGATGTATTTTCTTCAGGCACCAAATAAATAGTAAAATAATTACAAAATTCATTGCATATATTGGATTCACAATCATTAAAAGACAATGGTTCATTTATTTATTTTATTTTCTATATTCTTTGCTTACATTCCAAATGATTTTCCCTTTCCCAGGTCCCCCTCCCCATAATTCCCATAAGCCCTCTTCCCTCCACCGGTTCCCCAATTAACCCCCTCCTACTTCTCTGTCCTGGCAATCCCCTACAATGCTGCATCAAGCCTTTCCAGGACCAGGGCCCTCTCCTTCCTTCTTCTTTGGAATGATTTGATATGTTAATTGTGTCTTGGGTCTTCAGAGCTTCTGGGCTAATATCCACTTATCAGTGACTGCATTCCATGTGTGTTCTTTTGTGATTGGGTTACCTCACTTACGATGATATTTTCCAGATCTAAACATTTGCCTACAAATTGCATGAATTCATTATTTTTAATTGCTGAGTAGTATTCCATTGTATAAATATACCACATTTTCTGTATCCATTCCTCCATTGAGGGACATCGGGATTCTTTCAGCTTCTGGCTATTATAAATAAGGCTGCTATGAACATAGTGGAGCATTTATTTCAAATGTAGAAAGCCACATTGCAGTTGTCCATTAGGTAGCCAAAACAAACAATAACAATGGTTTTGATGATTGTTTTTGACACCTACTAGAACTGCGATATAAAGCAAGCAATTCACACAGAAAGATCAGCTTCTTTCTATATTAGGAGATATCAGGAGTAATGGGTGCCTACTGCTGTTGTAGAAGTCTCAAGTTTAGTTGAAGAACCCATAGTGGGTGGCTCAAAACCACCTGTATTGCCAGATCCAAAGGACCTGATGCCTCTGGTCTCTGTGGGCACATTCGCTCATGTACACATACCCACAAATAGATACAAAGACCTACACATAGTTAAAAATGCAATTTTGAAGAAAAAGTAGAAATATTAAAAGGAGGGATTTTTCCCCTTAGCTTCTTAGGCTATCACAACAAATAACATTGAGTAGCTTGCTTGGTTTAAATGACAACAAATTGGATTCTCTCACTTCTATAAGCTGAAAGCCTGAGATCAAGGTAAGAGCATAGTCAAGTTTTAGTGAAGATACTTTCTGATTTGCAGACAGCTGCCTGTCCTCTGTGTCCAAACATGACAGAAAAACTCTGTGTTATTCTAAGAACACTCATCTCATCAAGGCCACACCCTCCTAACCACGATCTAAACCAAATCACCCACTGTATGCCCCATCTAAAAATTTCACCATATTCATATAGAATTCTACACAGAAATTCAGGGAGGTGCATAGGCATTCAGTTCCTTACACCATCTTTTCTAAGGGGTGTGTCAAAGTTAAAGATGCCTCAAAGGAAATGGTGAATGTTATAATATTTTACTTAATAAGTGGCAGTGGTTGTACCACTAGAGACCTTTGAGGACACAAAGAAATCAAAGAATATAACTGAAATGTTCCTTCATCACTCCATTCAGATATATAAATAAGCCTCCTAATTTCAAAAACACTAAAGGCAAAAGGAAAGCTATAGCAGTCTTCTAAGTGGAAGAATAAAGGGTACATGCCAAAGAATGATAAAGCAGAAACTAACACACAACAGATGATACAACTGTACAGAAACCAGGAGAGGGGGGCGGGGGAAACAAGACTAGAGTGAAGTAGGAAGTGAGAGAGATTGAAAAGTGAAGTGTTTAGCAGGGAGCTGTGCCTTGGAGTATTGTGTGCAATGGTATTTCCTTTTTCACAAAGGCTAAAATGTGATTTTTCCTCTTACATTCTTTCCCTTGTATTTTTACAATGGTGTTGTGACGCTTGAAATAGTGAAGCCTGACTGTAGCATTGAAACTGCAGTCACTGACAGGGTGAAATGAATGCATCCACTGTGACAGGAAAGGGGATCTGTGCTGGAAATGTGCTTAAGAAGCAGATGAGAAATTCAACGCTTGCAGGGAAGACCACGACACATTATTTAGAGAGCTAGGAGTAGAAATAAAAAGGAGCTGTGGGGATTAAAAAAAAAGGAACAAAGTTTGTCAGAAAGAAGCATTTTCAGGCTGGAGATATGGCTCAGTGGTTAAGAGCGCTGACTTCTCTTCCTCAAGGACCTGGGTTCAATTCCCAGCACTCACATTGCAGCTTCTAACTCTAACTCCAGTTCCAAAAGTTCGGGCACTCTTGCACAGAGACAGACATGTAGGCAAAACATCAGCGCTCATAAATAAAATTAAAATAAATATATTTTTAAAAGATTATTTTGAGGAAGCAGCAGCAGCAGCAACAGCAGCAGAGGCATTTGACTTCAAAGGCTGCCGAGTTTAAATGTAGTAAGAACTCAGCTTATAACTTTTTTTCTCCAGCAGACTGGAGAAAAAGAGACACAAATGAGTCATGATACAGAAGCTACTTGGCATCGAGCTGAAGAAAATAGACAGAGATCCTATATGAGCCATCCTAAATAGATACTCAGCTGTAAAAGGGAATGCGTGTTAGAAGAGGATTTTTGTTAAGGCAGAGACTTAACATGAGATAACAATATAGCAAAACAAATTTGACGCTACAGGTGCAGTTGTATGATAGGTTCTGTGGTGACCCTCAAGGAAGCAAGACTACATAGACTTTGGATAAAATGACATTGATTTTCCTCTGAGATCAGTAGTGCCTGTATTTGATTCATATATGATAAATCTTTTACTACAACAACAAGTTGAATGTATGTTCATCTGCAACTAAAAGGAATGGAATAGTAAGGCGTTCAAAAAGCTTGTTTTACTGTTACAAAAAAATGTAATACATCAAGGTTATGGCATTTAACAATTTGCCATGAGTTGCTCTCTCTGGATCTTGAACCCATTATCACAAGAGCATTGATGGGGCTGAGAGCTTCTGGAAGTGACTGACAGATCTTGTACTCATGGCTGGTTAATGAATCACCCAGGAAGCACAAGAGACCAGGATGTTGCCTCCTCCAGACCATGGGGCTTTCAGGCATCTGCCCTATCAGGCAGGCACATCTGCTTCTCCACAAGAAGGAAACAAAGCTAGAATAGAGGGTTGGCTGGCAAAGCCACAAGGTCAAGCCTTGGCCTCTCCTTCCTGGCTTTCCACATTGACCTGGACCGAGCTACATGACCTGACTTGCAGCAACTCTGCACACTGCACAAAGAACTAAATCAGGAGCCACTGTAAGTTCCTCTTAACAAACCTACAGAATGTCCTCTGATTCACTTACAAACCTCAACTGGCCTCCTCCTGTGTGACAGACACTGCCCTGGGCTCACAAAAAAAGTATAGTGGTTACAGAAAAAACTTCTGTGTAATATCGATCACCACAGTTCTTGCACAGGGACTAATTATTAATAAGACCTCTTACTGTTTATCTAAACGGATGCATCTGTAACTCTTGCTCAGCATATTGGATTACTGTTTACAGAGGGTGAGCTCGCTGTTTATTTCTCAGCATGGAAGATGCACATGTTGTACTTTTCATTTACAAGGTACAGCTCAGAGGAAACAAAGCCCCAGAATAAATCCTTAAAACCCACAGTGCCGAAACTGACACATGTTCTAAATTTTTACTATGCCCATTTGTTTTAGGCTTCCAAATCTGTTAGAAGATCCATGTACGATATAAGGGAGAGTAATTTTATTGTGACATTACCTCAAACTGCATTCTCATGCCTCCTTTATTACCTTTCCAAATTGTCTTGTTACCATATTTGGATTCTTCTTTCAGGAATTCATTTAAAGTTGTCTTAAAGTTTGCACATTTTATTTGAAGTATAATAAGGTTATCACCCAGAAAATGTGGTTATTAACTCTAGCTTTGATATTTCTAGTTTTAAGCTAAATACATTGATAAAACAAAGCATGTTAATATTTTATCTGTTGAATAGAAATCATGAATTTCAGAATGCTTTACAAATATTGTACAGAATTACTTTTTTTTTAACATTATAAGCTTTTACCAATTTAGATGTCTCTGTGCTACTGTTAAAATATCTCCAAAGCATGTGGATTGAACAATTCATTTCTCCTTGCATGTAGAGGCATTTTTGCCTTATTTTTAAAAAGTGTTATATTAAAAGCAACAAAGCACACAGATTTTAGGAACAGGTAGAAAGCACAAGAAGTAAATTGCCTACAATAATGTAAACTAACCATAAGGTCTTTTAATTTTTTTCTTGCTTTTATTAATGTTGTACTGTCCACAGATCTTTCTATAATTTAAAATAATAACTGGATAACCATCCTCTCAATTCAAGCATACAGATTTTAAAGCAAATGATTTAATCAGAGTCTTAGATGTTTACATTTGATACATAGACAGAAATCTTGGCCTTAAAAATTGTGTGCATTTTAAATTTATATATTATATCACTTCCAAAGATACAGGATACAAATACAACCCAGATGCTCACATAATGCATGGTTCCATTAGGTTAATTATTATTCTAGAGTAATGTTTCCTATCACACATTGGACATCCCTATTCAGAAAATCTTAAATCACGAAGTTCTCTGGACTTTAAAAAGTCTATACAAATACTCCCAAATATGGAAACCTCTCAAATATATACCATCAAACAAGATATACATAGCGTGCATTGCTAGAATCAAACTTATACTCCCATATTCTATCCTGTATACGTCTCTATTCTTGTACCTTCTAAAATAAATAGCAAAGGAGGAAAGCTTTTAGTAAATATTTGCATAGAAAAATAACAAAATGTCTCCAAGATGTGGGTGAGAGAGAGCTGCTGGACTGACCATCTCAGCTGCCGCCCAGGACCAGATCCAGGCTTTGAGCTGGCCCACCACAACATCTACCCCATTTATGAAGTGCAGAAGCATGAGAAGGGGCTGCTCCCACTGAACCAAAGCTTCAGGATCTCCACTACTCAGTCTGACAACAGGATATCAGAGAGGAGTCGTGGTGGGATCCAGTATTAAAAGTATAGCAATGAATGAAAAATTCCCTAAGTATCAATGACTATTTGCAAGTAACAATGTTTGTGCAAAAAAAGGGGGTATATTTCTTGACACATTGCAGCTTCCAATGTCTCTATGACAAACAATATGGGGAAGTGGAGAAGCAGAATGATACATGTACAGCAGAAGGAGAGACGGATGGGTGTGAGAGAAGGCTCTGGTTGATAGAGGAGCTCTCCATTGCCCAGAAGGGTCAGTGAGATGGGATTTTTGTTGTTGTTGTTGCGTTTTAAAAAATAAAACAACTTAAAAATTTAAGGATGAGGTTACAAGGAAGGAGAGTAGATATGGAAGGACTGGGAAATGAGTGCAATTGAAGTGCATGGTGTGACATTCCCAAAGTATCAATAAAAAGTTATGTTTTTAAAAAGAAAATAACAAAATATATTTATCACCCATTAAATTCTGAAAGCTTTCAATTTTCAATCTCCCTGTTTTCAGATGTTTCATAGACTCCTGAATCCTGTTCTTTGATAAATTCTCACCAAATAGGACTTTATTATCACTTCCTGCCTAAGTCTCTTTACTAAGGTCAAAAATATAGATTTCAGGAGTAGAGATGTCCTTGTCTACAGAACATTGTGGCAGTTCCTGTTTATCTTGCTTCCCAGTCCCCTTTGTAATGCTCAACCATTTCTCTGACTCTTCAGGCTCCTGACCGGGAAGTTTAGAAGAGTCTAGAACTGTGCTTTGTAAATACCAGTGTGCATATGTTGCCAAGAAAAAATCATTGTCTGTTCAGCATGTCTGGAAGGAAGATACTGGTGCAGTGGTTCTCAGGCAACACATTGAAAAGTGTCTGTAAGTTTTCCTAATTAGTCATGATGATACACCATCCCTCAAGCACCAAGTAGAAGCCTCAGCACTGAGGTCAAAACTTAATCTCATAAGCTGTTTTCAGTACAATTTAAGGTATAGAAGTAACAGCTTCTATCTAAAATTAAATGAGATACTAAATATAAAATACTACTTTCCTTGTCTACTATAAATATTTTTAAAATGATGGTAGTTGAAATTTCCATCAATGTAATCTCTAGAGTGCATTTTGTGTTCTTCTCTTTTCCATTTGATTCAGTACACCCCTGCCATTTTTCCATTTTCTTTAAAGGTAGTTATTTAGATAAACATCACAGAGTAGTGAGTAGAAAGCACATTATGACAAGTACTTCAAAAGAGCAAATGTGCTAAACTGCAATGTGTTAGGTACATGTACAAATAACAGTCAAGGTTAGGGCAGATTCACAGGCAAAACAAGCACAAACTTCTTGCCTGAGTGTTGCTGACAAACTATTGACTATTCACAGATGTTTGTCTCTTAGCCAGATTCAATTCTCTGAGCCAGGACTTCTACTCATACTTTGCATGCGTCAGTCACAGTTGCTAGAAGGAACTCAACTGCATCTACCATTAGAAACCACAGTGCTACCCGCAGAAAAAGTCAGCATAAGTGTTAGAAAAATAGAGATATTGAACAGTGTCTCCTCTTTTCTTAACTGAGTGTCATGTAGCAAAATCTACTTCAACCTTACTTCCTTTCCTTCAACCTTTCAGAAGGACCTTTGTTTCAACCTACACAAAAGGACAATATTCAAAGAACATCTTATAAAAAGTAGAATTAAGTATGTGGGATCAAACTCATCATTATTGTTATCAATACTGTATGTCAAGCTATAATATTTCTCTTTCTTGTGATGCCAGTTTTAATGTCAGATCTGCGTTGTTTCCGCAGTATAGTTAATAGAAGAGGAAAGGGTGAAATTAGAAAGTTGGAAATTTTTCTTACTAGAAAATTTATCTTATTACCCTGTATTTCCTTTTGGTACCCATTTTTATAACTGTCCAGGTAATAGTCTTTCAATATAATCTCCAGAAACTTGATCCTGTCTAGAACCAGCACAGTTCTAAGAACCCAGATAGTAGCCACCATCTTAAAGCAAAGTAGTAAATTGGGGAAAGATGGAAGAAAGAGGTAAGGTTTTCAAGTCAAGGCCACTTAGATATGGGAATCCACTGAGGCTTTCGATCAATAGCTTTTTATCCCCTGCTTCATTTCTCAGCCTCAGAAGAGGTATTAATAGTATTATCTCCATTTCTAGACTCCCAGCTGTCCTGCGCCAAATCTGTCATTTTCTTTTCACTTTCTTCCTGCCCTTGGTCATTCCGTAGCTTTCTATTTTGTGTTGAACTTGCATTTTTGTTCATATTGAAAAGTTTACACTGCCCAAGAGCCAAAAATAAATGGGAACTGGAAGAAAAGGGGGAGGGGATTAATCATAGGGACATGACCCAATTGGTAACGTTTTTGCTTCCTAAGCACGAGGATTCCGAGTTCAGACAACTAGCATCCACAAAAATACCTGGGTGTATATACATTTCTAATCTCAGCTCTGGAAAAGCAAGACAAGAAAATCCCTGGGATTTTACTGACAGCCAGCCTAGCCTAATCCATGAGCTCCAACTTGGTGAAATGTCCTGACCCTCAAAATAACCATGCAGAGCAATAAAGGAAGATACTTGATGAGAATCTCTGATAGCCACATATACACACACAAAAAAAGAAAATCAGTCTCTGACTACTTAGCAATTATAACATTAGATAGTTAAAGTAATGATTCATTATGTGTTAATATCCATAATTCAAAGTTCACTACAGACTAAAATTTCTATTGATTTTTCCATTGAATTATATAAACATCTGCTTAGACTACTGTACTTACAGCAATGAATATGAGAAGATGGTTCACTTAGATGAGAGCTCATGGAACTCTATGTTGAGGAGAGAGAACTTTTTGAGAACTTGAGGAGAGTGTTTCCTCAAGTTCACCATAAGTTATAGGACATGGCTCCACTATGCAATTAATATGGTGATACTTGTCAACTAGATATCTAGCCATTCACAAAGTATGTCTAAAATGTGTTAGGAATAGAGATTGGCCATATTATCATCTAATAGAGGAATTAGACTATCTATATAGAAAATAGAGCAAACATTTTTATTCTGCTAAGTTTGCATCTGGCACTGACATATCTCATTTGGCAGATAAATCTCAAAATTCTTTAGCAAAGGAGAGAAATAACAAGCACACTCCATTAACTGATTGAAGTGGTTGTTGTTTTCTAGAAAATAGGCATCCAGGACATGGGCAGTATTAAAATGAATCTGCTCTCTCATGTGTATCTTTCCTCAAATTGGTTCAACAAGTAAACACCCATTTATTCTCTAAGACAGAGGTCAGCAAACTATAACCCATGGGATCAAGCCCATGTCTTGTTAATGTTAGTAAAGTTTTAATGGAATCAACTAAACACATTCATTCATATATCATCTATGTGCAGAGATGATGGGGTTTTGACAAAGACTATATAATTGGAAAAGCCTAAAATATTTTACAACCAATCTCAACAAACTAAAATGTACATCACACACACACACACACACACACACACACATACACACACACACACACACACACACAAACCTATCCCACAATAACAATCACAAGAAAATATACTTGCCTTGAAATTTAACTAATTCATTTGGACATTTTAATATTTTAATAACTTAGAAATGTTATAAACCTAAATATTGGCATATGGAGCTGACACAAAGAGGTTATTACTGAATATTTCTATGCAAAATCTCTTTAATGCATGCTTAATCACTGACAAATACATATTACCTATCAGAAACAGAATTCTTAGTTTTACTCACTTGCATGTATGATACAATAAATAAACGTAGAGAAGCACTGTTTCGCTGCAGCTTCCCGCCCAGCTGGTGGTGGGGAAGCCGGAGGGTCACCCAGCGTGCCAGGTGCTCAGAACCATCCGGCGGCGGCGGCAGAACCAGGTACCCGACACAGCCCGAGCTTAAGACCTTCGGGGACTCAGGCCTGGAGTGGGAATTGGGCACAGAATAGCGGGTGCACTCTGCACTCACGCGCGGGGCGGACCCCGAGCTCCCTGCAGGCAGCTGCCATATTGCCTGCAGCTTCCCGCCCAGCTGGCGGTGGGGAAGCCGGAGGGTCACCCAGCGTGCCAGGTGCTCAGAACCATCCGGCGGCGGCGGCAGAACCAGGTACCCGACACAGCCCAAGCTTAAGACCTTCGGGGACTCAGGCCTGGAGTGGGAGTTGGGCACAGAATAGCGGGTGCACTCTGCACTCGCGCGGCGGACCCCGAGCTCCCTGCAGGCAGCTGCCATATTGCCTGCAGCTTCCCGCCCAGCTGGTGGTGGGGAAGCCGGAGGGTCACCCAGCGTGCCAGGTGCTCAGAACCATCCGGCGGCGGCGGCAGAACCAGGTACCCGACACAGCCCGAGCTTAAGACCTTCGGGGACTCAGGCCTGGAGTGGGAATTGGGCACAGAATAGCGGGTGCACTCTGCACTCGCGCGCGGGGCGGACCCCGAGCTCCCTGCAGGCAGCTGCCATATTGCCTGCAGCTTCCCGCCCAGCTGGCGGTGGGGAAGCCGGAGGGTCACCCAGCGTCCCAGGTGCTCAGAACCATCCGGCGGCGGCGGCAGAACCAGGTACCCGACACAGCCCGAGCTTAAGACCTTCGGGGACTCAGGCCTGGAGTGGGAATTGGGCACAGAATAGCGGGTGCACTCTGCACTCGCGCGCGGGGCGGACCCCGAGCTCCCTGCAGGCAGCTGCCATATTGCCTGCAGCTTCCCGTCCAGCTGGTGGTGAGGAAGCCAGAGTCAGCCAGTGTGCCAGGTACCCAGACCCAGCCGGAGGCCGAACCAGCCTCCCATCCAGCCAGTGGCAGGGAAGCTGGAAACCGGACCCAGCCAGCTTCCCAGCAGCTTGGGACCAGCAGGCGGAACCAGATAACTGAGATATCCCAACTTTAAGACCCCTGGGGAAACAGGATATCAGACAGCGAACCCTGAGCAGGAGCAGTGCAGAGCAGCCGCCCAACAGGCGGAACCAAATACCTGGGATATCCTGAGGTTAAGACCTCGGGGGACTCAGGCCACCTGTCAGCAATCTGTGAGCAAGAGCCCCGCAGGACAGTGATTCAGGTATCCCAGTCACTGGGAAATAGCCTTACAACCCCACAGGAGGGTCAAGCACCAGCTAGTATCTACAGGACCAACTAACACCAGAGTTAACCAGATGGCAAAAGGCAAACGTAAGATCGCTACTAACAAAAATCAAGGCAATATGGCGGCATCCGAACCCAGTTCCCCAACAGCAATAAATATTGGATACCCCGAAACACCAGAAAAACAAGACTCAGATCTAAAATCACTGGTCAGGATGCTGATAGAGGAACACTTAGATAAATCTCTTAAAGTAATACATGAGAAAATAGATCAAAAGCTAGAAGCCATTGCAAGACAAACACAATTAAATCCCAGATATCTCAACACACCAGAAAAACAAGACTCAGATCTAAAATCACTGGTAAAGATGCAGATTGAGGATCACTTAGATAAATTTCTTAAAGTAATAGAGGAGAAAATAGATCAAAAACTAGAAGCCCATACAAGGCAGACACAAAAATCACTTAAAGAAATCCAGGAGAATATAGAGCAAAAAGTGAATCCCAATAAGGGGGAGAAACAAAAATCACCCAAAGAAATACAAGAGAACATGGGTCAACGAGTAGAAGTCATAAAGGAGGAAACACAAAAATCCCTTAAAGAATTACAGGAAAACACAAACAAGCAACTGAAAGATCTGAGCAAAACCATACAAAATCTAAAAACAGAAGTAGAAACAACTAAGCAATCGCAAAGGGAGACAATGTTGGAAATAGAAAACCTTGGGAAGAAATCAGGAGTCATAGATGCAAATATCAACAATAGAATACAAGAGATAGAAGACAGAATCTCAGATGCTGAAGATACCATAGGAACCATGGATTCAACAATTAAAGAAAATGCAAAATGCAAAAAGCTGGTAACCCAAAACATTCAGGAAATCCAGGACACAATGAGAAGACCAAACCTAAGGATTATAGGGATAGATGAGAATGAAGATCTACAACTTAAAGGGCCAGCAAATATCTTCTACAAAATTATGGAAGAAAATTTCCCCAACCTAAAGAGAGAGATGCCCATGAATATACAAGAAGCCTATAGAACCCCAAATAGACTGGACCAGAACAGAAATACTTCCCGTCACATAATAGTCAAAACCCCAAATGTACTAAACAAAGAAAGAATATTAAAGGCAGTAAGAGAAAAAGGACAAGTAACATATAAAGGAAGACCTATCAGAATTACACCAGACTTCTCACCTGAGACCATGAAAGCTAGAAGATCCTGGGCAGACCTTATGCAGACCCTAAGAGAACACAAACTTCAGCCAAGACTACTATACCCAGCGAAACTCTCAATTGCCATAGATGGGGAAACCAAGATATTCCACGACAAAACCAAATTTGCAAGATACTTATCTACAAACCCAGCCCTACAAAGGATAATAGGGGAAAAATACCAACACAAGGGGGGAAACAACACCCCAGAAGAAACAAGATAGAAACCCCATCTCATCCAACCCAAAAGAAGAGAACCACTCAAATACAAATAATAATAACAATTCCCAAAATGTCAGGAAGTAATAATTACTATTCCTTAATATCTCTTAATATCAATGGACTCAATTCCCCAATCAAAAGACACAGACTAACAGACTGGATACGGAAACAGGACCCTACATTTTGCTGCATACAGGAAACACATCTCAGTGTCAAAGACAAACACCTCCTTAGAGTAAAAGGCTGGAAGACAGTTCTACAAGCAAATGGTCCCAGGAAACAAGCTGGAGTAGCCATTCTAATATCAGATAAAATCGACTTTCAACCTAAAGTCATCAAAAGAGACACAGAAGGTCACTTCCTGCTTGTCAAAGGGAAAATCCACCAAGAAGAATTCTCAATACTGAACATCTATGCACCAAATGCAAGGGCACCCTCATTCGTAAAAGAAACTTTACTAAAGCTTAAAGCACACATCGCACCTAACACAATGATTGTAGGTGACTTCAACACTCCACTCTCCTCAATGGACCGATCAGGAAAGCAGAAACTAAACAGGGACACAGTGAAACTAATTGAAGCTTTAGACCAATTGGATTTAACAGATATATATAGAACATTCCATCCTAAAACAAAAGAGTATACCTTTTTCTCAGCACCGCACGGTACCTTCTCAAAAATTGATCATATAATTGGTCACAAGACAGACCTCAACAAATACAAGAAGACCGAACTAATCCCATGTCTCCTATCGGATCACTATGGAGTAAAAGTGGTCTTCAATAGCAAGAAGAACTACAGAAAGCCCACATACACATGGAAACTGAACAATACTCTACTCAATGACACCCTGGTCAAGGAAGAAATAAAGAAAGAAATCAAAGACTTTTTAGACTTCAATGAAAATGAAGGTACGACCTACCCAAATCTCTGGGATACAATGAAAGCAGTGCTAAGAGGAAAACTCATAGCCCTGAGTGCCTCCAAAAAGAAACTGGAAAGAGCATACACTAGCAACTTAACAGCACACCTGAAGGCGCTGGAACAAAAAGAAGCTAACTCACCCAGGAGGAGTAGAAGAGAGGAAATCATCAAACTAAGGGCTGAAATCAATCAAGCAGAAACAAAGAGAACCATACAAAGAATCAACAAAACCAAGAGCTGGTTCTTCGAGAAAATCAACAAGATAGATAAGCCCTTAGCTAGACTAACCAAAGGGCACAGAGATAGTATCCAAATTAACAAAATTAAAAATGAAAAGGGGGATATAACAACAGAAATAGAGGAAATTCAAAAGATCATCAGATCCTACTACAAAGGCCTATACTCAAAACAACTGGAGAATCTGGAGGAAATGGACAATTTCCTAGACAGATACCAAATACCAAAATTAAATCAGCATCAAGTAGACCAGCTAAACAGTCCCATAACCCTTAAAGAAATAGAAGGGGTTATAGAAAGCCTCCCAACCAAAAAAAGTACGGGACCAGATGGTTTTAGTGCAGAATTCTACCAGACCTTCAAAGAAGACTTAACACCAATACTCTTCAAACTATTCCACAAAATAGAGACAGAAGGGACACTGCCCAACTCATTCTTCGAAACCACAATTACGCTGATACCTAAACCACAAAAAGATCCAACAAAGAAAGAGAACTACAGGCCAATTTCTCTTATGAATATAGATGCAAAAATACTAAATAAAATCCTTGCCAACCGAATCCAAGAGCATATCAAAACGATCATTCACCATGATCAAGTAGGCTTCATTCCAGGAATGCAGGGATGGTTCAATATACGGAAATCCATCAATGTAATCCACTACATAAACAAACTAAAAGAAAAAAACCACATGGTCATCTCATTAGATGCTGAAAAAGCATTTGACAAAATTCAGCATCCTTTCATGCTAAAAGTCTTGGAAAGAGCAGGAATTCAAGGCCCATACCTAAACATAGTAAAAGCAATCTACAGCAAACCAGTAGCCAACATCAAAATAAATGGAGAGAAACTTGAAGCAATTCCACTAAAATCAGGGACTAGACAAGGCTGTCCTCTCTCTCCATATCTTTTCAATATAGTACTTGAAGTTCTAGCGAGAGCAATCAGACAACATAAGGAAGTCAAAGGGATACAAATTGGAAAGGAAGAAGTCAAAGTATCATTATTTGCAGATGATATGATAGTCTACTTAAGCGATCCAAAAAACTCCACCAGAGAACTTCTACAGCTGATAAACAACTTCAGCAACGTGGCTGGTTATAAAATTAACTCAAGCAAATCAGTAGCCTTCTTGTACTCAAAGGACAAGCAGGCTGAGAAAGAAGTTAGGGAAATAACACCCTTCACAATAGCCACAAACAACATAAAGTACCTTGGCGTAACTCTAACCAAACAAGTGAAAGATCTGTATGACAGGAACTTCAAGTCCCTGAAGAAAGAAATCGAAGAAGACCTCAGGAGATGGAAAAATATTTCTTGCTCCTGGATTGGCAGGATCAATATAGTAAAAATGGCCATCTTGCCAAAAGCAATCTACAGATTCAATGCAATCCCCATCAAAATCCCAAATCAATTCTTCATAGATCTAGAAAGAGCAATTCTCAAATTCATCTGGAGCAACAAAAAACCCAGGATAGCTAAAACTATTCTCAACAATAAAAGGACTTCTGGGGGAATCAATATCCCTGACCTCAAGCAGTACTACAGAGCAATTGTGTTAAAAACTGCATGGTATTGGTACAGCAACAGGCAGGTAGATCAATGGAATAGGATTGAAGACCCAGAAATTAACCCACAGACTTATGGTCACTTGATCTTTGATAAAGGAGCCACAACCATCCGGTGGAAAAAAGATAGCCTTTTCAACAAATGGTGCTGGTTCAACTGGAGGTCAACATGCAGAAGAATGCGAATTGACCCACTCTTATCTCCTTGTACTAAGATCAACTCCAAGTGGATCAAGGACCTCCACATAAAACCAGACACACTGAAACTATTAGAAAAGAAACTTGGGAAGACCCTGGAGGACTTGGGCACAGGGGAAAAGTTCCTGAACAGAACACCAATAGCTTATGCTCTAAGATCAAGAATCGACAAATGGGACCTCATAAAATTACAAAGTTTCTGCAAAGCAAAGGACACTGTCAGAAGGACAAAACGGCAACCAACAAAGTGGGAAAAGATCTTCACCAACCCCACATCCGACAGAGGGCTAATATCCAATATATACAAAGAACTCAAGAAGTTAGACCGCAAAGAACCAAATAACCCTATCAAAAAATGGGGCACAGAGCTAAACAAAGAATTCTCACCAGAAGAAATTCGGATGGCCGAGAAACACCTTAAAAGATGTTCAACATCATTAGTCATCAGGGAAATGCAAATCAAAACAACCCTGAGATTCCACCTCACACCAGTCAGAATGGCTAAGATTAAAAACTCAAGAGACAACAAGTGCTGGCGAGGATGTGGAGAAAGAGGAACACTCCTCCACTGTTGGTGGGATTGCAAAATGGTAAAACCGCTCTGGAAATCAGTTTGGCGGTTCCTCAGAAAACTGGGCATGTTACTTCCAGAGGACCCTGGCATACCACTCCTGGGCATATACCCAGAGGATTCCCCTGCATGCAATAAGGACACATGCTCCACTATGTTTATAGCAGCCTTGTTTATAATAGCCAGAAATTGGAAGCAGCCCAAATATCCCTCAAAGGAGGAATGGATACAGAAAATGTGGTATATTTATACAATGGAATACTACACAGCAATTAAAAATAATGAATTCATGCAATTTGTAGGTAAATGGTTAGACCTGGAAAATATCATCCTGAGTGAATTAACCCAATCACAAAAGAATGCACCTGAAATGCAATCACTGATAAGTGGATATTAATGAGCCCAGAAGCCCTAAATACTCAAGACACAAATAGCAAGTCAAATGATTCCCAAGAAGAAGAAAGGAGAGGACCCTGGGCCTGTAAAGATTGCTTCCAGTTTAGTAAAGAAACCGAGGGGGGAGGGGGAATTATTGGGGAACAGATGGGGGGGAGAGGAACTATGGGAACTATGGTGGGTGGGAACTGGGAAAGGGGAAAGCCTTTGGAATGTAAACATAGAATATAGAAAATAAAATTAAAAAAAAAATACAAAAAAAAATAATAATATGAAATATGAAAAAATATTTATAATAGATCATTATACATGCATAGTAGAAATTGATATCTTTTCCTGTTATGCTTGTTTAAACAATCAATTTTTGTGATGAATAGTTCTCATAATTATGTTTTAAGTGAGCTCACATCCCAGAATTGTGCTTTGGAAAAATTTGTTATCAAAAAAAAAAAAAAAAAAAAAGAGAAGCACTGTTTCTTATCTCTACAAGTATATCATAAAGGAAATGTTAGTACTTCTGCTTCTATTCAACTCTGAAGTATCTATATAATAATTAGGAACAAGTGAACTGAACCAAATGATTTTCTTGTAGGTACCACAAGAAGTGTCTCCATAAAAATATTTTATAACCTTGCTTAGATTTAATGTGCCTCATTATATATGTTAAGCAATAAAAATAGGTAATCTTTTGAATACCTAAATCAGATAAAGAAAACCTGAGGAGGGACTCATCTTTGTGTTCTGCTCCAGTTGATTATAAGATATGAATATTTACATTAAAATCAAATGAGAAACAAGCCGTCTGCTGTGACTGGTTTTACAACGTTTCTCCATGCCACTTTCTAACATAGAATCTCTTTTCTTCTTCAAAGGCTTTTAGGTATCATTTTTGGTTTTATTACTAAAAAGTATTGACATATGTAATTATAATCAAATGGCAAATGCAACAATAGTTTCCATAATAGAAAATAAAAAAAATTAAATCCATGATGGAGGAGAGAGCACTGCAAATTGGCAATGCAGATAATGGTAGAGACAGAGGCCAGGAGGAATGCTTTCTTTTTAAGAAATAAAAAGAATATTGGCAACAAACAAAAAAGAAAAAAATAAGCAAAGTGCTACTGAATATATATGCTTATATTCTCCCTACTTTATATTAACATGAAAAAGTAGACATTTCATTCTTACCAATATTTCTGATCAAGTGATTCACTAAATATCAAAGTGGATAAGGAATAATTGCATTTTAAGAAAATTTCATATTATATTTAGTACTTTGAGCTTAGATTTCTCATTTTCTGCATTTTTAAATTTAAAGCTCAAAGTAATTAATGACTTAATTGGAACAATAGTTTACTATTGCTGCTATGTTAAAATGTCAAAAATATACTAGAAATTCAAAAGCCAAAATATTAGGTTTTTTTTTGTTTTTATTTTTGTTTCTTGGTTTTTCGAGACAGGGTTTCTCTGTATAGTTTCAGCTGTCCTGGAACTCACTCTGTAGACCAGGCTGGCCTCGAACTCAGAAATCCACCTGCCTCTGCCTCCCAAGTGCTGGGATTAAAGGCGTGCGCCACCACCGCCCAGCTCAAAAGCCAAAATATTAGTAAAGGATCACTTAACATGTAAATTTTGAAAATATTTGTATAAATGCCATAAAACATAGAAGGCTCTAATAATCCTGAAATGTTTAACATTACCATTCTTAAAATTTTCAACTTTATTTTACATGTATGGATGTTTTCTGCTTATCTGTCTTTTAACACAGAGACAAGAAAAGTGTATTAGATCTCCCTGGAATTGGAGTTAAGAGAGTTGTTCTCTGAAGTTGCAATGTCAGTGCTGGGAATTGAACACAAACCCTTTACAAGATCAATAAGTGCTCTTAACCATTAAGCAATCCCTTCAGCTCCAAATCTCTAATTTTGATATCCTATTTTTTACTGAAAAATGTTGTTTGACAATTTCATACATGTATGTAATGTGTTATTACCCTCACTCCCACCCTTTTTTTTACCCTCTCTGCACCCCAGTTAGTACCCCCTCCCTTTAGATCACATTTTCCATATTCGTATTTTGTTATTTTGTTCTGTGACCCACTGATTTTTAACCAGAGCGGTCAGTATGACCATGGGGTTTTGAACTATAAACGTGGGCCAAGGGGGCTCCCTGGAAATAATGACTGTTCCTCCCTCAGGATACATCAGTATCCAAAAACTCAAGAGAAAGAAGTAGGGCCCCTTGAGCTCCTTTCAGATCCATATACTTGCCTGTAATAGTCCCAGTCCTTTTCCTCTCTAGTGAAATTGTTAGAACATCATTATTGCCATGCCTGTGCCCTTCTTCCTGTCTTCTGGCCCTTAGATTCTTTCCATACCCTCTTCTGCAATCTTCCCTGAACCTTATGGGGGGATTATTATTATTTTTACATTTCTTAATAAAAATTAGGGTTTAAAACTAATGCCTGTCTTTATTAGTCTTTTTAAAAGCTTATAATTGCCAATCCTCAATCCAAGCATACACAGATGGAAGTAGCTGAGCTAACATCCCAGCAAATTCCTGTGTGGTGAGTGAGTACAATGAAAAGTAAAATATGAAATTAGAAAACTTGTTTTCTCTACTTTGGGGAAAAATAACCCTCTCGAATTCATAGAAAACACAAGGATTCATGTGGGTCCCTAACAACTGGAGTGGGGGCTATCCTAAAGCTGCTGCTTGTCCTTGGGAAATGTTCTAGCTGGGCTGCCTTCTTTGGTCTCAGTGGGAGAAGTGCCTAGCCTCACAGAGACTTGATGAGCCAGGGTTGGGGAGGGGGTATAACCAGGAGGGCTTCACCAGCACAAAGAAGAAAGGGAAGAGAGGATAAGGGTGGCAGATGGGGGAAGAATTTGAGCAGGAGGGGAGCAGTGATCGGGATATAAACTGAATAAGTAAAAAGGAAGAGAATGGAGGGGAGGGGAGGGGAGGGGAGAGAGGGGGAGGGGAGGTAGAAATGTACCCAGATACTTTTACTGAAGAACTTCCTAACTGAAAAAAATCCTTGCCTATATGGACTTGGAAAATGGGAGGTCTGAGTTTCAACCACATAAATAAATCAAAAGGGCACTATCTTCAGTTTGCAAAATGACTCAAATCAAAAAAAAAAAAAAAAAAAGGTAACGTTCTAAAGGTCATACATTCAGGATGGAAGCATAAAGGAGCAGGGCATAAAGCTTAACCAGATTTCCTTACTTGGGCTTCATTGGACTGTAATGATTCAACAAGTGTGAACAGCTAGGTAACATGGGCATAGCGAGGGCTCGAGAAGTCAGTTTGACTTGTGATTTTATTTTCCTTGGGACACTAGGTGCTAAAAACTAAAAATAAAAACATGCTGTTTATAATCAAATGTGTTCAACATTGGATTTAATCTATCATTGCTCTACACAAATATTAACACTCCAATTTGGAAGCTTTTTTAAAAAAATTGATATCAATAAATTATCACACTTTTGGCTACCTAACATATAACAAGAGTTTTACAACCAACTTATGGAATGTAAAGATGTAAACACATCCTAAAAAAACCTGTATAGTCAGGTCTGCTGATTCAAAGGACTATAATTCTTAAGCAAACTGAGATTATAGCTGTGCTCTTTGTGAGAGTAGGCATTCAGTGGTCTTGGCATGCAGTGTTTTAAAAATTCATAAGAATATTCAGTAAGGCTATAACTTACTTGTGCAGGTATACAGAAGTTTTGACCTTCTGAGAATAAAACCAAAGCCTAGCTTATGCTAGGTAAACACATGGTTACTGAGCCATAGTCCCACTGTAATTTGGATTGTAAGGAAGCCTGTGACAGTCATTCCTTCACTGGTAGTATCCTTTAGGGTAGCGATTCAGTTTTTGGTGCTTGGAACATTCAAGAAACAGAGGCTGGGTGGTCATAAAGAAAAAATTTGGCTCTGGCCAGAGAAGCTGGTCAGAGCCTTACTATGATATCATCATGGAGGATTCCTCCTTTAGCCGATGTGAATGAATAGTGAGACCCACAGGCAGACATTATGCAGAGAGTGAGAGATCATGGAACACTCAGCCCTAATATGGATATCTCTACCAAATCCTTCACCTCAGTAAACTTAGGGAACCCTGCAGAAGAGTCTAAGATGCACAGGCAATAGAGTACACCAAGAAGACAAGGTCCTATAAATCAAAAGGATTGTGACATGTATGAACTCACAGATGCTGAGGCACATGCAAAAGGCCTGCAAGGATCAGCACCACATGGTGTACTGGAGCTGAAAGAAGTAGGCACATGCCCCTGCCCCAAACCAAGTGATGTCTCCAGTTGATATGCGCTTGAAAATAGAAATTAGTTGTCTCCAATGGAGTCTCACCAGATAAACAATTTACTCATAAGGTTAGACTTCATGCTCAGCAGTAGATGAACAATAGAAAACAAACTTAATAGCATCTATAGAGTTTCCTTGTCTCATAATGTTGGGGATCAGGGCTTTTCCATTATTATTATTATTATTATTAGTAGTAGTAGTAGTAGTAGTAGTAGTAGTAGTATCATCATCATCATCATCATCATTAATTTTTAGTTACTTTAATTTAATTTAATTTTACTTATATTTCTGTCTCTATTTACTCTACAGGTCCTTTGTGTATATATTATGGCTTCCAGTTTACTGTTTTTATGGGATTCCTGAGTGTGCAAATAAGAGGGTCCATGCTGCTTCTATACCTTTTTCTTGTGCTTTTTTCTTAATCATTTTTAATTGTCTGTTTAGTCCTATTCAAATGTGTTAGTTTGTATTATATCATATCATAGTATAATTATCCTTAGAAGACATAATTTTCTAATGAGAGACAGAAAGGGGGTAGATCCAGAAGAGAGGGAAGTCTGTAGGAACTGGTAGAAATAGAGGGAGGGGAAGCCATAATGATGGTACAGAATATGAAGAGTAATTTATTTTCAATACAATAAAAAATAAATATGAGCATTTCAAAAAATCTCAAAGGAAGATTAATAAGGACAAGGTGCTCATTATATATCTCTAGCATCATGAAGTTTTATAGTTGGACAATGGTGTACTAGTTAGACCCCATTAATTTGTAAGGAGTTAGCTTTTTTCAAGAGATTCTTTTATTCAAAGTAGATCTATAATCATTTATTCTCTTAACTCCTTAGACATAGGCAATCTAATAACACTTTTAGAGCTTCTAGTTTAATAAATAATTGTATGTTTGTTTAGTCCAATTGGAAAAACAAATAAATCTGCACGTTTGTATTCCCTACAATGTGCTAATTTCCAGTTACTTTTGCCTATGAACAAGACCGTATACTAAAACCAAACCAGTTCTTCATATTAACTGACAAAAGGGCTTTGTCTGACTATCTAAATTGACTTCCCACACAGGAACCTAAGTGATAGCAAGCTGTTAACAGCAGTTGACTCATCCTTTAAATATCAGCTTCCTGCTTAAGTCATATCTCTAATGAAATGTCACTTTTGAGAAAGCTTCTTAACAATTCAAACAACTCCCCTGCATCATTCTAGCCTCCTATCTTCTTTATTGCCAGCTGAAATACTACATATCCATCGGTTTGTGATACTCCCTATTCTACACTGTAGTCTCTTTCAGAAGAACTAATTATTTTATTCACTGATATATCTAGCATGTCTAGAACAGTGTCTGTATTTTATTAACTTTATATATGCTTAATAAATGCTTCTAGAATGGATTTATAAAGAAAAATCCAAAAGCTAAATGTCATCTTTTACATATACACATACATACACACACACACACACACACACACACACACACATGCACGCACACCCATACACACATGCACATGTACATTCTTTGAGAAGAAAATGTACTAGATTATATTGTGAACACATTATTAGTTCTGTAGCCTAAAAAAGATGAAGAATTCTAGTTATGTACAAATATAACCCATTATAAATCTCATTATCTTCTCATTATCAATAAGCTTATTTCTGTAAAGTTGCTAACTGAAAATTCTGTAAAAGTGCTCATTAAAATTTTGATAAAACACACGTTTTGTTAGAATCAGAAAATATACACATAATATGAGAAAGCAATAATTTAGAGTACTTACATTTTGAATACTTAGTTATTAGTACTGTTTTTTTTTTGTCAGAAAATTGACACCAAAAAACTTCATTTATACTGGATCATTTAGATTATTTCAAATTTGATTTGGAGAATTATTATTGAAGGCATCTTTGAGATTATATAGGTTATGTGCCTTTCTGGTTTCAAGGCTTCCTGATGAGATTTTAGTGGGGGCTCAAAAGAGGTAAAGTTTTGTTGTAGAGCGCAGAGCCTCCTCAGGTAGACCTCGACAAGAATGGCTGTGATTCTCAGAACCAATGGCTTGTTCTAGTATGTATAATATTGCAGCTCCTCTGCTCCCCAAACTATTAACTGCACAGTCAAGGCTGAAAGAACCACAAAAGTTAAACAATGTCTGCCTGGAGAGATAAGCATTCTGGATGTGAGTGAGGGTTAAAAGGGGAAGCTTGGAAAGGACAGAAAAAGATGTTGGTCAATGCCGGGTTAAAAAAAAAAAGAGTTCAAGTTGGCTTAAAGGAACATGATTAAACAAATTCAATTACAGAGAAGAGAACAAGATGATAAAAAGAAGTTCAAAACAGCTCCCAAATGCCAACTAATGTGGGTTACAAAGAAAATGTGAAAAGAGAAAAAAAGAGTATGATAAAAAGGCATTAACCCATACAATAGCAAGAAAACATAAAATAAAAGGGGTTATAAATATAAAGAGAGAAATATAGTGACAAGCAGAGTGGGGTACAGTGCAGGAGAGCAATACTTCAAACTTGTGTGTTGGCAACCATGGTATGGCAGTCACAATAATGGTTTCCAAAGATAGCAACATACCAATCCCTAAAACCCAGAAAAACATTGCATTGTATTGTAATAGTTGTAATAGTTCTCAACCTTCCTAATGCTGAGACCTTTTAATACAGTTCCTAATGTCGTGATGACCCAAAACCAGAAATTTATTTTCATTGCTACCTCATAACTGTAACTGTTATGGATTGCAATGTAAATATTTTTGGAGATAGAAGTTTACCAAATGAGTTGAGTTTCCCATAGACTGACAACTACTGTGATAGAGGCTTAGTATCTTAATGCACTGATCTTAAAGGGAGTATGTTCAGGACTATCCAGGTGGGACCGTTCTAATCCAATGGGTCTTTAAAAGAGAGACATTGTCCCGTTGGAATCTTCCAGAGAGATAGAAAGAAATGCACAAAGGCCGGCAGACATGAAGCTCAATGGCTGAGTACACACACACACACACACACACACACACATACACACACACACACACACACACAAACTTTTATTGCTAAATAAACTTGTTCAAAGATAATATTGATAGAACTCAGCCTTCTTTGATTTCCTTTGGATGAGAATTCATCTACAAAGTTTCAACTCCACAGTTCTCATGGGAACAAAAATCTCTTAGTGTGTTTCTTTCAAAATTTGTCACATATTTGACATTATTTTTCCCAAGAAAAACTCTTTGCCTTATCTCTCTCCTCCCACCACTGTGTTCTTTTTCTTCCTTAAACTTGCTGCCTAGACACAAATATCTAAACAGATGATTCTGTTAAAAATATATTTTAGATTCCAAGAGTTAATATTTACATGCAACCATATTGTTGTTCTCTTTAAATATTAAGAGAAGCAGATTGTTTTTCTAATTAATATATAACATTAAGAGTAAAGGATAAAGGTGTGATGTGAAAAATAATTTTAAAGAAAGGTTAGGTTAATAGTTTTATTATTGCTACTTGTATTTACCATCAGGATGATAACTAAATCAGTTGATTTAGATGAACAATTAATTTTTATGAGGTGAAAAAGTTATGAAAATCAGAATTTCTAAGTCAAGATGTCACATTAGATACATGTATCTTCCTTCCTTCTTTCCCAAGAACCATGTACAATCAATCAAAACCATTTTCAGGAAGGACAAAATTGGAAGACTAGGAATTGCAAGAAGATAGAACATTTGATGATGAAGCCACAGAATCCTGAGAGGTTCACTGGGTTTCAAAAGGGAAGATGCAAAGAGATTTCAGTGTTATATCTGATCAACACTAAGATCAGACATGGGCCTGGATCAATTGGAGGACTTGTGAATGAATTACATTCAGAGGAGCTAAGCTTCTCTATGTCCAGCTCGACAATCTGTGCATACAAAGAATCTAGCAGTATTAGCTATTATGTGAAACTAAAACTCTCGACTTGTTAAGTGTGAGGGTTTTAGAGTCTTGATTAAAAGATATGGATATCAGACTGCTGCCAAGAAAATAGGTAGCTCTCTGCAAACTGACAGTAAGGCCCCAGGCACACAGACTCTCTGTCTCTCTGTCTCTGTCTCTGTCTCTGTCTCTGTCTCTGTCTCTCTCTCTCTCTCTCTCTCTCTCTCTCACACACACACACACAAACACACACACACACACACACACACACACACACATGGGGTGGGGGGGCAGTGCAGAAAGAAAAAGAGGGATGGAGAGACAGAGAAAAGGAGAATCCTTGGAGCAACTCTAAATGAGATGTCTTTATTAAATCCCTCAAGTTAGAACCCAATGGACTAGTAGGCAGAAGGAGCCGGCAGAATTAGGTCCTCTAAAACAAATGAGCAAAGCTCATATGCACTCACAGACACTAAAGCAGAAATCACAGGGCTTGCACAGGTCGGCACCAGGTCCTCTGCATGTGTACTGCATATATACCTCTCAGTGAGTAGTTTTATCAGACTCCTGAGTATGTGAACAAGTGGGTTTCTGATTCTTGTGTTTCTCTTGGTTTTCTGTTGTCCCAGCTAGCCCAACTTCAATACTATGATTTTCATTTTATTTCATTATATTTTATCTTGTTATGTTTTGTTGTTATGCCTTAGAAGCGTGTTCTTCCCAATGAGAGACAAAAAGAGAGTGGGCATATCCAAATGAGAAAGGAACTGGGGAGGAACTGGGAGGGGTAGAGGGAGGGAAACCTGGGTTCAGATTATATTCTATGGGAAAACCATCTATAGTTAATAAAAGGAGCAAAACAACAAAATGCAATGCTTCATCAGAAAATCAAACCACTTTTAAAAGCACATTCTTCACATTAGGTGATGATGCCATTTTCATCCATTCAAAAAATATTTTATCTTTAAATTTTCTGTGTATGTGCATGTCTGTGTCTATGTACATGTGAATGTCAATAAATACTTTTCATTCTTAAAAATTATCTAGTTTTGAAGCAACTAGACTGAAAAATAGTGTGAAAAAATCCACAGAGACATTAGACTTCTGTCCTTCAAATGATACATTATTTAGCAGATCTTATTTACCCCACATGGCAGGCAGAACCATTAGGATATTCATCCCCAATTTCATGTTTCCTGGGTGAGGCCTACTCTTCAAAGGTACAGGAGACTTTAGCAGTACGAGAAATCCATCAGGCACTAGAAGGGAAGTGCTATGCTTATGGTTTCTGTGGACATTAACGTTAGAGAGCATATTGATGGGGAGTCCACAGCCTCTGCTAACATCTTCAACAAAAGACTCCCAAGACTGCATGATAATATCAGCGGCTATATGTGCAAATGGACTGAGCTTCAAACTTCATTATATCCATTCTAAATTTGCTATTGATCTCAGCAAGTCACTCAATTCTTTGATTTACCATTTATTTGTATAGAATACATTAAATATAACTAATCCCAAAAACCATATTGGTATACCAAAAAAGATGTTACAAATCAGTGATTGTAGCCCAGTGTCTGGCACTTCATGAAAACCATATTCATGTGACAGACTCTTATCAGAACCATATTCCTTTCATTCTGCCTCCTTATGCTTCTGTGTTGGATTCACTGCCATGCCCTTCTTCTAAGTTAAATTCACCTGGGAACCCCAAATACATGTTATCTCCAAGTTCTGTGCTGCCTTCAATATTGGTATTTGCTTCAGGAAACTCTTCAACTGCCAGCACTAAATAATGTTAAGGGTGCCCTCCTTTAAGAACAAAGGGGAAACAATATGTAAATCAGAAATCTTTATTATACCCATAATAGATGGCTCAGCTGGCCAAGTAGTGCTTGCTGCCAAGCATGAGAATCTGAGTTTGAATCCCATGTAAATATCCAAGCATGGAGTCACACATCTGCAATGCTAGTATTGAGGAATCAACAACAGAATATCTGAACCTCTGGAGCCAGCTAGTCTTATGGAATTGTTGAGTTCAATGTTTCGTGAGAATCTATGTCTCAAAAGTAAGGTAGAGAGAAATGAGGCAAGGCAGACATGCCAACCATTGGCCTCTGCACACACAAGTGTATGTTCATCACACACACACACACACACACACACACACACACACGCACACGCACACGCACACGCACACGCGCGCGCACGCACGCGCACGCACACACACACACACACACACAGAGCATTAACATCTGTCTAATAAAATGAAAAAAATCGAAGCCTACTTTATTTTAAGGTTTCAGAAAGTGAGGGCATACATGAATCAAAGGCCTTCTTTCTTCTGTTATTTTTTTTGATTACAGGATGGTGCAACCCCTATATACCCCTAATATCTTTTCTATTAACTGGTGTTACAAATGCCCTTTTCTCCATCTCTTAGATGTTATACAAGTAGAGTATGTAATTTATACAGCCCTTCTGTCCACAAAATAATCTTACCACTAGTCACTGTGTCTACGTTTGTCACTGGTCTTCTACTCACGTAACTAAATAAAGTATCCTGCTGCTGAAATAATAAAACCATAGCCATGATGCATGACATTGAACCCTTACCATTAAGAAATGAGTAATCAGGCTGTTAGACTCAGCTGTTTTAAATTGTATTATCTAGAGATACTGTCTGTAGACAGAGACCTTTACTATAGATCAATAATCATTGCTTATGAGTAAGTATTGCTTTTCCGGCCCCTTAAACTACAAAAGGACTTGCTGATATCCAGTGAATTACTTGAGGAAAAAAAGTATGTCCTTTTAAAAATAAAGGCAATGATAATTTTATAAAAAATAAGAAAACATCCAGCTATTTTTCTTTTAAAATATGCATTGCTATGAATTATAATTCTAAAAACATGCCCTGTGTGAGTTGAAATGACCTGAAAACAATGGCCCCATCACAGTGCTCATGACAAATTCTATTCTGCATGGCAAACAGACTTTGAACATAAAGGTGAACATAATAGGTATTGAAAAGTTTCAGAGAGAAGTCCCATTTCATTACTATAATTTCTTCCACTCATTGTGTTATTTATACACTAAAATATTCTGCACTTTTCTCTATTTTGCCATTTGGGTTCCCTTGCATTGTTTCTTGCTCACTGTTGCACTTGGCATTGGAAAGGGTAAAGTGTTCCAGAAGCTGGAATCTACCCTTCAAAGATGACAAGAAGGAATCTGCAAACAAATTATGTTCTTGAGAGTGTGGAATTCTATGAACTCACACCAGCTATAAAAATATGTGCCATGAGATTTCACAAATAAAATCCTTTAGCAACAAATGGCAATATTTATATTTTTAAGCCCTTTAAAAGTTGGGTCAGAAATGCCTCCATTTGTTCAATTGTCTGCTATTTAGTGACTTTAAGTCTCCAGAACATGATCTTAAAACCGGAAGTAACACTGAAGTTTTCTCATGAACTTTCCTCCCAAGATAGGGAAGTTTCGTGACACCCCCTGCCCCTCGGGCCACAGTTGATGGGTTTCAAGTTGTGTTTATAACTAAGGTTACTTAATGAGCTGGTTATCTAGTTTCCTGTGGTGACCTTCAGTTTTGCCTTCAGTTAGAGCCAAGCAGCAGGAATCTGGGAGCTGCGATGGAGGACTTTAACAGCAAAAAGAAGAATGTAAGTATATAACAGGGACTGAGCAAATATCCCTACATGTCCAGGCTCTCTGAAGACTCCCTATTCAGCATAGTTTTGCTAAGTAACTTCCTCCATAGGTAAGGCTCAAATACACAAAGGAGGCTCCATCTCCATCTTGACTCAGAAGGAGCAAGACTGTTGTGAATCCTGAATCCTCCAACTCACCCAGACTGAGTCCTGCCCCACAGTGTACAGAGCTTATGGATCTGCTCTTTGGCAGAATGTGGACCACTCAAATGCTACAAGCAGGTATCAGCATTGCCTGGAGCCAACCATGAGATAGATGTGCGACTGGTGTTTCTTAGATAGGAACTTCACTTCCTGTGAAATATTCTTTTGGATTTCTATGCCAATAATTTTGAGGAAATTGGAAGGCAGCCTTAAAGAACAGAATTTTAATTAACATGAAAACTGTTACAGCCATTTTCCTGGTAGTCCCTTCTCACTGAAGAATCATTCCAGATCACATTTACTGGATTACTCCTGTCTCCAAACTCAGCCTGGGAAGTGATTTGACTCTTCCAATTTCACCTAGATGAACCATAGCACCATGCAGAGAGGTGAATAAGCAGGCTGCTTAAGTTCTTGTCACATTTCTGTATATGTTACTTGTACTTCTGATTACTTAGCAAAATGAAATATTTACATAAAAGTTCTGCAATAAAGTGATTAAGTCATAATTAAGATGCATCCATTTAATTTTTTTATATTAAAAAGTTACTGATAGTGGGATAAACTTGGCATGTTTGAAAACTACCATTACTGTGCATCCCAGCAATTTGGGATCCCACTACAAAAGGCCAATTGGCCTATCACTCTTTGAAAGATGATTGGATATTAATAGTTGTTATGGAGGGAGGTTGTCATTTTCTTCAGTGATATAGACATAGATAAACTCTCCTTGCTCCAGTAAATAATCTTACATGCTCAGATAAGAAATGAATCAAACTCAGTGAGTAGGCTATGTACAAAGAGATGATGTGAAAGTTAGGAGGAGGATGGCTGAGGGGAATGGAGGTGTGGAATGAGTAAATTTCAATATATAAATAAATTAAGATTTAGCAAAATAAAAAATTCAAAACCTGCACAAATACAGAAGATATGAGATCTATTTGGGTGCTGTTCGTAAATGAGAAAATCAATGTGATTTTCAAATGTAATATTCTGTAGCCCTGTTCTCCTCTGGGACTTTATAAAATTCAATATTAAGGTTAATTTTCAGTCAAATTAAAACCAAACTTGTGTATGTGCTGAAATGTGTGAACCTAGATTGAGTTTCTAAGACTTCTCTCCTGCTGTAGAGAAAACAAGAAGAAAAAGATTTCCCTTCCTAGATTTTCAGCTGGGCGTGGTTCCTGAATTTGTAATTACACTGACTTCCCCATGAGTCACTCTTGTTCCTAATATATGCCAGACTTTCCTCTCTTGGATGCTTGAAGAGAAACTTCTATGCAATAATGGAACACTGGATAGTGATGAAGAAACCATCAAGAGTGGCAAGCTCAAACAGACACAAGGCAGCCTGGCATTTTTGAGGACAGATCCTTTGGTGTGCATGTATGGGAAGGACCTGAGGGACTGGTAAAACATGTGTCCCTGGGCCATTCCTTAAGAGTTGTGGGTTCATTTGGGGGTTTGATGGGGCCTGTGATTCAACATGTGTTGCAGATGCTGCTGCTTCCTGGACCAATCATATTTACAACAGCATTGACCTGTGAGCCTTAACACTACTGACTTTTCTTTTTCTTTTTCTTTTCTTTTTTTTTTTTTTGAGACAGGGTTTCTCTGTATAGTCCTGGCTGTCCTGGAACTCACTCTGTAGACCAGGCTGGCCTCGAACTCAGAAATCTGCCTGCCTCTGCCTCCCAAGTGCTGGGATTAAAGGCATGGACCACCACCGCCCAGCCACTACTGACTTTTGCACTCATTATAGTAACATTAATTCAGTAGCATCCTATTACTCCCAACTCTAGCTGTTCCAAGCGTCACCCTGTAAAATGCTTCCACACATGCTCCAATGCCCTCTGGGAACCAAACTGGTTTCGCTGAGAGCTGCTGGTTCAGTGGCTTAGAGTATCGACTCCAAAAAGGAGGGAGGGTAATCTAAAGAAGAATGTATTCTAACCATTATGCTACCATTGTTGTTCTGCATAGCAAGATACCTTCTGTTAAAGAAAGGGTGTTATTGTTATTGTTCATTTCCCATAGAGCTATTAGAAACACAGCTTAAATGGGATATATTTGATCATGTGGCATGGACTCTGGATGCCAGACTTTTCCCCCTTGGATGTTTGCGAAGAAACTTCATATTTTCTGTATTTGTGCAGGTTTTAAATTTTTTATTGTTGACCACTTCACTTATTTATATACTGAAATTTCCCCTATTATCTCCTTCCTACTTTCATATCTTCTTTTTGTATGTGGCCCACTCAATGGGTTTTATTCATTTCTTATCTGAGTGTGGGTGACTTTCCCTTTTGGGATGCTTGGATTTCCCAAACCAGCATCCGATGAGAATTTGTGAATGTTGAGTCAAAAACAGCCCTTTAATGACTCTACCTTCTAGATTTTGTGGCCATAGACAAGTAATTTTCTAGCTATTGGTTAAAAGTAAAACAAAACGAAACTTGAGTATGTCCCCAGGATTTAGAATTTCCATCAGGGGCAATAAGATAAACTCAGTATGTACTTCTGTTATCACAAATTCTAAAACCTAGCTTCATGCCTACAATGTAGAACATGTGATTATCCTGAAACTTTTGCTTTTAAGAGATATATTTTTCTAGTTGTCTGTAAAACTATGCGATATGCCAAATTTTCAAATCTCTTTTATCATAACCACACTAGATGATAAGAATCATCTGTTATTCAAAGAACAAAAGCCAAGGAATCAAGGAGCCAAAAATCCATGAAACTTTGCAAAAAATAAAAAACTGGCCAAAAGGTTAAGGCAACTTTCATTCCAAATCTTATCAATAGCCTCCCATAAGGAGCGCCCATGTTAGTTTGACATTTTGCCACCAGGGGGAGCACACACCGTTCTCACACAGGCCCAGAGCGCTTATCTGATGGGAATTATAGAGACCAGCTGACTAGAGTTGAATAAATCTTTTAGTTACTTCCTAACAGGATAAAAATATCTGTTGGCATAAATTCAGGAGCAAAGGCTGTACAAATCACTTCTGTATACAAAGTTCTTTTAAGTTTTTTATTCCAAACACTGCAGCAACACTATTTTTGATCCTGGAAGACGACAGATGACAAAGTTAAGTGTCTTGGTGTTCTGTCTTCCTGTTGTAAGATGAAACAAGTAAAAATTGTTGTGTAAGCTAAAGGTCTGAAATTTGGACAGCACAAAACTATATTACCAGTGTCCAACAGGTTTTTGTTGCAAGGAAGAGGACAGACAAGTGTGACTTGACGGAATAGAAAGAAGTATTCATTTAGTTTCTTCAAACAAAATACTAAATAATGACAAGGAAGATGAAAACAATGGTAATGACAATAATGGTTGATGAAATGTTGGAATCAGTTGAAGTAGTTATGGCAATAATGAAGATGGTGATGAGGATGGAGAGTTGGCTTAATCAATCTCTCCCATGATAAAATAGATAATAGGCTATATTATTTGCAATAGTAGCTAATAAAAATTCTCACCTTCACTGTTAAAACTATAGAGATTGTCTTCATTTAATTCTAAAGATGTATTTTAAATGTTACAATTGGGCTCAAAAGCCTTTCAATGCTTATCATGGCAAAGATAAGTAAAGAGGTAGATATGCTTATTTCACAGAAAATGCTTTTAGCTTCACACACACCTCCAAAGAGCTATATTGATGAAAGCTGCTTCTACATTTGATGAGTTTTGTTCCATTTTCATTGACATCTGGAAAAATAAGCCAGGAATACATGTCCTGTGTGGATTGTTTCATGCCATACACTAGGGTATTTTTATTTTCACTCACTATGTATAATTATTTCTATAATTGAGACCTTCTCACAGTCAACAACCTAGCATTTCCATGGTAGACCTGAAAAAGTGGCTGCTTAGGATATGCCCAGGATATGTACTATCCACAAAATATGGAATCTGTATTTGTTAAACTATCAAACCACAGGAGTCACTGAGATCTCACCCAAACAAG
Source organism: Apodemus agrarius (assembly GCA_964023405.1). Lineage (NCBI taxonomy): Eukaryota > Metazoa > Chordata > Mammalia > Rodentia > Muridae > Apodemus > Apodemus agrarius. The sequence goes on from OZ030010.1 coordinate 23,610,856, forward strand.
TCAAAATACAAAAGAAACCATCACCAATAAAAACCCCAAAAGAAAATTCAACTATACTGAATGTCAAAACCAGTAAAACCAAAGCAGGTTATGCTGACATCATATTTCCCTTCGGTTCACTGGCTAGAAATATACCCGAGTGGAGGGCTGTCTACAGAACCTTCAGTCACATTACTACCAATGATAATTATGCTGGTGTCCAGATATGTAAACTCAATGTTGTTTATTAGCTATCATGGTTTCTTTTGGCAAACATCACTCAGAGCCTTTAGCCCAAGTCTCTTCTACATAAATGGCATGAATCAGAATGGCATTCACTAGAACATTCCAAAATCAATAAGGCATGTCATTTTAAGAGCCCTTTTGCAAGCTATCTTTAGATCAGCCAATGAAGTTCTAAGGAGCAGGAATGGGAGTCCCACAAGGAAGCATCAGGCTTCACAGTTCCCTGTGGAGGAAAAATTCTGAAAACTCTCATGGGGATGGTATTCTTGATCTAAAGTGAATTAAAAGGCCAAAGACTGGCTTGGTAAGGGCAAGGGCTCCACAGGCAATGGCATTTGCCATGCAAGCCTGGCAACTTGACTTCCATCCTCATGACCCTCCCCCACCCCAGTCAAAGCAGAGAATCGGCCCCCAAATGTTGTCCTCTGACATGCATAACTGAATGCATGCAACACGCACAAGAATATATAATTTAAAAACAACAACAAAAACTGAGGATCCCAAAGAGGAGCAATTGTGGGATTGCAATCTCTGCACACCAGCTGAGGAGAAACACAAACCTTACAAAGAGTAATAGCTATTACCCAGGTTTTAGTTTGAGTCTTGACATATGCTACTTGCCATAAGTAGCTTTCTTGTTGGGATACGGATTATTGATCCAGACACTGAATTTTACACACACATTTTCAATCACAGTATTAATAGGGAAAGTGGTTCATTTCATAATGCTCTGCCTATTTTTAAAATGGCGTCAAGCATCACTTAACTCTTATTTCACTTTGGGTATAAAATGCAGTTGGTTTTTGGCCTATGAAGCAGTAGGCTAAGGAGTGAGGACAAGTCAGAAATGTGAGAATGATAAAATGATGCAACTAAAAAAGGAGATAGAGTTGGGGCCTGAGAATGAAAAAAGGGTTCTTTCCACTTGCTTTTGAGCATAGACTAGAAAAGCTATTAAAACATAAACCATAGACACATAGTTATCTTATATCACAGCTCAGAATGGGACTAAGAGTAAGTATAAAGAGATATTGGAAATTTAATGATTAGAAAAATGCAAAAATGGCTCAATATCAAAATTTATTTTAAAGGATAAAAATCACTAAGAACAATGAGATGCATAAAATTATGCAAATGAATTCTAAATTTCAGCTGCAGACAAGATTAGGAGTCCAAGTTCTACCTACTACCAACAACCTGATGTGTCTCTACTTCTCATATATGCAGCCAAAATGTATGGATATGAATAGACCTTTTTCCACTAAAGAGGAGACATGGCTGTGGGCAGTGTTTAATTACTAGATTGCTTGTCTAACATGGAGAACATCATGGGTTTTGCCCCCAGCACCACATAAATCAGGCATGTGCCAACATGGCTGTCATCTCAGTACTCAGAATTTCAAGGCCATTTTGGGCTACAAAATGAGTAAACTAGCCTGGGTTAAATGATACTTTGTCAAAAAAAATTGAAATACAAAAGAATATTGTAGCTGGGTGGTAGTGATGGTGATGTGGCTACATGTCTTTAATCACAGCACTTAAGTGGCAGATGCAGGAGGATCTCTGTGCGTTTGAGGCCAGCCTGGTCTATAGACAGAACAAGTTCCAGGAGAGCCAGTACTACACACAGAAACCCTGTCTTGAAAAACTGAGAAAGAGTGAAGAGAGTGAAGGTGAGAGAGAGAGAGAGAGAGAGAGAGAGAGAGAGAGAGAGAGAACAAGACATTTCCACAAATCATTTTGCAATGATTGTGATAGCCAATATTGGAGAAAAAAACATGAGTTTTTATTAGATATTTCCTTTATTTGCATTTCAAATGGAATCCCCTTTCCTGGTTTCCCCTCCCAAAATCCCCTATCATATCCTCCCTCCCCCTGCTCACTAACCTACACACTCCTGCCTTCCCTGTTCTGACATTCTCCTACATTGGGGCATCAAGCCTTTACAGGATCAAGGGCCTCTCCTCTCTTTGATACCTGACAAGGCCATCATCTGCTACACATGCCATGGGTCCCTCCATGTGTACTCTTTGGTTGGTGGTTTAGTCTCTGGGATCCCTGGGGTTACTGGGTGTTTCAAATTGTTGTTCCTCCTATGTGGCTGCAAACTCCTTCAGCTCCTTGGGTCCTTTCTCTAGCTCCCCCATTAGGGACCCTGTGCTAAGTCCAATGGTTGGCTGAGAGCATCCACCTCTGTATTTGTTAGGCACTGGCAAAGTCTCTCAGGAGACAGGTATATCAGGCTCCTGTGAGCAAGCGCTTGTTGACATCCACAATAGTGTCTGCATTTGGTAACTGTATATGGGATGGATTCCCAGGTGGGGCAGTCTCTGGATAGTCTTTCCTTCAGTCTCTGCTCTACACTTTGTCTCTGTATCTCCTCCCATGAGTATTTTGTTCCTCCTTCTAAGAAGGACCAGAAAAGTAATTCTTTCCATCACATAATAATTAAAACACCAAATCCACCAAGCAAAGAAAGAATATTAAAAGCAGTAAAGGGAAAAGGTCAAGTAACATATAAAGGCAGACCTATCAGAATTACACCAGACTTCTCACCAGAGACTATGAAAACTAGAAGATCCTGGGCAGACATCATACAGACCCTAAAAGAACACAAGTTCGAGCCCAGGCTACTATACCCAGCAAAACTCTCAGTTACCATACATGGAGAAACCAAGATATTCCATGACAAAACCAAATTTACACAATATCTTTCCACAAATCCAGCCCTAAAAAGGATAATAGATGGAAAACACCAACACAAGGAGGGAAACTACACCCTAGAAAAAGCAAGAAAATAATCTTCTTTCAACAAACCCAAAAGAAGATAACCACACAAACATAAAAATAATATCAAAAATACCAGGAAGCAATAATCACTTTTCCTTAGTATCTTTTAACATCAATGGTCTCAATTCCCCAATAAAAAGACATAGACTAACAGACTGGATATGTAAACAGGACCCAGCATTTTGCTGCATACAGGAAACGCACCTCAGTGTCAAAGACAGACACTACCTCAGAATAAAGGGCTGGAAAACAATTTCCAAGTAAATGGTTCCATGAGTTTTAGTAATGAGATAATTCATTATTTTTCTTCAGATAAATTGCCAGAAGAAACATTTTTCTGGTGCAGCATCACAGACATATGCACAAGGATGCCGAAGGGTCAATGGGTACTAAGAAACCCAGAGCTTGGGAAAAGGCCAGCTAGGTAGTTAGAGGGCAGGTGAGTAGCTCATCTTGCGGGATGGTAAAAGGTGAATCCTGACTTGATGTGACGCCTAAGGCCTGGGAGGGTTTGCCACGCCCAGATCCACTGACCATAATAGGAACCTTGGAGCCCTGCAGACATGAGGTGTCACATGTTAATACTCAGGTTTGGCCACAGGGCCCTTTTAAATAGCACACAAACCAAGTTTGTGATTCTGAAGAGAAAAATAACAGGCAGATGGGGACCAAAAGAGCAAACAAGGAAATAAAATAGACTCTGCTGGACCCTTTTCTAGCAATCTTGAAAGACACTTAAGGATTCACAAAATGTGAGCATGTCATCTAAGGATGGAAAAATCAATAGGAGGAAGCACAAAGAAAAAGAAAATCTATAAATAGCAATAAAGAAAAAATAGACATGAGTGGTGATGGGAACTGAGGATAATAATCTGCTGGCAGAGGAATACATAGCCATTCAAAACCAATGAAGGTGTTTTTTCAGGTAGAATGAGGTGAACAGTTGCCGTGTGGGACTGTAAGTAGGTAACAAGCAAAATAAGGCCCTGGATGAAGTCGACTGGCTTGCACCAGCAGCTTTCTTGCAGGCATGGATAACTAAAAGAAAAACACTTGGGGAAAACATTTGGCTAAAAAGAATGAAAAACAATCTGAAGGAATAGGCTAGAGTCTGATGAGCATGCTCTGAAGAAACCAGCCTGCAGGTGAATGGGGTGGGGGGGGGAGAGATATCAACAAAGGGTAAGGCACTAAAACCAGCTAGACCTCCAGAAATACCCTGAAGCTCAATATTTACCTGGGCCCCACCCTGCACAAATAAGGCTGGCCTTTCTGGAGCTTGGGTTGGAGAATTAGGTCACTTATAATCTCACATGATTTCAATGTGTAACTGGGTCTCACATAACCCTCTGTTTTGTATATCCAGAAGGAAATCTTAAAATCACACATCAGTAGAATAGTAGGCCCAGGCCGCTGCTTGTATATGAAGAGTCTCCAATCACTGCAGCTAGTAATTCCCTTATTTGACCTTGGCAGATAAATGACTCATTTTCCACCTTGCTTAAAAAGCTTTAAAATGCAGAAAGAAAATACTTTCTTAACTAGGAAAGAAGGGGGGAATATGTTTATGCGATTTGTAAAGAACCAAGTATTTTAAACATTCGAAACCATCTTTAAATAGAAACCCAATGTACCATGCTTTTCGCGCTCACTGCAATTCACACAGGCACGAGAATTAGTGACAATAGAAGCTGTAACAGTTTGGATGTGAAATGTCACCTTGAACACTTGGTCCACACCTAGTAGACTTGTTTAGGGAGGATGCAGGACATCTGGGGCCTGGGGAGTCTATCTGGTCAAAGTAGGTCACTAAGAAGGGCCTTGAAGGCTGTATTAGTGATGCAAAGAGCCTTGACCAGATGCTCCCACTGCCTGTGAACTACTTTGCCACCATATCTTTCCAGCCAAGATAAAATGAAATCCCTATAAAATCATGATCTGAAATATATCTTTCCTCTAATAAGTTGTTCTGTCAGGTAATGTACCATGGTGACAAAGAATGACACCAAAACGAAGAGGGCCTTGCTTAGATGGGAACACATACACAGATTCTTTTTCTGTTTCCATCTAGTATCAAGATCAGTGACAATCAACTGGAAGCAATTTTGTTCTCTCAAAGGACATTTGACAATATCTCAGACATTTTCTATTGTTATAAATGGGTGTTTGGACTGGCGCCTAATGGGTAGAATCCAGGGACATATTAAATAAACATCTTATAATACATTGACTATGCTTCAAAACAAATAATTATCTAGCTCAAATGTTAATGGTACCTTGGATGATAAAGCCTGCTCTAGATAATATGCTTAATGTTTTTGCAGATAATAATAAATATTCCCTGCCTTTCAATTGGAACATGAATAAAATAAGCTTCTCTGTGTGCAATTTATATTCTGAGTTCAGGAAAAATGAAAATGCCTATCGCTGAAAACAAAATTGCTAAGAACATTTACTTGTGAGTTTACAAAAACTAAAAATTGAGGACTTCAGTATTAAAATCTTGGGCTGCCAATATATGGCAATAAAAATTGCATTTGAAATTAAATTAAATTATTGAAACTGAGCTCATCTCATATAAATGGAGAATTCTTTAAACCATGTCTAAATATGGCACTTTTTCATCAATATTTAATAAATAATGTTAAAGTAAAATAGCCATTTGAATAATATATCTTAAAATTTCTTAATCATATATTTGTAGAAAAAATACACCTGCTTTGCAAATTATCCAATTATATTCATTGCTTCCGAGCCACTTAAATTTTCATGTTTTATGGAAATCAAATTACAGTTGGGATATTAAGATGTTTTTCAAAGCTGTCAAGCACATATATGCAAGGAATAATAGGACTCTCAATATGGCAACATGGGTGAGTTAGAGGTCCCCCAAGAGTCTTATCTAGTTTAGAAAGGCAAAGAAAACGAATCATCTAACCACTTGATCTGTGATGAGCCATGTTAAATAGAGAGCAATTTTAAAGAGATATTTACACATTATTGATACTATTAATTTCAAGCCAGGCAACAGTTAAATATGAGTCCAGGTTCTAAAACATGCAATTTAGACAATTATTTTCTATGTTTCTGATAGTTATCAGTGGTTAGGGACCTAAGAGTAGGAAGAAGCAAGCTACTGACCAAGAAACTTGGCTGCAGATTCTGATCAAATAATCAACAACAACACACCATTATTCCTAGGCCTCTTCCCAAACTAAATAACTCAAAGTTTTTAGAAATAAGCCTGATCTTTGGCCCAGTACTATATGACACATTGCAGGTGGGATACCTTGGGGCCTTTTCTGAAATTTGGATTCAGATTGAGCAGTTCTGGGAGTAGCCTGCACTCTCCATTACTGAATGTCAGCAGTGGTGACCATATTCACTATTCAGTGACCATACCTCATTATTCAAAGGCCATACTTTGAATAGTGAGGTATGAAAATGGATGATTCAGGCATGCAGTTAGCAATGAGAAATAGCAGTGTCTGAGCACCTATTTGGGGGTTACAGGATGCATGAGCATAGAAACAAAATAGAAAATGTTCTCAAAGAAGATATTACACAACACTAAACATTAGCATGCAGTGCCCATATCTTTGGTTAACTTACACAAGAAAATGAAAAGGTCAGGTTGTTCTAATAAGAATAAATTTTAGCCTGGCTATACTTTTAGAAGCACAGGCATCAATTGATCTTCAGTTTGCTCTTTTATCAGTGAGGATAACACAGCCTGGCCTTAGTCTTTACTGTTTCCTTCTCTGTAACATTCTTTCAATAGTGCTCTATAAGGCTGGCTCCTTCTTTCTTGTCATTTGGATCTTTTCCTGTGTTACCACTCACAACACCCACCTTCCACTTCCATTTCCTTAGCTTGGGATTTTTCATTTTATCATGACTTAATTTATTGATAATGGTGATTGACTACTGAGCTCATAAAAACCTAGCCTGACTCTCAGGAGAGAAATCAGAAAGGATGAGTTCTAGCAAATTATTGTAATAAAAATTGTACTGGCTGACATTTAGGAGACTCTACATTCTGAGACTAATCTCACACCAATTATCTCATTTTCTACCCTAGGTAAAATTAATAAAGCACAGTGGAAAATGTCCCCATTCTTAAGACAGAAAACAATGAGTTTTTAAGGTACAAAATTAATACAAGTAAAATAGAAGGCATATCTCTGGGTCCGAAGTCTAATGTCTCTCAAGTTCTTCTAATAGCTTTCTTTGTTTTTACATTGTACTCTTAGAAACCAAAAAACAAATCCCTAGAATAGATATATATTTGACGTGGATATTCTGAGAGAAAGTTTAACACATCACAATCTACAATGGGAAAATAAAGGTCTACAAGATTTTGGTGTGTTTGTTTCAGTTGTATTCCTAAGTTTCCCTCTGTGGATTTTTAGGGTAGGTCCTTTTTCATTATACAGATAGGCAGCACAGTGAACATCCTTAAGAAGACACAGCCAAAGTTAGGAATTAATCAATTTATATCATGTGTGGTTGATAAAGAGAATTTTTTATTATAGGGAAATAAATTAACTTTTTATTAATTCTAAGAATTATCAATCTTAATCTAGGAAATTGTTTAATAATGATTACAAATGTACTGAGTTAAAATTAAAAGTAGTATATTGGAAGAAAAAGAAATAAACCAGATACAAGTGGTACTAATTATCCATGGTTATTGATTATCTGGTCTTCTGCCTAGAAAACTCGGCACTCCTGACCAAAAGACTCAAAGTAATACTGTCAGTGAAGAAGCAGAATTCAAACACCGCATATTAAATTTGCTAAGAAAGCAATCTGAACAGCAATCCCATTCACGATATCATTTAAAAATTAAATACTTGGGAATGAAATAATGACTTCATAGTAAAAACTACAGGACAATGAAGGAGAAAACTAAAGGTACTAGACATTTGAAAGATCTCCACTTTCAAGGACTGGCAGTTAATATGGTGATGGTGATTATATTACCCAAAAGAATTAACATCTTGAATAATGCACTTTCCATCCAAATTCTAGTGAAATTCCTCACAGGGCTTGAAAAATTAATCCTTAAAGTCATGTAAAAACACAGACTCTGAATAATCAAAGGAATCTTGCACAAAGAAGCAAAAAAAATGCTGGAGGTATCACAATATCACATTATACTACAGAGACATAGTTTAACATAGCATAGTATTTTCACAAAACAGACACATAAGCTGAAAGAATCGAACACAGTACTCAGAAACACAGTCACACAGCTCCAGCCAACTGATTTTTGGCAAATTCTAAAGACATACAAAAGATAAAATGTGTCTTTTGCAAGACTTCAGCCAGTGCTGGGAAAGCTAGATATCCACATGCTGAAGAATGAAACTAAATCCTTCTCCCTCTGCACAAAGTCATCTCCATTGGAGATGGAGCACAATGAGGGTGAAAAGAAGGATTATAGAGAAAGAAGGGGGATCAGGGAAAATGATGTAATAATATACTTTTTACCAGCAAATAAAATATTTTACATAGAAAATGTGACGTATATCCACAGTGGATTTATCTTCAGCATGAAAAATGAAGTTATGCTATGTTTAGAAAAATGGGGTAGAACCAGGAAATGAAAATAGCCTAGATGGATAAATGGATAATAACAATATTGGAACATTTATACAACAAAATATCAAACGGCTGTTAAGAAAAATAAAATTATGAAAGTTTCAGGTTTATGGATGACGCTAGAATCAATCATTTTGAGTGATATAATACAGACCCAACATATTAGCTTTCAATCATTAGATAAGTGTGTTTTATTTGCAACACTCACAAAGGTCAGGCAATCAATATGGGGCAATGGGGAGACAAGGCTTTTAAGGGATAGGAGAGAGAACCCTGGGATATAAAGACAAAAAGAGGAAATAGTGGAATAAGAAAGTTAAGTGAGGTGGAGGATTTGGGCACATGGTAAAGGAGGAATAAATAATAAAGACCTTGCAAAAAAACAGTAATGCAGAAGCTTCCTAAATTATAGAACATACATATATAATAGGACTTTAAATGTAGATATCCCTATAATAGGAAAACAATGCCCTTACTAAAAACAACAGCCTATCAAAAATTCCAAAGTTGGGAATTGGTTACCTCTTTTGGAGTTGTATGCCAGTTAGGTCACATAGAACTCCTAAATACATCAATCTATTGCCACTAACCACTCTTGGCTACTTACCAGAATTTGATGGCAAGACCTAATTTCAGATAGTATCAAATACTTGATTCATAGAAAATATTTCATGGAAAAATCAAACTGGCTTTGACCTGTGAGCTTCATCTTTATTAGCTAGATTTCACAGTGCTGGAAGGTACTATGCATATTATGGGAGATAAAAAAAATCACCAATCGTACTCAGTTGTGAACCCTGCAAACTATATTATAATGACCTGCCTATCAGGACCTGTACACTGGTGCAGCCTTGGCATGTATGTTATTTTATATTATATAATTTCTATTTAAAATTTTTTGCCTTCATCAAAGACATTTCTTTGTATAGTGGGCAGTGGCTAATGCAGAAACTCACAACTCATCAAAATGCAGAGTAGACTTGTCAGGAGTACTCAGCCACAGATGACACATCTCTATCACACCTCCCAAGGCATGGAGATCATTGAGGAAAAGGAGTCGAAATGATGTAAGGACCAGAGATCAGGGAGGACTGTAGATATACAGCATCTTCTGGACATAACAAGACCATTGTACTGATGAACTCAGCTGCTGTTGTAGTTGCCTTCAAAAGTTCAACCCTGTCAATATTCTTGCAAGGAAGAAGAAAGGTTCATAAGCCCCCACACATAACCAAGATGCCATTGATATATGATGGCATTTATGGAAGGAGGAGATGATTTACTTTAAGGGTATAACCCTGGTAGATGGAACACACTCCACTGGTTGTGCCATACACCTGTGAGCACAGATTGTACTTAGTGAGCTATTTAAAACAAAAGGAGAAGATGGGAATGTAGGGCGGATCTTAGAAGAATTAAAGGAAGTGATAGCAGAGGAGTATGATCAAAATATATTTTATGTGATTTTCAAAGAATTAGCATATGCTATTAAAATTCTATGATACTTTTATACATTTATATAATGCATTCTACTTATTTCCCTGACCCTCTCTTATCTCCCTTCCACTCCTATCATCCCCAACCTCTTCCCTACAAATATGTTCCCCATATTAATGACTTTCTGTTGTTCTGTTTAATGTTACACTGAGGTTGACCCTAGCTATCTGTGTGACCATTGGCTTGGAACTATTGATTATAGCCTGGTGGCTCACCAGCAACTACAGGATGCACAGGACACCTCCCCCTCTCTGAGAATCTGTTAGTTGGCAATAGTTAAACAGTACACAATAGGGCCTCATGAATACCTCCTCTAAACACAGATGACAGTTGACTAGGCCAGTCCTGTGTAGGTCCAGTGCCAGGAGGCACAATTATGTGAGCTCATGATTGCTATGACCACATGTTACTTGGAAGATGGCATGCCACCGCCTTTCTCTCTATCTTCATACTCTTAAATTCCTTCTGTCTCTTCTTTTTAAACTATGCCTCAGATTTAATGGCTAGACAAAGCTAGTCCTAAAAGCTCCCTAAACAAAATCTCCAATTCCAAGTGAGAAATAACACCATAGATGTTATTGCTTAGGAAGCCACAGAGGTCCCCCAAACCAATTCAGACTCTTGAGATTATTCTGTGTTGTTAAGCAGAATTACTTGACCTGACTGTTACTGAAGACTCCACATATTGGATGTAATAGTTTTAAGTCCCATATTAAGCTGTGAATATAGCTCAGTGGTAGAGTGTTTGTTTAATAGGTTTAGGGTCTTGAGTCCAATTCCCAGCACCATAAAAATACTAAACAAAGTATGGATTCATCATTCATAAGACAATAAAAAGTCCTTAACTGTAAGTATAAAATTAACCAACATTCAAATTTAGTGTCTAACATTGTAACTTTTTCTTCTTACTTTTTCTATTCCTTGAAGAAATAAAAATATAATGAATGGGAAAAAGACAGCATCTTTCAAGTAGTTATTCAAAATTCCCTGTGATCTAAGCAAGTATCCATCTGTGGTTAATACAGCAACATCTCACTGATCTAAAAAACAGACTTCCAAAACTTTCAACTTTCTAAAATCAGAAGAAAAAAAAGACATCTGAATAACAATCAGAATGGCAGCAAAACTTTGGGTTGGATACTTTAAGCAAAAGGAATAAGCAGAACCTCGGGCCCAACAAATATCAAGAAGTTCAGGATGGCCATATCTAAGCAACTGCATAGGGCAACTGTCTACAAAACTGGCAACTGAAGTATCTGCCACAATGTTCTGACCATGGCCATGAGCTGTATATAAAAACCTTATTCTCTACAAGAGGGAGTTGTATGCTGATAAGTTGCTTTAACAGTGGTTCTCTATAGAAAAGATACAGTTGGGAACATTTGTCAATTTTCATGACATTTTATGGCAGATTTCAAGGCACCCATATAAGACATGGACCATGTACCTTTGAAGAGATTTGCACAATTGGTTTTCCAGGCAGTGCAAGCTGAAATGAGGAAAACATTAGTTGCTACAGGAAACACAAGGCAGGCCTGAGGCCCAGGAGGAGAAATAAATTTCCCTTATAAAACATTTTGTTCCAAGTATTAGCAAAGACAGAAGGTAGCTGTTGCTATGTGCTAAAATAAGATATTAATTCCAGTGGCAAAATCATCTTGGATAATCAAAAACTGAGTACATAACTATTTCTCTTGTCATTTTTTTCCAAAAATAATTATATGAGTGATTTCACTATTAATGGCTACATGCAATAGATAGATAGATAGATAGATAGATAGATAGATAGATAGATAGATAATTTGTTTTTAAAAGGGATGGCATGGCAAAGTAAAAATATTTCCTTTCTCCTACCCTCATGATTTAGCCTATGACTCACTCTGTAGGAGTGTTTTCATCCCAGAAAACTGGAATCCTTATTCTTCATAGTAAAAGCATAAGACTTCACTAGGGATTCTATTGCTTTCCATAGAAAGGAATGTAAATGTAGAAATGTAATCTGTTCAGGTCATCACAGTACAGGCTGAGAAACCCTAACCCAAACAGAAGCTCTCATTTTCCAGAGAGCCAAACAACCCTATTAAAAATGGGGTACAGAGCTAAACAAAGAATTTTCACCTGAAGAACTTTGGATGGCTGAGAAGCACCTTAAGAAATGTTCAGCATCATTAGTCATTAGAGAAATGCAAATCAAAACATCGCGGAAACTCCACCTCACGCCAGTCAGAATGGCTAAGATTAAAAACTCAGGAGACAGCAGGTGTTGGCAAGGATGTGGAGAAAGAGGAACATTCCTCCACTGATGTTGGGAATGCAAAATGGTACAACCACTCTGGAAATCAATATGGCAGTTCCTCAGGAAACTGGGCATGACACTTCCGAAGGACCCTACTATACCACTCCTAGGCATATACCCAGAGGATTCCCGGCATGCAAAAAGGACACATGCTCCACTATGTTCATAGCAGCCTTATTTATGATAGCCAGAAGCTGGAAAGAACCCAGATGTCCCTCAAAGGAGGAATGGATATTTATACAATGGAATACTACTCAGCAATTAAAAACAATGAATTCATGAAATTCTTAGGCAAATGGTTGGAATTGGAAAATATCATCCTAAGTGAGGTGACTCATTCACAAAAGAACACATGGAGTGCAGTCACTGATAAGTGGATATTAGCCCAGAAGCTCTGAATACCCAAGACACAACCCACATATCAAATCATTCCCAAGGAGAAGGAAGGAGAGGGCCCTGGTCCTGGAAAGGCTTGATGCAGAATTCCCTGGATTCTCTGTCCAGGGAATTGCCAGGACAGAGAAGTGGGAGGGGGTTGATTGGGGAACTGGTGGAGGGAAGAGGGCTTATGGGATTTATGGGGAGGGCGGAACCGGGAAAGGGAAAATCATTTGGAATATAAACAAAGAATATAGAAAATAATTTAAAAAAAGGAAAAAAAAAACCTAATTCTGACCTAGTACTTGATGTTGTGACTATAACATAGCATATTTATAAATAAGTTCTAAACTAAATTCCAAGATAAGATACATTACTTCAAATTATCTAAAGCTTATATAATGTCTATTGTCCTTATTACATTTGTTTGATATAAGGTTATCATTTTAAAAGATATCTCAGAGCCAATTTGGAGATGTTTAGTTTTAAGACTAAACATAATTTTAAGACTATATTTTCTGACTATATACCTTTTCAGCCAATTTGGAGATGTTTAGTTTTAAGACTAAATATAGTTTTAAGACTATATTTTCTGACTATATACCTTTTCAGTACAAACACATGCAGTGATCTACTAAATTTAAAATAGTCAAGGGAGTCTAAAACTTTATTAGCATATACTACTTTAGCCCACTAAACACACACACACACACACACACACACACACACACACACACAATCATTACAATAAACTGGCACTGCTACAATGGACTTGGAAGATGGCTTCATTGCTAATGTGGTCACTGTGCAGACATAAGGACGTGAGTTTGATTCCCTGCACCTACAGAAAAGCATACGCACCAGGTGCTGTAGTAAGAATCTGGAAGCAATGCTGAGGAACTGAGACAAGCAGATGCCTGGAGTTATCTGAATTTCCAAGCCCTAGACTCAGTGAGAGACTGTGTCTCTCAAAAAAAATTTTTTTTGAGAGAGAATGAGCAGAGAATGAGGAATATACCCAGCATTGATGCCTGGTCTCCACAGACACACACCACATACAGATTCACAAACAAAAAATGAAGAGAAGAGAAGAGAAGAGAAGAGAAGAGAAGAGAAGAGAAGAGAAGAGAAGAGAAGAGAAGAGAAGAGAAGAGAAGAGAAAATGAAAAATACTATGGGATATCCTTGCCTATAGCAATATGCATAGGAAACCCCATTTGGCTGAAGCTTCTGTCAGTACAGTGTCAGGATGCAAAGCTATAGATATGTCTGTAGACATGAGCCATCCATGGTATTTGGATACAGCATTATATGGTTAGCCTTTCATCACCTGCCTCACAAAGAGGGAAGGATAATAACTTCCTGGAAAGCTAATAGCTTTGCAGTTCCTGGAAATCTGAGATAGGAGCAGCAGGGATGGTGTGTACACATTACCCAAGCTATGACAAAGCATAGAAACAATAAAGCAGTCATGTACAATACATGCATATAAGTGGATAGGTGCATGACATACAGTACTCATAATACAAAAATATTCTGTAAAGATATGACCCATGGTTCATAATATTATGTTGTAGATAATCCATTATAAAAACCAACAGTTCTCAACCTCTGAGTTGCCACAACTTTGGGAGTTGAGTGACCTTTTCACAGGGATCACATATCAAATATCCTCCATATTAGATATTTATTTACATTATGATTCATAGCAGTAGCAAACTTACAGCTATTAAATAGCAACAAAAATAATTTTATGATTGGGGTCACCAAAGCATAAGAGATTGCATTAAAGGGTTGCAGCATTAGGAAGATTGAGAACCAATGATATAGAGCATAGACCATGCAGGTTACAGTGTGTACTTTCACTGCTCACACTTAATTTCATTACTGTCTTAAGCCGTGTGAAAATACTGCAGAAAAATCCCTTCCTGGAATAATAGCAGTCCTTCAGAACCCCAAATTTGTCTAAATTCAAAGACACCTTTCTTTGGGAGACACAAGAGCAGTCATTGTGACACCAAATGACAAGTAGTTATACTAACATTCTGGTTAATCTCAGGCAAATAACTAAAACACTCAGGTCCTTAATCTTCAAAATGAGTATAGTAGTTATCTGTGTCCCCTAGGACTGTAGTGCACCTTCAAGAGGACAGGATTGGTCCCATTTTAAACCCAGTAGTGATCGAGCTTCAATCTCTGAGTAAGTGCTGTGAAAGCAATCACAGAGGAGCAGTCTGCTGTTCTTCAATGGCCACAGAAGCAGTAAAGAAGACTCTCTTCCTCATATGTAATATGAACACAACTCATCTTCAGCATTTTCTTTAACATAAACTTCTTTCAAAGTTGAAGCAAGCTACAGACCTTCTACTTGTTAGAGTTAATATGATTTATAAGGTGGAATAACAAATGGCATTGTGGTGATTGTATAAGGTGGTGAACGAGCTTCTTCTCTAAACATACACCTGCTATGGGATAAGAGTTGTTGCCAATTTCATGTCAGACAGCTAAGCACTCAGATGAGAACAATTTAATGCTGTTGTTAAACCACTTAAGAAGAGAAATATGAAGTATGTTAATAATCATATTCCTATGTTTACAGAATTATATCTTCATGTGGTATAGCTGGGCTTTCATTTTATGTTTGTAGTTCAATTCCATTTATTATCAACATTACTTAGGGTTTCAAAAATACAGAGTGAGAGTTGCAGAAAGACAAATACAAAATGATGTCACCTGAAGATAAATACAACATATGGACAGTTTGGTTTTGAATCCTTGAAATAAATGTTTTAAGAGGTGCCTGTTCTCTGTTAGCCTAGAGCCTCAAATGGGTTTTCAATCCACAAATCAACAGATTAGCATCCTTGATGACTCACTGCTTTAGAGTAATTCCTATTGTAACTCCAAAGTTACTGTTCAAAATATTGCTACCGTTTATTTCCTTAAGAATATTTGCTAAGTGGTATTCAAACACAAAAGCTCAAGAAAAATCAGAGCTTCTACATTTGGACTTAAAAGAGGACACACACAGAGATCTGTTCTTTCTCTAAAGTAGAATTTATTAAATAGTAGGCTAGAGTGGTGTTTGTAAGTACCGCATTGTGGGAGGGAGACAATCAATATGAATTCTGGGAAGCCATGGTTGTACCTTGAATAGGCTGTCATTATTGCACCTGCCACTCACAAATAGGCTGCTGCGAACTGCATGTGCCTCCCCCGCTTAATGGACCGCTTTCATATTCATAGCTTTGACACTTTGTAAGTCTTATCGTAGAGTAGGCGATCAAGAAACATGGTAAAATAAAGAGCAAATAAATGTACCATTGTCCTAAGTTGCTTACGGTCTAAATTGAGTGGTAAGACTAGTATATGTGGGATAATTAATCTTTAGGACAATAGTGACATCAAGAGTCTCATGCAGAACAAAATGTCAAAGAAGATGTAGAAACATTGAAACCTTTGCATGCCACTTTGAGACATATAAAATGGCAGCACAAAATTGAAAAAAGTCTGCAGAGTCCTCAAAAAAATGTTAAAGTTGGAGTTGCTGTGTGAGCCAGCAATTCTAGTCCTAACTACACTTTATTTCATGAAAAACTGGTTTATATAAAAATGCAGACTTGTTATGCTTGCAGGAGCCTAGTATAACTATCCTCAGAGAGGCTCTACCTAGCAGCTAACCAATATAGGTACAGAGACTCACACCCAAACACTAGTTGGAGCTCAGGGAGTCTTGTGGAAGAGTTGGGGAAATGATTGAGGAACTGAAAGAGGACAGAGACTCCACAGAAAGACCAACAGAGTCAACTAACCTGGACCCTTGGGGGTTCCCAGAGACTGAACCACCAACCAAAGCATGTACAGGGGTTGGACCTGCCTCGCCACACACACATATCGCAGATGTGCAGTTCAGTCTTCATGTGGGACCCCCAACCACTGAATCAGGGGTTGTCCCTGTCTTTGTTGCCTATCTGTGGATTCACTTCCCCTAGCTGGGCTGCTTTGTCTGGCCTCAATGGGAAAGTATGTGCCTGCTCCTTCTGTGACTTGGTGTGTCAGGGTGGGTTAGTACCCAGGAGGTACTCTGCCTTCTCAGAGGAGAGGGGAGGGAAGAATAGGAAGGAGCTGTGTGAGGGGACACTGGGAGTAAGGGGGCTGCAAGTGGGATGGAAAGTGAACAAATAAAGTAATGGAAAAATTTTCAGACATGAATATTCACAGCAGCATTACTCATGTGGCTCAAACATGGATAGCAGTCTATGTCTAATAACTAATGAGTACATCAATCAAATATAGCATATCTATACAATGGAAAATCATTAGGTCACCAAAGAAAACAGAAGAACAATGAAGCCCTACTAGTGGCTATAATGTGGATGGGCTTGAAGAAACCATTAAATTGTACACTTTAAAATGTAAATTTAATGTATGTAAATTGCATCTCAAAGTCACATACTAAGCAGTAGTTACTTCTTGGGGTCAGTGGAAAGAGGATGATTTAATTATTAATAAATTTAGGAGGCATTTAAAGACTTCAACAAAGAGGTGAGACCTGAAGTAGGTTCTGGGGGTGCCCTGGGCTTATGTGTGAAGAGGAAAAGTATTGCAGCTGTGAGAAAGATGACAAAGTGTGTTGGAACAGTTCCCATCACATAGAGGACCACATACGCTGAAATTGCCAATGGACTTTCATTCTCCAATGCTTACAGGCATGGTTGTCTGCCTCTACTTCATGTTGAATTCACAGCTAAAGAACAAGTAACCAAAGTGCAAACCATCCCAGATTCCATTAATTACCAACAACCACCTACCATTTTCTCCTTAAAGTAACAGTTTTCTGATTTCTATCTCACCAGATTTCACTGAAAGAAATCCCACATAGCCCATCGATTTATTTAGAGACTTGATCTCTACTGTATATTCAGCAAGTGATGCTTGTCCCATGGCCCTGAAGTATTTTGATACTATTAATTTCAAGAAGTGGGTTACCTTTGTTTCTAGAAGAATATGGAATAACCATAGGGGCTTCTAGCCATATCTTTTCTGGAAATCATTAGTGACATTTCTCTTGATAAGGTTTCCGTAGCTTACTATGAGGTCTTAGACATCATATCTCCATTTGGAACCAGCTCCATTCAAGAGAAGGTTTCATGGTGTTGCATATCAGACTGCGATTTTAAAATAATGTTCTCAGCACATTCATTAGCATTCAAAGAACACTCTGCTTGGCTCTAGTGGTTGGATCTGAGGAAAAGCTAGCTGTGGTAAATATTTTGAGGAGATTTTTGCTGATACACAGTGCTAAGGAAATAAAAGGAAAGCACAGGCTTCCTGGAATCAGAAGGACATCTTAGGAGTGAGTAATCCATCCATTCACTGCCCAACAACCAAATTCCCTGTAATGTCCCTCATCAGGATTTTAACACAGCTTCATGACCAAACAACTTAATGACTGGTCAGTTTTTATCTTGACAGTCCTTATGGCTTGGCCAAAACCACAAACAAAAGCAGATATCATAAACCCTAAAAAATGCATACTATCAAGAACATACTTCTCACCCCAACACTATAAACATCTGAGGCTGGATAACTTCCTGCTAAAATGGATATCTTGTGCACTGTAGCATGTGTAATAACATTCCTGGCTTCTATCCATTAGATACCACTAGCACTATATTTCAGCTGTATTGAGCAAAATTGTCTCCAGATAGTTCCCAATGTCCCTGGGGAATGCATATGGGGGGGGGAGGTAAAAGAACTTCCAGTAGAGGCATAAAATGTTAAGAGTAACCAAAAGAAATGTATCCTTTAATCATAAATTGACAGAAATGTACTCTTCATCCCCCATAACAAGTTCATTGTCATTCCCTAAATTTAGAAAACATTTGTCAACTTGAATGAAAATATGGTAGTACCAATTTCCTGATTTAGAATGAGAATAATTAAGTTAAACAATTAGCAGCATTATATGTTTTCAGTATATATGGTGAATATAGTATATATAGTGAAAACATACAATACAATGACATGTAACTGAAAGGCATCTGACAACATAACATGTTAAAGTTTAAAACTGTAATGTTCTTTAGTCAGGCTTTCCTGTATTGCAAGCACTTTATCTACACTGTCCTACTTCATTTTGACCTCAGCTCAGAAGGGAGGTTTGCTGATGTGATCATGAGTTGATAACACTAGGGTTCACAAAGAACTGGTTGAAAGCTTCTCTGTTAATCAGTAGCCAATACCAGAGACCCTGCACAATTACAAAAGCGAAAGAGCAGTGCCTTGAAATTTAGGATTTGTTCAAGCTCTTGGCTAAAGAATATATTGTAGACAATTAGCCCGTGTCTGTGGCATCTTAAAGAATTAGAAATATGAATGAGAACAACTCAAATACACATGAATCTTTTTCATCCATTTTGGATCCACCTTCACTGACTATTTTCAAAACATGAAAGACTGTGAATGAGTCACTCCTTGAGCCCATGCCTAATTTAAGCAAGATTTTGCATCATGGGCTAATTAATGAAGTACACGGTTGTTCCGTGCTTCCCGTGCAGAACAGCATAGTAGTTCGTGTTGCCAAGCTTTATCATGCAAGAGTCACTTATCTTCAAGGCTAGCTTTGGCTATAATTTTGATTGTATAGAGACGTGTACAAGTCTCTACTTCTTGCATCTGAGCAAGGTACTGTGCTGCCAGCATTGAAGGATGTTTGCAATGCAACAAACTTGGCATATAGAAGCAAAAAGAACCATGCCCCTAAATGCACAAGAACGACATTTGAAATTCCTACTCCACATTTGCCTTTCCACTTCTTTCTTCACTGAGCCCTGTTACATAAAGGTTTAGGTGTTCTGGGGAATAATTGGGCATCAAGTATGGCAGGGTGTGGGAGGATACTTAGTTACCTCCATTATTACACACTTTATTTAGGAGGTGGGCAATTTCTATTTATATCGCCTCAGATGAAGATACACCCCAGCAATTTGGGAGGGTAGAGCACCAAAACAAGTGGATAATTTCACTTGAACACCTTGTACTAAGTACAAATCTGATTAGTACCTTTATCTTATTATAGAGGAACAGATAGCATTGCAAACAATGCTTTGTGTTGGCTGCTAAGTGTGAGACAGGCAATGGGTTAAAATTTAAAGCTGAGTAGAGCATCACTACAGAAAATAACAAGTGAATTACAATGTGAACACGTGGCTAGACACTTAACCTACGTATGAAAATAGAGCAGCATATTTTAGGAGTCAAAAAATCAGGTCTGCAGGGGATCATATAGACAGGTAACCATTTCATTAACTGATATGAAAACTCCCCTAATATATAAAAATACGTTGTCTGTTTTCTTTCTAATTCACTCTTCTCTAGCCTTGGTGTCAAATATCACATGGCTATTCAGTTCCAGACATGTAGCTAGTTGAAATTGAGACATACTATAAAAGCAAAATATGCACTCATACTTCAAATACTTGGTAAACAAGAAATGTATGTAATGCATCTTATTACTAAATTTTCTAATGCTTACATATCAAGGTAATATTTCAGGTAGATCAGGTAAAATAAAACATATTTCATTTTATAATTTTAGTATTATTTAAACATGACTATTAGGAAATTTCAAATTCTATATGTTTTTTACCTCATATATCTAATAGATAATGCTGGTCTGAAGACAAAAAGTCACTTTAAGGCATGATTTATATGGAACTTGAAGGCATTTCCATGCAAAAGTGTTGCTTGATTGAAATTGGCTCCTGAACTACAAATATTAACTTCAAACATAGTTGAAAACTAAAATTTCATTCACTGACATTGTGGCAAAATCTGTTAAATAAACAAATCTTTTAGGCTTCTGAGACATGAAAAAGCAACTATATTTTCTCCCTTTGCAGATTTACTTAAACCATGCTACCCTCAAGATTAAACTGACTATAATATTGAAAAGGACTCAAAATTAGGTGCTGATGTCTAAAATCCTGTAATGACTTAAGGAGACACGTGGGTGAAGAAAAGATATAAGAGGAAATGTTACTTATAAGAGTACACACATTACCAACACCTAAGTTCAACCCTCAGTGCTTTCCTGAGGATCTTGTTTTGTTTTCTAGTTTTTATATTTCTTCTCCATCTTCACTACTGTCATCTGGTGATTCACGTCTGGGTCATGAGGCTAAAGCCATCCTTCCTAGCACTGTAAAGTGGTCTGCAGTCTTTGCATTACCAAATGCTAATAAGTCATGAACCTTACCAATGAAATCCATTTGAAACTTTTGACTGAAAATATATCACAGTAGTGAACCACCTTCAGATTTACATTAAGTCCAGCCTTACATAAAGCTTTAAAATTCGACTTCACCTATGACTATTAATCCACAAAGTTCATGATGAGAATGATAACACTAATGGAAGCTAATGAAGTCAACCCTCAGTCTTCATATTGGAATATACAAGGTAAATGTTTAAAAGCAGAAGCAAATACTGGCTGTAAAAAAAAAAAAGACAAACAAATTAAAACGAAAAAAATATAAAGCTAATCTTTTCCATTGCCTTTGCTTAATCCATCTAAAAATTATTCCATGTCCTTAGAACTCAAAGGAAGTAAGAATCTCTGCCAATAGAGACCAAGTTTTCTTTTCAGTTCATAAGTTTTGTGGCCCCCTAAGCCTCATCTTAAGAAGTGTTGTGTTTGTGGGTGGTTATGGACTTTTTATGATCGAGAGCTCAAAGAAAATGAGGTCAAAGAATACTGCTGTGGGTAACCACAGGAATAAAAAATGTCTACAAAAATATGAAAAAGAAAAGAGCAGGTCATACTTCTTAAGGCAGGCCCAGAACAGTAAATCCTCAACCATTTGGGAATGAGTCACTCTAGATAAGCACACATCCTGCTCGGCCCAGGGTTAGTATTCTAACCATCTTCTTTAAGGGTTTTCATTTTTAACGGAGACCCACTCATGGTTTTTTGAAAGCACTGAACCAGTTAGCCTTATAGTTGAAACTGTAGTTGAAATGCAGATCAAATAAATGGCTGGGTGAATCTTAAAAGAATTACCACATGAAGTGCATATGCCTCCATCCAGCAACATTGACAATTCATTAGCACTCATATGCCTTGGTGTGCCGATGCTCTCTCTAGATGTGAGGAATCTCTAGCTATCTCTCCAGAAAAGGTTGAAG